>VZSR01000902.1:663873-875572 GCA_013398615.1 Brachypodius melanocephalos
GGAAGGGTCCCACTTCCACCCCTCGGTCTCATCCAGGGCGAGGCCAGCCTGGAGCTGCCATAGGCTCCCCTTCCCGCGCTGGGGAAAGGGCCCAGGCCCACAGCCAGCCCTCAGGCCAGCTCCCCTCACAGGGGAAGCGGCAGCACGTTCCACAGCTGCTAAAAATGATCCGGGCTGGGACAGGGGGCACATCATCCCCTCCTCTGGCCTGAGAGTCCCCGAGCCAGGCGGATCTCTCATAAAAGCTCGGGCCCAGGCTGTGGCTGGCAGGGCAGCCCCCCCAACACCACCACGGGGCCCGGCCCGGCCCCCGGAGCCGCCTGAGGGAGGCGGCGGGGCCCGGCCTGTCCACCCTCACGGAGATGGGAACTGCTCACCGGCCAGAAGACAGAGCGCTTGAACTCTGAGGTGAGCTTTCATGAATATCACCCAAAAGTCACATTCTGTTCTCTAAGTGGCCAAACGACACTCCAATTAAAAAACTAACTTCTGATGGGTCCATTGTGGCTTAAACCACAACACCATCTTGTTTGTAAATATTTAGTGGGAATGAGCTGAGGCTGGCTTAAACCACAACACCATCTTATTTGTAAATATTTAGTGGGAATGAGTTGAGGCTGGCTTAAACCACAACACCATCTTATTTGTAAATATGTAGTGAGAATGAGCTGAGGCTGGCTTAAACCACAACACCATCTTATTTGTAAATATGTAGTGGGAATGAGCTGAGGCTGGCTTAAACCACAACACCATCTTATTTGTAAATATGTAGTGGGAATGAGCTGAGGCTGGCACATGTGCTGGAAATTTGGTAAGTGTAAGGAAACCGATAGATTCTAGTTATTAGGTCACTACTTCAACCTTACAAACTAGAGTAAAAATACAGGATGATCATCCTAAACAACAGCTCCAGCCTTCTGTCAGACACTTCAAAAATGCTTTTAGTCTCATCTTCCTTTGTGCTTCTTCTATTTTGTTCTTGGAGGTGAGTGAACAGTCTGACTTCCCAGAGCTGGTGAGTGCTTGCAACATCCTACTGAATTTGGAAAACTGCCCAGGAGGCCAATTGCCCTGCACTGGCAAAGCATCATCAGTGTTTGAGAGGGTGGAGATTCATGTCAAAATATAAAATTGAGTGAGTTTTTAAGACCAAGTTCTGCTGTGTGGCAGGTGTGTGTGTGTCTGTGTAATGTGAAATATGACCTCTAATACAGCCACAGGTTGCTGGACTGGATGCAGAAATCAGAATTGAAATGTAAGGATTGTATTACAGAATCACATTAGGTAAGACCAGAAGGGATTTTGATTTTTATGCTTAAAATTAGGGTTGTTGTCTAGGATTCTGGCTAAAACCAGACTGGATTTGTTAGCTCCCAAAAAAGAACTGTTTGTCTGCTGCAAAACTGTAACACTACAGCATTGCCCTGGGGGGTGTAACAATGGCCTTGTACAAGGAGCATCCTTCTGAGGTGAGCTGTGAAGCCAGTCTCACCTGTACTGTGTTATTATGTTAGATCTCCTTGCCTTCAGAAATTAATTGGTTCCTCACATGATTTACTGAGCTGCTTTTTTTTTGTTTGTTTGTTTGTTTTTTAAATAAGTACTGATCTTGGAGAGTAAACCTTGAAGTCTTTAATGTGTCTTCCCATACCTGTTTAATACCAGTGAGAGTAATCATGTATTTCACCAAAACTACAAGTACTTAGTTCCCAGTGTCCTGGATAATTGGTGGTTTCTCTGAAAAGACTTGGACAATTGCGGTAGGAAAATGCCTCCAAAGAAGCTCCCTGTGAAATCAGGGGTGAAGGTGTTAAGCCCAGACAATAAAACTTCGATCAAAGTAGCCAGCAGAAGGAGCCACAGAGGAGCAGGTTGTCCTTTAAGCTGTACTACGTCATGTGATGTGTCACCTCTGTCTTTCTGTAATCACATTTCGTGAAGGAAGCAAAGCTATTCATTCCTGGTGTAAGCTGGATGGTCAGCAGGAAAAGCACCTGCCTTCCTTGCTTTAGATTTGGTGATGGACCCCACTTTTTGCTAGGAGTTGGTTAATCCATAATCCAAGCATGTGCCCACAGCAACACCTGCCACGCAGGTGAGCTTTTAATCTTGTTCATATCCAAATATAATATAGATTTTTGTGTTAACCTCACACACGTACACACCCAATAGTAAATGCCACGAGTAGGAAAATTTAATAAAATGGGATTATAAATGTCTAATGTACTTTTTGTTGGGCAATAAAGTTGCCCACGTGTTGTAATTGAGGTCTGAAGTTAACTTGCTTGCTGAGGCCTCTCTAGGGTAGATTACACAGACTCAGAGAGCTTGTGAAAAAATGTTTTTCATGCTCTGCTTTTCTTCCTGTTTTGTCCACTAGCCTTTCCTCCTTAGCTGTTTCTTGGGTTGGTGCCCACTGTAATATCTACTGCCATCAAACTCAGCGCTTAAAAATCAGGCACATGTTTGAAACATCTGCTTATTTGAGACCCTCCACAGTGACTATTAACTTTTGCCTCTGACGTTTTCCAAAGCCCTTGGTTCTCTTCTCATCTCCTGAGTGATCCTGCTGCAGTCCTCTGGAGATCTGTGAAGCAGCATTCTCTGCTTCCTAATTGTGTAGGCATTGGAAGGTGAGGTATGAGGAGAGTTCGAGTTAAATATTCTGAGGCTCATGTGCTTTGTATCATTGGACCTTGTGAAATGTAGGTCTGAGGCACCTCATAGGCAGTTCTGCACCAAACTTTCATTCTGATCTGCACAGAGAGGTGTTACCTCATGGACAGGTGTCTGGGGAGGTTCATTAAATGAGGAAGAGCTGAATTAAACCCCAACCCCACACAGGTAACAATGTGGTTTGGATTAAAAGGTTTGTGACCCAGCAATGTATGTCTGAATCCCACTTGTGGTGGTGTCCAGGCTTAAGTAGAACATGTGTAAAAGACTGTTCTTTGAACTGGGCTTACCAGAGGGGTTGATGGGACAGAGCCCTTTGTGCAACAAAGGCTTTGCTATTTATGCTTCAGGTCATTTTATAGGCTTCCTGTCACTGTACAATATCTTCTTGGCTGCTTAATTGTGATGTAGGAATGAATACTCCCGTGCAAGGTAGTGGTACGTCAGACACAATGCTCTCAAAATAATTTTGGAATAAGTTTGAAAAGACTGGAGTATCTGACCTATCACAGAAAGCACAGAATCTGCTCTGTAGGCTCCTTGGGGCAGAAATCCTCTTTCTGGAACTAGAGATAGATGAAGAGAAAGAACACTTTCCAGGGAAGAAACTGAGCCAAAATGACTTGGAGCACAAAAAAATTCTCTTAGGATTGGGAACTGAACCCCATTTGCCACTCCATTACCTCTAGTTGACCTTTCTCCTCAGTAAAATTGGCCTAAAGCTGTAATTTTGGTCCTTGTCAAATACCTCTTAATTTGCTGCTCCGATGGTGTGGTTTTTTCCCAGCAATTCTCCCATCTTTTTTGTACAGACTGGTTGGTGTTTCATCACATTCCTGTCCTCTTTGTGGTCTGTTGGCAGTGCTTAAGAAGGAAATTGTGCAGAACTCATCTGCAGAGCTTCCCAGCCACAGACCAGTGTTTCATGGGAGCAACAAACAGGGGAACTCAAGAGTTTTCCTTTCAGGTACTGCAGAATTGCTTTGAGATGCCAACAACTGAAAAGATGAAAATCTCTAAAGAAGAGATAAATATTATCCTTATTTTATTTTTTAATTTTTAATGTATTTTTTTTCTTTTTTTTTTTTTTTGAACACAAGAGCTATTTTAGCTCTTTAGCTGTGTTTTTAGCCAGCAGAGGGAGTTCAAGCCCCCGTTTTACAGTGACCTTGCAGGCTGGGCTGTGTGATCAGCACTTCTGGATGCACTTAATGGAACATTCTCAACATAGTTAAGTGCTGGGGCCTGAATCAAGGGGGTTGGAATACAATCAGGTTTTGTTTTTTAATGGCAAAACATAAAAAGGTATGTTTTGAGGCAGCGGATTATCAGCAATACACATCTGTTTGTACCAAGATGTTTATATCTGTAACAGTTCTGCACTGTGCTTGGAGTATGAAAATATAAGGGTATGAAAGTGGCACTTCTTATAAAGTGCCAAATCCAGGGTTTTTTTGTCTCATAGTTAAATACCATTAATTGTTAACGAGTCTCAGAACAATCTCTGATCTTTGAGAACCCCAGAGAGCAGCAGTGGACAGAATGTTTTGGAAATAACTTCTGTCTCTTAATGCAGTGATTGGATTTTCTTGTAGATGGTTATTGGGAAAGTCAGTTCTTCCTTCCTTTAGGTTTTTAGTGTATTATTCTAGAACCTGTATGTTCTGGTGAGAGGAACATCCTGCTACATCTTGTGTGCCACAACAAGAATAATAGTGGAATAGGTGAAAATAAATCAAGCACTGCTGGGCTTCCTTTAAAACTGTAATTGGGATTCCTCTGTGACAATAAACTCTCAACTGAGCATTCACCCCTGAGCAGTCAGGGTCTTTCATGTCAGCTCAAGCTGATAACTGAAAATGTAAACCATGTTTTAAAGTAATTCATTGTGTACTCTGGGCTGACAAATGTTAAATTACACTAATTTGAGCAGATGCACATGTTGTTGCCCTAGAATTCTGGACAGATTTTTCAGAACTGAGCAGCTTGTTCTTGTGTGCAAATACGTATTGACAAAAAATTACTTGGCTAATTTGGATTTCCTTAAACTGGCACTACACAAATGTCTATTTTTACTGCAAGGAAAGCTGAAGTGTTCAAACTTTTGAAAACTTAATTATAGGTGGGAGGAACCTCAAGACCCAGCATTTCCCATTTTTTGCTGAAACCTGACGGGCTACCACTTGTGTGTTTATACAGCATTGCAAACTAAATTTAGACCTAGTAGTAAGGACTAAAACAAATTGTGCTTTGTCAGGGGGAGCAAAGAAAGGAGCTGAGCAGTGAGAACAGCGAACCCAACGCTTTGATGGCCCGTAAAGCACAATACCAGCTGTGTGAAAGGTTTGCTGTGCTTTGCCGGCATTATCTCCTGTGCAGAGGAAAGGACATTGTAAACCAGTAAAAATTAACTGCCGCGGCACAATGATGGTTTTGTGGCTGGGCATTCAGATAAAGTTCTGCGGCTGCTGGCGGGATGATGAAAAGGGCTTGGGGCCATTTGCATACAGGTGAGGAGAGGTGGTGCTGTCCTGTGTTCCCCAGAGGCCAAGGCACCACAGGTATGCAAAGTGCTCCAGCTCTAAATGCTGCCCTTAACCTGATTTTTTTTTTTTTTAAACCTGGTTGTAGAGTGGGAGAAAAGGAAAGTGGACAATCCCGGGAAACGTCATTGGGTGGCAGCAGAGCATTTACCACTTGCCATGGCATCCCAGCAAAATAAAGCTGGAAAGAGCTGAACAATCTGCAGTTACCTATATTCGTGATATAGATCTCAGAATGGTGTTTATGGTGAGACAGCCTTTTGTGTTTGAGATGCAAGATTTCTCTCCAGAAGTGTGTTTGCATGTATGTGTCTGTGTATACATGGAAAAATATATATTTATGCATAAACGTGCCTATGCATGTAAACATAAAAGCTGTGGCTCTGCAGGTGAGGTTTGCTCTGTGATACTGAGGAGCTTTAATGTGATGACTACAACTGCTAGCTCCCAAATTAGATCCCACATCCCTGACAGACCAAGCTTGTCCCCAAAAGATACATCTTGGTGCTAGTGTGAATAAAAGCATGTAAAAGTTCTAAATAAATTTTTCTACTGGAAAAAATCAAGTGGACCAGAAAAAGTGATAGTTTTTATTAATAATTTCTGGGTTTCTGTAGTAAAAATATGACAGGCAGGACAGTATTTGTTACTGTTTTAGGAAGAAGTTAACCTCTACATATTTATTCTATTTGGCCTTTTTGGATGATGTAGATAGTGCTTGAAAGACTTGGAAAATCTGCCCTATATTTGGAACTAGGAGCTAAATGTGTTTTGGGTGTGTTCATTTCGGTGAAGAGATAAACACAAAACAAAGAAAACCAAATGCTCTAATACCTCACCATAGCTAACACAAAGGGTTGTGTCATGGCCTTGAGGAGAACACAAACTGCAGCAGGCATGCATACAAACGTGCCTGTTTCCTTTACGGAGTTACATCTTTGTTAGGTAGCTTTTTAAAAATTGTTTGTGAGTTGCTGCTGTTGTAAGTAAATCTCTTACCTTCCGACTGCCCATTCTGCTGTCAGCACCATGGAAATGCCATCAATCTCCTACTTTATGGGCAATGCTGCTGCAAATGTGGAAACTCAGTGACTGGAAGGAATTTAACATCTTTCTTTTGCTCCTTTGCCTGGGAATAAGAAAGTTAGCACTGTCCCCATGCACTTCCTTCAGGCATCAGGGACGGGCTGGCTTTGGGAATTGCTTGTCCCTGAAATAGGGAGGGACCTCTGTGGTTCACTGCTCCTGCTGGCCACGGAATGTCAGGTGCCAGTCCTTACAGTCTGGATGAAGATCTTGCCTTAGCAATGCTGAGATTTTTCTGAACTACACTGATTTCTGTTTGGTACAAACCAGAGAAACAAGAACAAGCTCTGAACAAGAGCTGCCCTGCTTTGAAGCTCTCACTGAGCTCAGGATTCAGTGCTTGCTTCTGTATCTCCAAAAGTTACAATCTTGGACCAGTAAGAGGCAGCATTTTCTGGATCCCAGCTTTCTGGGAGCCCTAAATCCTTGTTTCCTGGTGGCCTATGGCCTCTTCAAGGAGCAAAGGCTTTTGACTCCTGCAGAGCTTAATAAAGCCTGGTTTTATTCCACATGTGAGTACTGTTGGGAACTCTCTGAAGAAACCATCTCTAAAATTACATTGCTATTTTGTTTGTACAGATTACTGCAAGAGATTCTCAAGTGATGGCTCAGCTTCTAGTAACTAAGACATCAGATGTCCCTTGTCTTGAAAGGCTGGGAAAATTGGGCAAGGATCAGTGTGAGAAAAGAAACCTGTTCAGTCATAGGAAGGTTCCTTGTATTTGGACTGGATGTCATGAGGTTATTACATTAGAACATCTTTGTTCTGTCTGCAGTGATTTAACTACACTGAATTGATATCATTCCTGATTTTTTCTCTTACTAGTTTAAGTAATTCCCTTGTTAATTGTTGCACCTACACAGCTCTGGCGTTGTCTTTATTTGCCTGTAAATGAGTGAAATGTCCCCTTATGCAGTGTTTCATGTACCTTTTGCAGAACATGAAGGTGGTAGACTGGAAATGACAGGAATTGTGGTACTGAAGGTCAAATGTACAAACTCTTAGGATACCTCACTTTGGCACTAATGTCTAACCTAGGAACTCAGTCATCAGTGAGAATGATATGGTAGAAACAACACCTGAGCTTTTTATCTGTAGGAAATTGATAAGAAGGCACTTTGGGATTATGCTGGAGGAAAATGTTGGTGGCTAATGGAAAGGTTCTCATTTTTTCATTTGTAGCACATATAGCAAATTTTTTTTATTTTCTTTTGGGCAAAGACACTGCTTGAGGAAAGAGGCTGATACTGGAAAAACTTCTTTTATTAGAGAAATCCATTATACCTGTTCTAATACTGAAGTTTCATGTTCTTTTCAAGGCTCTGTGCTGCTTTTGTCTCTTTGAGGAGTCAGCTCTCTAAATCTCATCTTTATAACCCTTAGCTAATTATAGTTTTTTGGAACACACTGCCTCTGGCTTTCATTTCTTCACATTCAAGGATTTGCCAACCTGACTGCGGAGAAATCATGGTGCCTATTGTCCTGTGCCTGTTTTGCATGCTGACAATGGGAAAACTTGCTTTTTCCCACAAGTTTGCAGTGACATCCTCATCTTCTCCAGGGGTTACTTCAAGAGGATAACCACCATTTCCTTCCACTTCAGCTTCCCCACATCAAAGATGCACCCATGAGAAGAGCAGTTTGCAGGCACCTGTGCCTGTTTCAAAGGTTGTATCTTAGGGCAAATCTCCAAGAGGTATAAAACCATCATGTTAACAAAATAACACGAGGATCTGTGAGATCAGCACTGACTGCAGAGCCCTTCCAGCCTCAGTGACTGCAACCAAAGGCCATTCCTGCTTAGTAATGCTGGCAGGAATTTCTGAAGGTTCCTTTGGATCTGCTGTGGATTCAGCAAAAGTGCTGAATCCAAACCTCACATGTTTAAAAAGCTAAATTTTTGGGCTCAGTGATGTGTCCATTTTAATGAAAGTTTGTTTTAGCTAGTAAGCTTCAGAATGTGCAATTAGAAATGACCCTACACAAATTCTTGAGCAAACTGCCATTGTGAAGGAGGGCACCTGAAATCATCAAAACATTAATGCAATTTTTGGGACACTTTGTTATAAATCAAGGGTTTGTACCTCTTCCAGTGTACCACAGACCTCTGGAATTTCATGTGGTCCTGTATAAAAGGAGAAAATTATGTATTATTCATATAATAGTGTTTCAACCATTTTGTCTGTTTCCCTCAGTTCACCTGCAGTGGGCTGAAGGATTGATCACCTGCTTAATTTAGCTTGAATTCACAGCTAAAGCACTCAAACTGTGCTGTTCCTGCCACAAACCAGGGTTTGTCAGTCTGTGCTATCTGAATTCATGTTTTGGGTTGCAAACCTTGCTGAGCCTGGAGGTCCATCCTCTCCAGAGCTGAGCAATGTTCACAGCAAAATTGTCAGATGTGCTTTCTCAAGGAAGTGTGGCATTTTGAAGCATTACTGTTTTACTGCGGAGCTGCCTTTCTGAAATGTGCAGTTTTAGGCTTTTTAGATCTGCCTGATGGTTTCTGGTCTGTGTGAGGGATGAGGATTAGATAAGGTGGCTGTAGTGGCCCATCTTGATCTGAAGCTGATGTCTCTTTCCGCAGAAGCCGTGGCTGACTGCTCACTGCACGTTCAGGAAAGGTCTCCCACTCTTCTTGTTGCATGCCCTGCTGAGTTGGGTTTAAAACACAACTTTGTCTTCCGAGAACGTAGCCAGAGGTGGAAACCTGAGCTTCATGGGAAAGAAAATAGATCCTTTTGGCATGTCAGACTGGGTTAGGTCTTGCAATAACCCCATGCTTTCCCGCCAGCGGGAAGACTGAGATGCTGAGTTCCCACTTCCTTAGGAGTGGTAGAAATTCAGCTTCTACTCTGCAGAACTTGTGGTTAGGTTGCCTTTGAGCTGTTCTGTAGAAGAGTGAATTCTTTCTTTATTCTATCTCCACTTTAAGGTCTGAAAATTTCTTCTGGTTTTAGTGGCCTTTGGTCAGGCCTGGGATGTGTTCTGAAAACAGCAGGAACTGTCACTGTGGCTTTTTTTTGACCCTAAAGCAAATTTTCAGGTGACACCAAGCTGAGGGTGCAGTGACACACCTGAGGGATGAGGTGCTGTCCAGAGGGACCTGGATAAGCTCGCGGAGTGGGGCCATGGGAATTTCATGAGGTTTAACAAGACCAAGTGCAGGTGCTGCACCTGGGTCAGGTTAGCCCTTAGTATCAATCCAGGCTGGGGATGAACAGATCCAGAACAGCCCTATCAGAAGGATTTTGGGGGGTGCTGGTGGGTGAGAGGCTGGACATGAGCCAGGAATGTGCAATTGCAGCCTGGAAGATCACCTGTGTCCTGGGCTGCATCCATTTATGGTCTTCCATGGGAAAATTTTTGCCATTTGAATGCTCTTCTGACTGCATTCAGGCAGCTCAATGAAAGAGTAATTTTGAATAGGTAAAATTTACTCCTGAGTAGCCTGAAAAGATGCATGAACAACACTCGAAAATAAAATTTCCACCATGATTTAATATTTCACAGATGCCTAGAATTAATAGCATTTCATGCTATAGAAATTGTTTAAAATAAATATTTTTCAGAAGAACTGGTGATTTAGGTTCTGTAATGTTTGGCATGTTTCTTATGTGCTTTCTGGGATCCTTTTGCAAAGATGGATAAGTATGATTGATATTACTTTGGACAGCATTTACCTAGGGCAAAGGCAGTCTCTTTTTATTCTCAATTTCTTATGGTAGTGCCTTGAGTACACAGAACAGTAAATAATCCCTGTCATAAAAAAACCCTTAACCTAAAAAGGCAGCATGAGGAGAGAGGCATACAGAGAAGTAATGATATAATAAAATAACCTTAATTCCAGTGTTTTGTTTTCCTGATGAGGTAAGGTATGTTCTGGGGAAAACTGAGAGGATTGTTGGAGGAAAGGAGCTGGCTGGACCTTCACAGGAGGTAAAGGATGTTGGAAGGAAGCTGAGGTAAAAGACTGAGAAAGGAGGGGAGAAAGGTGGCTCTAAACTGGATGGCCAGTGATGAGGCAGAGCCTCTGGGTGAGCTCTGACTTGGGAGGGTTTTCCTTCCTGTTGAGAAGCATAGGGTGTTTTACACATATATTTATTTATGTGTGCTCAGGGCAGACATCTGCATGAACTTCACTCATGGTTCCTCAGGAAGAATACCTGTTTGAATATTTAGCAACATTCTTATTATTAGATTTTGATGCCAAGATTATAAAGCCCCTTCAGATTTTCTCTGTTCCATGGAGCACAGCATTCTGAAATCCCCAAATCCTTGTTAAAGCTACAGCTTTTTTGCATTTTGTGTCTCTTTTCAGACATGAGCCATTTCCTGCACAAGGTTCACCATTCAGAAGCTAATTTGAGGTGTGTGAGGGTTCTTGTTTTCAGTATATCAAGTGTTATCATCTAACCCCAAAATTTCAATTAATTTAATTTATTGATGGGGAAAAAGAACAGGAAACTTGGGAGCTGCCTTGATTTTTAAAACCCAAAGCACACAAAGGCCTATTCTCTTTGCAGTGGCATCTCTGCTGAAGTGCTCAGAAAAAAAGTGAGGGGTGAAACGCTAGATTTCTTTTTTTGTCTCCTGCATCTTGGAGATGGGTTTGGAGAAGATGTTGTTGTTGTTGTTGTTGGTTTTTTTTTTTTCATTTAGCCGGCAAAGTTGATTATTGTTAATAACACTACCTCTAATGTTTCATTCAAAATCTTACTTTGAGGAAATGTTCAAGCATTAAGCATTTTTCCCACAGCAATGAAACAATGTACCTTTCCCTGCCAGAGATCACATTCCAGTATATCCTCTTCATTCCTGTAGCTGGAAGGTGAAGCTTGGAATTTTTCCAGTAGCCTGGCTGCCAATTTGCCATCAGTGATCATTATCAGGAGCCATTTGGCTGAGGTGTCTCAGGTATAGCAAAGCGTGTTCTTGCTGTGTGTGATGTATTTATTACCTGTGCCAGGTCTTGGGGTCCTGCTTGGGCTGGTTTTTGGAAGGTTTTTTCACTCCATACCTTGCTAAGAGGTGGTTCCTATGAAATAATTAAGTCATAGTGCAATGATTGGTCAGGGGTGTGTGTGTGATGAAGCACGAGGAGTTTGCTGGCACCCAAACTATAAACAGACCTAATTCAATCCCTTGGCACTCCATGGAAATTCAGCTCTTGAATACAATGAGAGGAGGTGCCTGTCCAGTGCTCCTCTGACTTAATAATCAGTTCTGTGCCCCCCAAATGTTGCAATGTCTGTTAAGAAAGTTATGAGGCTGTGTCATTCCCACAGATTTGGTATAATCCTCAGTTAAGCAGAAAGGAAAGAAAAGGGAGGGAGGGGAGGGTGGAGGAAAGAAAAGCCTATCAGCAGCTCTGACTTCTGTTGCAAAGAAATCAGATTTTTGTCATGTGAAGGTACCTCAGTATTTACTGGTTTGGGGTTTACCAGTAAGTGACACTGCAAGAACTCATCACATCCTGATAATACACAAAATGCTGTAAATGCTTTGCATGCTGATTTATTTCTAAACCCAAAATTTCATCCCAAGTGGGATTTTTTTTTTCTGTGACAGCTAAGCACTTAGACTTGGCATCTTGCTTTGCACCAGTGCCTTGTTTTAGCACTGTAGCTATTTAAGCTGAGATACAAAAACAAAAGGGATTTTAAAAGTTCAGTTGATCTTAATACTTTATGATCCATCTAGTGATGCTTGTTGCATTTTGAGTTTTTCAATTCTGTGGTATTAGCATTGCGTATGCCATGTAAAGATATTTTTATTGGAAGTTAAATAAAACCTGGAAATTTTTCTATTAGTCTAAGGTTTTTATAACAGCTTGTTTATTCAAAGTCTAAATTCAGAGACAGATTTGACTTGTACTTGAAGAATAATAGCCTCAGAATACTACTAATAAATGCTGGAGAACTTGTCAATGCTCAAACAATCTTGAAGATAATTGAATTATTTGCCAGACTTGGCCTTCACAGTGATGGAGTTTGGGCTAGGATGTATGTTCTAGATGGCTGATCAGTTAGTATTGGGTGCCAAACAGCTATCCTTAGTGCTTGTCCATGCTTCTTTAACATTTTCATAAGCTATTAATCATTATTAACCCTTTATAAACCATTTATAAATGTACCCTGAATAAAAAAGTGCGACCATTCAGGATTTTTTTTTCCTCAAGTTTAATATTAAAGGCAAGTCCAAGGTCAAGATGGGCACAGGGAGGCTTTAGGGAGCTGATGTAGTTTATATTTTGGCCAGTCAGCTGAGGAACCACGTGGAACTAAACTTAGTAAAGTGCGGGCAGTGAAGAAAGTTCACACGGTGTAATATGCTGTGGGCAGTATTAATGTTGATTTACCCAATCTGTTAATGGCATGGGCTGTCTAGACCTTTGGAACATTCCTCAGCCCCTTATTTAATGGAGGAGGAATCATTTCTGAAATTAGCATATAAATTGTCCAGAGTCAGCAGCCTTTTAAAGCAGTGTTCTACCCTTGTGTCATGGCACAATAACTGTTCTAAAAAAAATAAATTTCCCAGTCAGCCACGTTCTCATGAAGAAGCTCTTGACTTTTACATTGTATGCTGAAAAAGTGCATAAACCTGAGAAAGTTCATTAAGTTTATAATGGGGAAATAGTCTGAAGTTGATTTGGGTTAAGTTGTGTTTATTTAGTCACATTAACAAGGGGAAGTGGATTATGATAAGGAAACACCTGGCAAGGTCTGTCCATGTAGGTTTACAGATATGTAGTTGAAACAGGAGGCTTTTCTGACTCTGACATAATTTTTTTCCCCGTTTTCTTGGTCTTCCACATGGCTTGAATACAAGCTATGCTGTAAGGTGTGCTCATTCCAGGGCTTCCTCTGGCTGACAAGTCTGCTTCTGGTACCTGGCACTGGGATGCTGCCAAAACCAGGTGCCAGGAACCTGATGGAGGCAAATCCTCCTCCCTCTTGTTCTTGTCTTGCATCTTCTGAAATCCTGTACTGATTCCTTTTCACTTTAGTTGCCAAGAGGAACATGCAGCTCTTCTGAGTTATCATTTTCAAGGGAAGATAAATAAAACGTGCCTTCAGCCTGGGAATTCCTGCAGGAGTTGGGAACTTGCTGTTTAGAAAGAGTAGGTGTAGCCAGAGATGAAAAATAAAATGTCAGTACGATGTGGAAGGTTTATTTGGCATGAATGTGAGATGACCACACTGAGCAGTGAAGCCAATAAAATCTTTGTACTAGGAAATCATGTGTTCTGAACATGCCATGCACTTTACAGAAGAACTATTCCAGGAATGTTGCTTGGGAGTTTTATATGTTTATTTGGTATTTATTTTTTGTCTCCCTTGCTCCAAAAGCCAGGTGCTTTAATCACAGTGCAAATCTACTGCTCAGGTCACAGAGAAAAAAAAAAAAAAAAAAGGAAAATAATGCAATTACAGCATGTACTAAAAATGATCTAAACTAACATTTTTATATGCAACTGAATAATAATTTTAAGTTGGAGTATTTTCTTACCTCCCCAGGGTTAAATGGTGAATTTCTTACTGAAAATGCCTTATTGAAAAGCTTTCTTCCATTCCAGAAAGGTTTGGCTTGTGGCCAGGAAAGCCTCCAAGATGCTGGATCTTAAATCTGTCATGGTCCCAGTGTCCATCCTAATTGTTGCCCTAGTATTCTGAAGAAAATGCCTGTATCAGAGGAGGAGGGAGATAAGGGGTTTTTCCTGATTAAATTGTGAAGAACTGTTCAAGGAGGTAAAAAACCTCCTGACAAAACAACTAAAGCCAGCTCCCTCAAAACAATTTTTGAAAAAAAAAAATTAAAAAAAGCAAAGCTCACGTGACTAAAACACAGGAGCTGTGATAGAGGCAAATTACGTGCAGCAAGCAGGGTTTGTGTTCTGTGCTAGAACAGGGAGGCCTTGGCTGGTGCCTGTGGGCCCTGAGCTTGATCCAAAGCAAAAATCAGAGTGCAAGGTGACAGGCAGAGGGCATGGCTTGAGGGGGAGCACGGGAGTTGTGGCTTGGATGTTCCAGCTGGGGTGGGATGGGCACGTGGAGCCTTCCCTCCAACGCCAGCGATAGTGGCTGTTTTGTGATGTGAGCTCAGCAAGCCAAGGCTTGCGTGTATTTCACAGGCTTCAGGGTGTCTGACCCAAAGATAACCGTGCTCAAAGGTGTCAGAATGTTCCAGAAGAACCAGTGCAGGCTCGTGGGGGCTGTGCTATTGGGACAGGCAGGGATTTGGGGAGGTGCTCTGCGACATCTCAATGCGCTTCTCTGCCGGGGAGCTGTCTCTGCCAAGCTTGGGGTGGTAGCTGTGCTTTTTACCTCTGAGGGACCAGACTTGGGAGTATTTCAATAAATTTGTGCCCAAGTCAGTCCCAATTCTGTGATACAAAACCGTGGTGTTTGTGGGGTACATTCGCATTCTTATGCTCTGCATTTGTTTGAATGGTCCTCAGAGGAAAAAGGACTCTGAATTTTCTTATCTGTACTCCTCTGATATTTTGTAGCTTGTGGTAAAAGATGTATGCTTGTTTTTGTGTCTTCCCCAAAAAATATTTCTGCTTCAGTGGCACTTTAAATGTTTGAAGGGTTTTGCCCTCCCTTATTACTCAATTTAATTGGAATTACGATGCCTATCAAAAAGTATTACTGCGAGGTGACCTGGAAATAATAATTTCCTTTCATCTATACCAGGCATTTGTAGATCATTAAAATGTCACAAATACAAAGAGTCTTAGTCACAAAGAAATGGTTTTATATGAGCACAGTAAAATATGAGATTTCATTATATACAAAAAGGCTACGTTTTGTATCCCTTGTTCACAGAGGAAACCTCCAACACATGTGGAATGCATGGCAGGATGTAGGACCCTCTAAGGGCTGGATACAGATATGTGAAGGGGAAGAGGAGGGGGAGAGAGCAGAGAAAAAAAAAAAGGAAAAAAAAGAAAAAGAAAAAAAAAAGAAAAAAAGAAGAAAAAAAGAAAGAGAAGGCATAGTGGTGGTTGTGAGGAAAGGAGCCCTTTCAGTGACAAATGGAGCACGTGCTGTGGGTCTGGGGCAGGGTTTGCGCAGGGATCTGGCCGTGCATGTGTGCGCATTCCTGCGGATCAGACAGGTGTTAATGTGAAATGGTGCCCGGAGGACGCTGCACCCTCCCCAGCTATCAGCAGCCCGGCCACATGACGGATCCAAAGGCAGCCAAGCACAACTGCTGAGGCCTTTGCCAAGGGCTTTGGATGCCAAGTGCTGAGAGAGAGGATCCCTTGCCAGCTTGGCACCTTTAGGCCATGTGGCTGCTGCTGGCGTGGAGTTGTTGTAATGTGCTGGGAAGAATGGAACCAGAAACTGTCTTAATAGTTCTGTGTGAATGAAGCTCTCTCATTGTTGTGAATATAAAATATTAATTACCTTACAAATGTGTTTGAGTGGCTGTATGTGACTTTGGCACCTGTCCAGACTGGCAGTGGGGAAATCAGAGCGTTGCCTCCTGGCAGCCAAATTTATTTATCCCCCTGCCCCTCCCCAGCATCACACTGGAAATAAGAGGGGAACTATTTGAAAACAGTTGACATCTGGAGGAAGATGTTCATTGGCTCCTGGGATTTGGATCAGTCCCTGAGCTGGTGCCTTAAGAGTGGATTTAACCAATGCTGTAATCTTCTGGCACCTGTTGCAGTTTTTGGCAGTGGCACAGGACAGCTTTGATTGCACTGGGACTGGAGCAGTGAACATATGCCTAATGCCCATCCCTGAAAGAATGACTTAGTGCCCTTAATGCCTTCCCTATTGTTTTCTTTTCCACTTTCCCTTCTCTTTTTCATTAAGCTGCTGTTAATAGTTATCATTACATGCAGGCAAGCACCCACCAGCATCTTCAAACGAATCAAGGATAAAGCAAGAGGCAAACAGGAGCTGGGAGAGTTCTGTCTTATCAGAATCCAGCTACTGTCTGGATTTGATTTTCAGTTGTTTGTCTGGCCCTGAATCTTTAAGAAGTGCAGTAAATTAAGGACTCCTGGAAAAATGATACATATGCCAGTGTCTGAGATGTAATCAGAAGAAGAGCATTTGGTTTTCTAAACATGTTAATTGAAATAACCAAATATGTGTCTTCAGGAAGAGAATTCAGAGGACCCACTGAAGGAAGTCTCTGCCTCCATGTCTCTGTACTGATCGTCTATCTGTAAATGGCTGCCATCCAGCAAAGCTCTTAAGTGCATGCTTAGCTCCAGCACAGCTTGGCTACACCAATGTTGGCATGTTTGGGGCATTCACATGCCTGGTGAGAGGCACATGCTCGTGTGCCCTCCTGGATAACTAACTCTTCCTTGTGTCCTACAGGCCTGTGGCCAGGAGTGTGGGTCCGGTGTCCAGCTCCCCTAGAAGATATTGAAGATGGAAACAGGATTGCACTTCATCTACATCTCCAGGGTTTTTAATCCTTCTCTTGGACATCGCTGGCATGTTGAGGTACAGACTCCTGAAAAATGGTATGAAGCCTACCAGCAGTGTGTGTCCCTTTACCTTGCCTGGTGCCCGTGCAGAACTTCGTGGTGTTTGTTTAAAGTGACTCCAAGTAACCCAATGCAAAGCTGTGGCAAAGACTGAGAGCCCAGAGGAAAAATATCACGCTCAGATATCAAACAGTTAATTAAAATCCACGCTGCTGCATCACAGTTGTGGGTGTTCGTACAGAGGGACAGCTCAAGGGGTGAGTGTGTTAAAATTTATCACTGTGTTTGGTGCCTTGTGTACAGTCAGTCTTGAGAGCTGAGGGGATTGATTAGGTTTGAAGAGAAAGTCCTTGTGTACTTGTGGTGGTTCTTGGAATTACAACACGGCTTGTTTATCTAGGAAGCCAACAGAAGACCTTGGTCTTCTTATCTACCCACAGATGAACACTGGTAAAGGCTCTTGAATTATAAATACAGATGATTTCATTAAATATAATCCAACCACTCATTGAGTACCTCTGAGTACATCTCATTAAGTACCTCTGTCAAAATACCTGATTTAGGGGAAAAATATAAAGGGAAAGGAAAAATTCCATCAGTAACAAACAACTGTACCCATAAAGTGGAACTCATACAGTAAAGTCCAAGCAGGCAAACTCAGTGAAATATTCTTGTGTGTGCAGTTCAGAGTCCACTCAGATATTTTCCAGACTACCATCTGCATCAGAAATTCGCTGGGCAAATAACTCTGATTCTCTCCAGTAGCTTCTTGGTATGCCTGAGGTGGAATTCCAAAAGAGGAATAGCTGGCAAGTTGTATTTTGTTTTTCACCTTCACCAAAGCCTGTTTGAATTACAGGGATCATAGTGCATCTCTGGTCGTTGGGACCTGCACTCATTTATTTTAAGAAAGTTAATTTCTTGGGGATCATAAAAAAGCCAGATGGGGAGAAGCTATCCTGTTGTGGGAAAGTTCTTATCTGCTTCATGGCAATAATTGAAAATGGCTTTTAAAATAGTCTAAAGAAATTCACTTATGACTAAGACCCAAATTTCTTGTGGGGGGGCAGGGAGTGGGGAAGAAAAAAAAAAAAACAGGCAAATGTGAGAAATACTTTAAAATATCTTTGTCCAGCTTTTTTGCCCCTGGAGGAGGAAGTGAGATATTTAGAAAGCAGCACATGTGACAGATGCTGCTCAAGATGCTCAGCACATTATTTAGAGATGCTCTGTGACCATCATGTTGCGAGTAATAAAAGAATGTGGCCGGGATGGAAGTGGAACAGTCCACATTTACTGTAACCACATCTGTAATCTCACCACTCTCACGTGATGGCCAACAAATTCCTTCCAGCTCCTGAAGTATTCCTGAACTTATCTGGGCAGTGCAAAGCAGCAGTGGGTTGGGGACCCCTCTGGTTACCTCCAAGTGAGCTGGCATGTCTGTAGCAGTTTGCCACACAGGGATAGCAGCGTCGGTGCCAGGAACAGTAAAGCTCTGTTACTGCCATACATAGTTAATTAGCTCGGGTGTCACAGCGAGCAAACACGGCTATATTGCTCCTGGTTCTGCAGCAAAGTTAATTGAGACTGGCTTGGGGATCTTTGCCCCAATGTGCAGCGCAGACATACCCAAGAATGCACTCCTATTGTTGACTGAATACTGTATTTTCACATAAATGTGGCAGGAATATAATTGCAGGGTGGAAAGAGAAGGCCAATATACATTCACTTTGCTTTAGAAACTAAATTAAACCTTTGACTTAACTCACTTCTATACCAGCTCCCTGCAGGCATTTCTACAGGCTTCATTAGAGCCAACCTAGAGGCCATGGAAAAGGTCTTACAAAAGCCTAGCCAGGAAGCCAGTCACAGCCCCAGATCCTGCTGCTACAGAACACAATCTGCCTCTTGGCACCTCAGGCTTGCAGCTGCCAGGCACTCTCCTTATGTGGTCACTGGTGTTGGCTCGGAGGCTGGGGCAGATAGACGAGGAGGGCTGAGGGGGAGCACATTCATCACTGCCAGCAGCCAGGGGAGGCAGTGCCAAGTCACTGTGTAACCAGGCACATGTGCCAATTTGCTCAGTAATTGGATTGCTATTTGAAAAATTAAAGCGGTGTCTAGAAAATTCTAACCTCTGCGCTTATGAAGTTCGCGACTGAGAGGCTGAGCAGGAGGACTGGAGGGGATCAAGCAGAGGTGTTTAAGGAGAGCAAATGTAGGAAGTAATTTGATTACTTTCCAAAGTGTTGCAGCAGCCTCAGAAGCAGCCTCTCTGTAGCAGAGAGACAAAGAGCAAGACACAGTGCAGTGGAAAGCTGTGGCATTATGGCCAAGCTGTAACCCGTCGCTGACTGTGGAAAATCAGTGAGGACTTGTCAGCTGAAAGCGATTTGTATAAAGAAAACATCGTTGGAAGGCAAGGCCTGATATACTTCTGCAACTCATTTTTTCCATAAAAAGAGAGAAAGTTCTTAAAGGGGATTATTTTATGTTTTCAGGGTTTTCTCAGAGCCTGTGAATTGTTGCTTCTGTCTACTGTATATGTTGCTGTCAAGTACATTTGGTGAACAAATTCCATTAATCAGGAATGATATTGAATTATCCAGCTACAGAGAGAATTTGTGATTCAGAAGTATACTTCTGCCACAAGTTATTTCTGCTTCCATTGCAGTCAAATTCAGGCTTTGCTTTGACTCCAGCAGAAGCACAATTACATACAAAAATATAGTTGTACAAGTAGTCCTGCAGGCATTTCATTATTCTTTTTAGTTGAGCTCACTGGCCACCCTTATTTCAGCTGAAAACTTCGAGCATATGGGGATGACGGATTGTAAATTCCTCCTAAGATAGTATTTGTAGTTTAAAGTATAGCCCAGGTGCTAGTAGATGTATAAAAGTAGTGCCTGTGTTCTTCATCACTGTTAAGCAGAAACTCAAGCTGGAAGCTCTGTATTTAAAATAATAACGAGTAAAAATCAATGGACTCATACTGAGGAAGAGCTCTTTGGAACCTCTGTGAAATGTCTGATTATTTATCATGCAGTCAGACCTGGTAGAATGAGGTTAACACATGTCAAAGCAAAGGCTTAGGAAATACCAAGTCACATTTCTGCCCCTAGATGGAGTATTCTGCACACTGGGTTGGGTTTTTAACATGTATTTTGGGAGAATGGAGCTGTGTTAGAAGGCTTGAAATGCCTCTTGTTCTGAATTCTCTTTACAGTGTATCAAGTGCTGCCCCTTGGGACTGGCCTAACTGGGTCCCAGAGACCATTTAGAAGAGAAAAATCAAAATAAGGTTTGTTTGTATAATTGATTGAACACTATAAAGGCCACTGCACTTTCTTAGCGTCTCCTATTTGTCGGTGATAGATATTTGTGTTTAAATGCAAGAAGCCTATGCTTTACAGAGCGTCACTAATTGCTATGAAACATCTGATATTTGCAGCTTTCAGTGCTGGATGTTTCTGTGATTTTCATGGTATTCCCCTTCTATGAGTATGCTGTGAATGCCATGGTAACCTTAACTGCTTGTAAAACATTTTAATAGTGACCACTGTAATATAGTGGTTGTGTGCAAACAGCATGCACCACTGCTTCAGAGGTGTTTGGAACACTTTGTTTTGGTCACAATCGGAGTAAAATGTTGCCAGACTTCAAGAACTGAATCCTAATCTTTGCCAAACAGGGAGCTGAAAGTGAGGTCTCCTGTTCTCCAGCTCCTGTCTTTGATCATCTCTGGAGCTTCATTGATACATTCCTGCCCAGCACTCACACGCTTAGTGAACCATGGCTCCAGAAAGCTCTGAGCTGCTTGGGAAAAGCACTTGGCTGCAGGCACTGGATTTGGAGGGGGTGGGTGTCAGATTAGAAGCCAGCTTTTGAAAAACTTTGCTTGTTTTGTGTGTGTGTGAATGAGAATTCAGCTGCAGGCTCTCAGCTCAGGTATGTTCTCATGTGGGCTTCTGGTTTAGCCCAGGAGAGACCAGCTGTAAAGTTTGTCCCTGGACTGGGAGCTGAATTCCTGCAGAATCCAGGATTTTCGTTTGGACCTTTTTAAAATATGATGTAAATGCCAGCAGCTTCCTAACAACTGTTCTTGAAGCTCAGAGCAGAATTTAGAGCAGACCCTTGTGAGTTAGGGAATTGCACAAGATATCCCTTCTCAGAAGAGTAAGAAAAGGCCCAACAAAACCTAAGCCATCCGACTGGAGTCCTGAGAAATGCTTTCCAGCTTTCAAAGAAAGAAAGGGTCTTAATTCAGATTTGCCAGAATCGTCTAATTAGTCCCTTTAATGCCATGCACCTTATAGTCTGCGCCACCGGATTCGTCCTATAAATGAGACGATGGGCTAATTCATCTTGGCAGCAGTAAACAGACCTTGCGATTGTCCTCCTCACAAACACCGGCCTGATTTTTAGGAAAACGCTTTGACCAAGGCTGTGTCCCTGCCCTCCCTCCCTCCCTCCCTCCCTCCCCCTGTTTCTCCGAGCTCTGCCTGTGCTTCTTGCCCTCCTTCCTCCGCAGCAGCGCAGCCCGGCCCGTCTCACACACAGTGACATACCTCACACATTTGCCACCGCTAACAACAACCTGTCAACTCTTTCTTTGCACCGTGCTAGGCGCCTTTTGTTTCTGCAGCCCAGCAAGCCTTGCAGCTGTTGTCCGAGGCCTGCTCCGACAGCCTGTGATCAGTCAGCTGCAAAATCCTCCCTGAACAACTCGGCATTCACAGCTCTAATCGGGCCAGCGGACTGTTTCCTCCTCTCTCGCAGTAAATCTTTATCACTTGCGCTCTGCTCGTCAGTTCGTGGCGCCAGCTCTTTGGGCTGCTCGATCCCTTTCCCATACTCTGCCGGCCTGTGTGCTCTGAATGCTAACTCCAGCCTTGTTTAGACTCGCGGCTGCGAATCCACATGTTGGGAAGGTCCGGGATTCCAGCTCCCCCCTCCCCACCTTCCCGGCTTTTAAGCTGGATGTACACGAAGTTCGTGTCGCTCCAAAGGTGAAGATATCAGAGGCTCCCTCCCTCCCTCCCCTCCCTCGGCCTGTTTCATACTTTGTCCATATAAGTTAGTTGCGTGATGATCTTTCTCTTTCCTCCCAGCACTCTGTCGTGCTTCTGCTTAAGAGCTGTCTTCGGTGAGGAGACGAGGGTGAGCTTCCCCAGGCTGGTGATGGCAAGGGAAAGCCCGGGGGAACTGGCACAAACCCTAATTTGATCGCATGCCCAGGGCTATTAACCCTCCTCCTAATGGTCCCCCCACTGAGGAGTCGGAAACACATTTCCTTCCATCCCCTCCCTGACTCGATGCCACCGCAGTCTTTTAAAAGATTTACATCGAAGGTGTTGAATTGTCAAGCAGATTTCTAGAAGAAAAAAAAAAAAAAAAAAAAAAAAGGATCAAAGTTTGCTTCCTTAGTATCCTCAGCTGAGCTGAGGGGAGTCCTTGGAGAGTTTAGGGTGGAGGTTTCTGTCAACGTGGAGGTCCTGAGGATTTATACTGGTGGAGCTGAAAGCACAACTTTATCTGTGCCTGTTGCCTCTTAGAATGCAGCGTGAAAACTCCTGCCTCCTTTGGGAAAACATTATGGGTTTTATTTCCCTGTATTTGGGCCTGGGATTGTAGATGACAGTCTAGTTAAACCTCAGTGGAACAACACATTTTGCAAGGAGACTCAGCTAGCTGTTAGGTAAAGCTTGCTGGAGACCACTTTTAAAAAATATTAATTATTCAGGAGGGGTTTTTTTTGGGAAACTTTTGTCTGAGCACTGGCATGAGGGCCAAAACCTGTTGAGTTTTAATTTTCTCCCTGAAATTGAGTCCATCTCTGGCACTGGAAACCCATTGCTCTTTCTTCATCAGCTTTCCCCACTTTTAAGTCTTTGTTTCAACAGTTCCAGGAGTGTGCACATGTGAGCAGGGGTGAAAATTAGCCAAATACAGGAATTCCTTCAAGAGTACAACGTGAACTGGCTTTAAAAATGTTGTTTCTCTCAGCTTTATGAGGCAGCTGTGAAATCGATGTCCCTCGGAAAATCTGGGTTCATTTCATATTCACATTTTCTACACCTCAGTTTCTCATCAGTACAGTATTTATTTGGTCAAAGATAAGCACATGGATAAGAGAGTCTTCCAGTTTTGACATTGATGGTCAGTTATTTTGTGATATGATTGACTTCTATTTTATGAAACACTGGTGCTTGGGGAGAGTGGGATGGGCAATCCATCTGCTGTCCCGTGCACAAAAAGCAGTTGATTTTAAATTATTCCTAAAGAGCTTGATATCCTTGAAACATCCTTGTGTATCCTAATTTTTTATTAATTTGTTTACTTTTCAGAAAACTCATTGGTAGCTAGAATTTACATGTTACCTGATAAGGTGGAAGGGAACATTTTGGCTTTAAGCTATAAAGGAAGATTTTGGGAGTCTGAATTGAAAGTGAATGGAACAAGGAGAGAAGACTGTCTCAATTTTTTTTTTTTTTTTAATGAAAGCAACTCAAAACACAAAATACAAAGATTATTTTGAGTCTCTCCATACAGAAGTCAGACTGAAAGTGGACTTGACTCACTTTTCCTGATGCATTTGGATGTATATATTGGAGCAGGATATTTTATTACTCTGTTTCTTTATTTTTAAGGAGCAATGTCAACTGGTTTTTTTCCTAGCTCCTCCCCTATCTGTGTTCTAGGACAATCTCAGGTGCCAACAGCTTTCTATTTGATTTGTTTTTCCAGAGTTGTTGATAGTATGCTTGCACAGTAATTCCATTTGAAAATAGCCTTTTAGACTAGGAATTTTCTTGTCTGATTTGCCTCAGACTTTCCAGAAAAATTCTACCTTGACATAAAGTTTGCACCTGTGAAAGTTCAGGGAAATCTGTTTAGCTTTTACTGTGTGAGGGAGGGATTCTAACAAAATTGAGTTTCTGATGAAAGACTGGTGTAAGCATGGATAGACTGCTTCCTTCATTACTAGGTAATATTAATGTATAATCAGTCCCATAAAGAAAAAAAACCCGACTGAATGGATTTTATATTCCTTATAAAAATGATTTTTTTTTGTTTCTTTTTTGGCCACTCAGGGTAAAATGTTTACAATTAACCTATCATGTTTAATTTTGAGAGTTGCTTTCAGTGTGCACATTTCCTGTATATCTTGAACAAAACCATGCAAAAGATGAGCAAGGAATAAGGGGAAGAGTTATAAATGGATCCATGTGACTACCTCTTCTACAGACATTTTTTTCTCCCCTTACTTGAGAAGTTAAGAGGGAATGCAGGGCCATGCAGTGTTTGTTAAAGCTGATGGAATATCTTTCTCCCTCTGGGTATTTCTTTAATCAATGTTTCTTTATACCATTAGGTCATCTCCTCTTTTTTCATGGCTTTTTTTTTTATTCTGAAGAAGCCTTGTTTTGTACATTTCCGTACATCTTGACGTTTATTCTAAGAATTATGGCCTGATCACTTCCTCTCTTTTCCTCAAAATTTCTGTCGTTTTATCTATTTTAAGTGCCAGAGCACAAAGATAACCCCATCATAGTTCTCTCATTTTCCCCAGCAGTTCCCCCCCTCCTCTCTCTCCCTCCAATGAAAAAAATGAAAGGTCTCATGGTCTTACAGATTTTCTTTATGCTTATTTTGGCCTACTTGCAACCCAAATACATCATCATGCTATAAGACGGCTCTCTAAGGCTCTTGGATCAATTAAAGGTAGCCCTATTCATTGCCAGTACAAACCTTTGCCTATTAACTCTTTCAAAGGGCATTTGTCATCACAAAAAAGCTGTGAATGCCGTCTGGGTACATTGATTTAAAAAAAGGTATTGTTTTAAGGCTGCTGAATGTCTTAATTAGTTGTAATCAGAGGGTAGCTTGTGTCTGTAAAGTGATACAGTTACCTTTCACCTACTTGCTTTATTTTCTGTGTTTTTAGAAAAAAAAAAATTTAAAAAAATCTCAGATGTACCTCAAGCATGTTGTTTTCAGGGTACAAGAGGAGTGCACTTGCCGATCAAACTGTAGCTTAGGACATTATTTTATAAAGCCAAAGATTTATAAAGTGTGGGAACCCAGAATGCATCTCCTTGGCCTGCAATCAGCCATAAGTGAATCAGTGGAGCTGCACTGCTCCTTGCCAGCAGCCATCCTCCTTTTCTCCCCTCTGAAATCCAGGGTCTGTATCCTGGAAATGCAGAAATCCACCCCAGCTCTTCAAGCACTTGCACGTGTGCTCAGCTTGAGCCCAGGAGTTGTCCATTAATGCAGAATATACACAACCCTGTTTAACAGGTCAAGGTAGAACAAGGTGACATCTTTTACACCAGGGGTTCATTTGCCACAATTGTTGTCTCAAATGACTTTGTGAAACAGTTTAATGACGTGTTCTAAATCTCTGGGAAAATGTCCTTTTCTGCTGTTCCCTGAATCAAAACTTTTCTTTCAGTAGTTAATAATAAAAATTTGGTTTTTATTCAAGGAGACCCTTCTGAAAATGAAAATCAGCACTTTTCCTTGGTCTCCATGCAAAGTTTTGTTTGTGCTTTTGCTTTCTTGGTTTAGTTTTCTGAGCAAACAGCATAGTTCATATTTAAGTAAAAATATTTTGTTCAAATAAAATATTTTTGTGTGCATTTAATGGAGGCATTGAAGTATAGACAGAACCCTTCCAGTCACATGTCTTGATGGTACAGCAATGCCTTTCATCATCTGACCCTCACTCTCTGCTGGTGCAATCCCAGAGAAGTGGATTTGGGCAGGGAACCACCAGGCAAATGAATCCCCAGCACTCCCACTCAGCTGGTGATTTGCTGGATGAATTTTGTGATAGGAAATCCCTGCATGCACAGATTCTGAGGGAAATGTGGCAGAGTGATGTAAATACGAGTGGTATTGTCCTCAGTCTCTTATTTTCCAGCGAATAAGTGTATTGGGCAATATATGGCTTGAAGTGAAAACCTAATTTTTTCTGAAGCCAGGATGACGCATGCACTTCTTTTACAGGAAGATTTCTCTCCGTGTGTCTAGATTCTGCATGAAGTACTTCTTGTATTTTATCTCCTTTAAAAAATTTTATTGATACAAAAATGCTTCAAAAATTTAATTCTGTCTCCAAATTACTGTACAGTAAGAGCCTGTTAGAATCTCCATTTCACAGATGAAGAAAACCAGTCTGATAAATATTAAAGTTCCAGTTCAAAGAGTGGCAGGAACTTAAGCCGGTCTTCTAATGTTCCTGTGATTTTGGCATAAGTCATTATGAAGAGTTTCTCTGGGATGCTGTCAGAGGTGAAAACAGAACGTGCTCTGAATTGCAGACAGTACCTCAGCCGCAGTACTGCAAGTTTTTCATGTTATACTTGATAAAAAATGTTATAAAAAACATGATGCAATGGGATTGTCATAGAGGAGAGAGATTTATTTTTGTAGTTAGCTGTTCAATATAAATACTATGGTGCTGAACCTCATTTTAGCATGAAGGTCAATGAAGTTCTGACCTTTTCCTTCAGCTTCGTCGATTTTCACAGGAGTCTGCAGCATCTTTTCTTTGGTCAGGTGCCTCGGAAATAAAGTTGGAGAAATAAATCTGCACGTTTCTCCCTTGGCTGTGATAAGCACATGTATTTATACATAATGGCATTGTGTGACTTGCTCTGTGTAACATTTTTTAGGTGTCTGTACAAGTAGGAGATTTATGAAGTGTGACTCATTTTTCCTTCTCCACACTGTTCCAGTGGAAGGACTCAGACTGCGATGAGAAAAAGTAGTACACATTATTAAGAATTCTGATAAAGTAGGCTGAATAAATTTGTTTTCTTTGTAAGCCTTAATCCTGTGTTGTATTGGCTTCTTGGACATGGCTAATTTATTTGGAATTCCATTCTGTTCCCAACAGCATTCCTGATTAGCAGTTTGATCACCCAGAGCAAAGTTACATACCAGCTTTCAACTCTTGTAATCTAGCGGTGTAATTTTTTTCAAATGGACTCTTTTCTTCCCTTTTTTGCTCCAGCTCCCCTTCTCTTTGTGTGCAAAGAGACTTTAAAAGTGAGCAGGATAACCTGTTACCAGTAGAATGAAAAACCCCTTCAAAACACAATGTAGTTTGCCGAAAGCCCGACTTTCATTTTTGAGTAGGAAAAAATGAGGTTTGGAGCAGTGTCAGTGCAGCATGTGAAATGTTTGCCTTCCATCATTTGTAAAAGATAACAGTTCTTTTCAATAACTGCATTTTATGAGTGGGGTGATATAATCCTCAAGTTGTTTCCAAGGTCTGTAGGTCGCCAAAGAACATTTTGCTTACGGTTGGTTTTAGAAAGCTTGAATTTTTCTTTAGTTGTTAAGTTTGTCATGTGGTGGACCTTGTAGGAAAATGGCAGCTGTGTCATTGTTTGCTTCTATCTGCACTGGCTCGTGCTGTCAAAACAAAGGATGACCAGGACACCCAAATTTAGTTGTAAACCAGAGGAGGATTTGGGTCTAAACTCTTTTTGGTACAGCACAGGCAGAGCATCATCCAAGTGATCTGATCTGCCAAAGACATGGAGTTGCAGATGAGAGGGAAGTGAGTTTTCCCTCCTGTGACGTTTCTGAAAGTCCCAGCCTGGTTTGTGCACAGTGAAAAGGAAACAAGGATTTTAAGTTGAGGGAGGCTTGGGACTAGCCCAGAGATAGGTGACCACAGCACTCATCAAAAGGCTCAAACTGTGGTTTTATGCATGAGTGCCTTGACTGCATAATGTTTGAAGACCGTGATATGTCTGATTTGTACTGATCTTGAATTTTAGGGATCTGCAAAGCAGCTCTTGGCAAATACTTTGTCAAAACTGAAGCACGTTTTGCCAGTTATTTGTGTTTGAAAAGCTGTTTTTTTGTTGAAACATTGTTTTGTCAAAAATAGTACTCATTAAGTTCTCTGCTGTATTGATGAGAGTTCTATTAATTCAGTGGGGAAAAAAATCTGCTCATGAAAGGAGAGCACAAGGAAAGGTTGGTTTAGGGCTAGATCATCGTGCCTGGTCAAATTTGGTGATAATTCCATAATTTCCTCAGGAAAAAACCCTGAGATCCTTTCTACCCCAAGAAGTAGGTGTCTAGCTGAGTGTGAAAACGTAGCAAATTGTGTATGGTCTCTCTGATCACTAAGGAGATAATAATTGATAACAAGCTGTTCTGAACTTTATAACATCAGACTTAAATATGTATCCCTGATTTTTTCTCTTGAGTCACGAAGGATTTTTGTATTTTTATATTTGTTCACAATTAGGTGGCCATTTTGGGCATTACTGATCTTTTAATTGATCGGTGCCATTAAGTATCATGGCATGTAAAAAGTGATCTATTCTGATACTGCTGGGTCCTATTCTGATCACATTCCTTGTGAGAGATTCCCATGAATGAAAGGGGAACCAAGATGTCTCCTGCTGACCATTGCCCCATCCAGCAGCACGTGGAGGTGCTCATGGAATGACAGCAGAGGTCTCATCAAGTCTTTTTGGAAATACAGATGTCTTCATGTAATCACTTTAAAGACTGATTTATAAGGTTTTGTTTCACTTCCTTCTAGTTCTTTCCCTTTTGTTGCTGTGATACGTGCTCTTTCGTTGCATTTAAATCTCACTTTTGACACCTTTGAGGACGAGCTGGAGTTTTACTCACACTTCCGGATTTTTGGAGGCTGGAGTTAGCCTTAAGTGATGAAATCTGTAATAAATGAAGTATCTTCTTTCCATCCTTGCTGTTCTTGACCATGGAAATGGGCATACTGAACTGACTGTAGTGGGAGGAGTGTGTTTGTTGGGGATTTTCCAGGAGAAAACCCGTGGGGCAGGTGTTGACTTTGCTTTGACTCAATGCAACACTGAATGATCTTGATATGTGCACGTTATCATGACTTACCTGGAGCAGTAATTGACTCTGGAAGTCAGATTTTTGTCCTCTAAAGCGGTGACTGCTTGATCTGGCTCTTTTTAAAGTGGTATTTTGTTTTCCGTGTGATGTAGAATGCTTGCTCAGGGGGTTGCACAGGTGTAACCTGGAGCAAGGTGCCCTTTTGACTCTGATAACTGTAGAAGGAACGTGATTCTGACAGATAAGTGCTGATCTTGAATTTTTCCATTTTTTTAAAACAAAGAACTCAGAACTTCTTATAAGCCTGGCATACACCTGCAACTCTTTGCTGTTTCCTTTGGTAGATATCCTGACTCCTGAATGTGTGGAAAATGTAGTAAGTCAAATATCCTATTTTTTAAAAAATTCCAGTTTACTTGTGTTTTGGGATGTATTTCAAACTGATCCTAACAGTGAGTGGTTTATGATTATTGTTGTGTTGTCTGCTTTGTCGCTTGTAAGCTTACTTGATATTTTAAAATTTTGGGAATGCAGTGATATTTTAGGAGGTTGCTTTATAAGGGAATTGGAAAATGAGATGTAAAATCTGTTGCCTTACATTTTAAAAGTCAACAAGACTGTGTAATATGTACTTTTTCCCCCCTAAACTACCCTTCAATGGGCATTTACCAGGACAATTAATTATGTGATAATTTAAAAGCAAAATATGAAATTTGTCTTGGAAATAGTTTCGAATTAGCAGATTTTAATAAATATTTATAGCAGAATAGAGTGGTAATATTGCTTATGTGATGAAAACATATGTTAGTAATAAAATATCACCCGTCAGAAACACTGCTCTATCATGTCATTGTTCCCTAGGGACATGACTAGTTGAAAAAACGATTTTAACAAAATAAACTCTGAGCAGAGAGGATGCTTTAATGGGTGATACAGCACACATTCTTCAAAAAAGGCACATCGTTAAAACCGGTGCCAGGCATTAGGAACATCTGTTGTGTGAAAAAGTAAATTTTGGGAAAATCCAAATAATAATGCTCAGTGTATTGGCTTTATATAGTGCTTTTCCTTGCTCGTTGTCAAGATACTTTGCAAAGAGGGGAAGAACAACTACCCACGTTTTCTAAAATCCAGCCACACCAGCTTTCATCTGGCGTTTCAACTCGCCTTGGCCATGCCATGCCGTTAATTTTCCGTGGGAGGAAAATTTATCCCGAGAAGTGAAAAATCCAATCCTCCCAATCTCGGGCAGCATTCCTGCGTGTGAATAAATGAATGCAGGGTGCCAAGCTGCCAGCCAGGGAGATGCCATTGCCCGGGCAGCCGGCGGGGAAGCTTCCCCGGCTTTGTGTCAGCCTATTCCGGGCACATCCGGCTGCCAGGCGCCGGGGATGTGCCGCCTCTGCTCCGCCTTGGACACCTCGTAGGGATCCCCGGAGCCGGCCGAGCTGAGAGCTGCTTGTGAGCCCAGCGAGGAGGAGGAGGAGGCACCTGTTGTTCCCTTGGAGCTGGAATGAGCCCCCAATTCATCCCCTAAATAGCCACCGGGCTCCTCGGCGCTGGCAGACAGAGCTGGAGCTGGTGGCCAAGGCTGGTGGGATGTGGCACCACGCTGGAGGGAGAGAGTTGTCACAAAAGATGCATTTCCTTGCTTCCATCCAGATGGGCTGGTACAAAGATACTGCTTCTCTAAAAAAAAAAAAAAAATCAGGTATCACCACTGTAATAATAGCATAGCAATAATTAATTGTACAGCTACAAAATGAGGCAGTTCCCCAAGTGCATACCCTGTCCTGCAGGGGTTGTGTTGCAGCAGGTAGAGACACTGTCAAACTGCTTTTCCTGCTGAAATCCCTTTCAGATGAGATGATGATTTCCTTTCTTCTCATCTGTGTGGGTCTCTTAAAAGAAAAGAGCAGGTTAGAGAAACAGCTGTCGGGAATGACATAGCTGATTTTGCTTTAGGGCAAGCTGGTAGACCTTTTAGTCCCCTTTTATCCTTTTTCCTATAGCTGTAGGTGACCCTAGTAACATATATATGTGTATTTCTCTGTTCTCTCCAGCCTGCTGCATTTTTTCAGCAAAATCTTTGCTAGTAGAAAGGAGCAGCCCATTTAAACTCAGCAGCTTTTGGAATCTGTAGGTATAAAAAGACATTGTTTGGTGCACCTCCTCAAAGATTCCTCCTTAATCCTGATTTTGTGTACTCATCCCTTGGCTGAGCCTCCCTGTCCAGAGGAATTTGAATTGATTCCCATTCCTTCATAAATGCATGCAGGGCAATATGTCAGACTCTCTGCCTTTTAAGCAATTTGATCAGTTCTGACACTTTCCACTTCCATTAAACAATCCATGTGGTGGTTCAGAACACCCATTAGTGTGAACAAACTCCTGAAACCCCTGGAAGTATTTGCTTTGCTCTGCCATTTAACTGTTTGCAAAGTCCAGGGCTTTGCTTCTGATACACAGTCAAAAAAGAGAACAGACTATTTTCTTCTATTTTTTTTTTAATTGCAGTGTAAATATGTTTCTGTTGGCTGTGCAGTAGGCCACGTCTTGACTTTACCCCAATCAAGGACAAATTTTTGACCAGGTAGTGGTACTTTGAGAGGATACTGACAGTCAGTATTTTGGTGTGACATTTGGTTTAATGCAGAATTTTTAAAAATCAAAGAAGCAGCTCTGACCCTGGACTATTACTTAAACTGTGTCCAAGTAATTTCACTTACTGCTGATCCTTCCCATCTTTGCCTTCACAACTCTATGTGTCCAGGCCCAGGCAAAGAATTGCTTAAACATCAATAAAAGTTCCTTGATTTCCTTCTGAACTGGGTCCTGGAGTTTGTGCTAGTTCTAATGAGGACTTGGCATCTCCAAGGACCTCAAGGTATTACTGTGCCCTGAATTTAAAGGAAAAAGAATGTAGAATTCCCAAAGCTTTATGTCTCCAAATCAAGCTTTAATTTCTTTTTAGACGGAAAGTGCGGTTTGTGGGGAAAAGAGCTTGCTAGTTAGTAAGTCTGGAAGATCTTAGCAGTTCCAGTAATTACTCATTTCATCAATCCATCTATATTTAAAGTGAGCTAAACCGAGTTCTTTCCTATAGTGTCTACTTCAAATAACGCTGCTTTACATTTGGAGAGCCAAATAAGGAAACAGAGCATAATCTTACAGGAGTTTCGTTCCCTTTAAAGTTTGCACAGTTCAGGCTCGCTGTAACAAGAGCACTTCTTTCTATGAAACCTTTTTAACATATTCAACTAAACAAACTATCTCCTAAAGAAAGCAGGAGCATTTTTTTTTTTGTGTGTGTGTGCTTTGCTCCAGCCTTGGCTGTCGAGGACATTTCTGCATTTGTCAATGTGCTAAATGAGCGATGCATTTTGGACAGCTTCTGTGCTCTGATTTGTTTTCTTGTGCTTTTTTTTTTTTGTCTCCCCCTCTTCCCCCTCCCCTTCTTCCCCTTTTCATTTGTCTAGGGGAAAAAAAAAAAAAAAAGCTCCTCCAGTGTTGTTTCCTGCAAAGACCATTCTTAAGAGCTCGTTGGACAGCGCAGGACTCTTGAAGTGATAGCTAATTGGTGAAAGAAAGGCCCTGATTGTCTTGAGGGAGCTGGAAAGTGCTGCGTGTGCTGCTGAAAGGGACTAGGGAGAAGGTGCCTGGTTTCGCTGAGCAGCTGCTGCTGGAGATGTTTGGAGATTACATCAGCATTGGAAAAGAGGGGCCAAAAAAAAAAAAAAGTCCCAACTTCACAGAGACGGAGTTTATGGAGGTTTTTTTCCTCCCCCCCTTTTCCAAAGGTCTTCTGACAATACTGTCATTGTCAATATAAGAGTTGTTAATTCTTTATGAATAGCACATGGGGCCTCTTGACTAAATAGTACGTTACATGTCCCAAATCTGTCAGCTGGACTCTTCTCTCACATGCTAGTGAGATCACTTTGATTGGAATGTTAGAGGAATTGCTGGGCTGGCCATGCAGAACTGAATGCTGCATTATATAATTAGATCTCCCAGAGTATTTTCTTCACATTACCTCATTATTCTAGCTTAAATATGGAATCAGTCCTTTTGATGGTTTTGCTGGTCGTAATTATATTAATACGATTCATTTTGTGGTCCTCTCTTAGTGCTTATATAGATTATAAACTGTCCCAAAGGTTTCCTGACATGAGAAAAGAGGACTAAGAGACTTCAAAAGCCTTGTTCAACTTTGAATTGACAATGGGCAGAACTGGATAAGGTAAATGGAGCTAGAGCAGCTTTTACCTTGGGATCTGATGAGAGAGAAATGACCTGTTGAGACTGCAGCCAAGTGAAGATCCTTCTGAAAGCCTCACACTGACAGAGGGGAAGGAATGACAACTGATGGAGTCAAATGACTTCCTATCCAGCTTGGGCATGAATTTGCTGTTGGGAATAGACTTGTGGACTTCCGCCAGTTGAACGATGTGGACAAGCTGGAAGGAACCCTCTTGCTGGGCAATCCAGGAGTGCTCAGTGTCCATGTGCCATGCTGTGGGCTGGATTTTTACCTGGCTGGTTGGTTCGTTACCAAATTCCTCTTGGCTCTTCCCAGCCAGTCAGATCTGAAACTGGCTGAGTGGTTTTAGCTGACCATAACCTGCCAAATATTCACATTTCTTAGCAAATGATGTATCTGAGTACAGAAGGTGGATACCACTGGGTTAATCTGTTCCATGGGAGGCAGATTTGTGTCTCAGAGATTTTCTGATGAACAGTGGGTGGGGTGACAACGTGAGTGAGTTTTGATACCAAAGCCCTGCAAGGGACCTTCATGTCCAGCCTGAAATAAGCACCCTACTCTAAGACACTGGAGGATTTGACTACTTGCCCAAGGACACATTGACTTGGGATTTCTTGGTTAGCTTACCTGGCAAAAGGAAATAAACTTTTCCAAGTGAACTGTCTTCTTTAAAATAAGTGTTGTATTAAGTCAAAACAACCTAAATCTTACTGCAACTCTCTGTAATACTGTCTTTTAAGAATTGAATTTTTCTACAGTAAAGATAGGAAAATTGTATTACCTTGCCTGAGAAATGCATTACCCTTGGTCCAGTCACTCTTGAAAAAAGTATTTTTAAAAAGTCCTCTTTTTTCTGTTTGATCATTTTCTATCTCACGTGAAAGTGAAGGTTACCACTTCATATACTTATTTCCATATCTCTTGGTAGCTCACATGATGATATCAGAGTTCAGCTAGGTAGAAGCCTACAGTATTCCCATATAGAATTTCCGGCCCATTCATGACTCACACACTCCTACAGGCTTGTCATTAGTAACTGCTCATCAGTGCTTATAATTTTGTCTTTTAAAGCCTCCTAAAAACCAGGCATCAGAGCTGGTATGTGCTTAGGCAGTGGAACAGGGTAAATGTCAGGTCAATTGATTTCAGCCTCAGATTTTATTTATGGTGGATGACCAATCTACAAAACAGCCTGTAACGCTTGAAGGTGCGTGTCATGGGTTTGAAATCCTGCCAGATGACAATAAATTCTATGTAGATGCAACTAACGCCTTGTCTGTTTCTCTGATTCTTAATTTTAGTGATAATTCTGTCCTTTTTTTGTTTCCCCAACATCAGCAAACCACAAAGGGAAAGGGAAATGTCTGCTCAATGTGCAGACATACCTTTTATAACAAGTAACTGGAAAAACAGTGACAGTGATCCATTTTCCTTCTCTCAGTTAATCATCTCTGTTCTGAGCTGCTGCATGCAAAACAAAGCTTGTGGAGACATTGATAGTGCCGTTAAGAAATAAATCTTCTAATTCTTTATTTCATTTGTATTGAAATTGCATTTGACAGTGTCATGTTTGTAATAATTGTTGAGAAGTGTGGCTGTAATGAGAGGTGGTACAGGTGAGGTTGTGCTGTACTGCCTTTAACATTTGGGAATATCAGAACTGACACCGCTGTGGAATTCACAACTTGGATTTGTTTATCCCTGCAGGGCAGCATTTCAACTTTTCCCTGGAAATCAGAGTGTGTGGTCTTGTTGTGGAACATACCCTGTGGACTAGTTCCACTGATATTTCTGGATCTAAAACTTTTGATTTGGACCTTAGATGAGTCACGTGATTACAATATTATTACTCTGATTATAATAATCACTCTGATTATAATATTATTTGGCATAATATTGCTCTGTGTCCTACAATGGTAGAACTGGCTGCAACCCCAAGCAGTTTATTAGAACATCCATGTTTTGAGACGCAATTAATTTAATAATTATAAATTTTTTCACTGAAGAGCTCATTTAGATCTCGATGCCTACTGAACTCCTTATGCATTCAAAGCAGTTTGAACAGCAACTTGTTTAATTTCTGAGCATTCACATATTGATCCCATCAGGATGGGATCCCTGCAGGATGTGGGAAGCCATCCTGTTTATCCTGCATTACAAAATTAGGGCTATCACACTTTCAAGAGTGCAAAACGTAAAGGAGATTGAGATCTTCCTCTTTATTCCCGTAGGTCTTTTCCCTCTCTTTTCATGGAGATAATAAAAATCTAAGCCCTTTAAGTGTGGTATGATGTGAAAGTATCCACTGGTATTTCCTGGTGTGATCCTGTGGAGCACTGTGCTGACATTTAAATATTTGAAAGATATTTATACCCTGTTGATTTTTTTGCATTTGAGGATGTACTTAAAAAATAAACAAGTGCTTAATGCCAGTTTTGAGCTGTGGGCAGTGTGAATGAAGATTACAGGATGGAGCCCTCTTTCAAGACATGAAACAAAGGTGTGTGAAAAAAGAGAAAAATGAAAGTGAAATACTCCCATATGAAAATCCTTGCTAATGTAAAATTATTAGTATTTTTATATATTGAATTAAAATCTACCGTATATAAATAGATTTAGTACATTTTTATTAATTTATGTCATTAACATGCCAAGCAGTGGCCAAAATTACCATGCAACCTGCTGAGAAGAAATCCCACTCTTGTCTGAAGACATTATTGTGAAGAACCTCTAAGATGGGGAGATATATATATATAAATATATATATATGTGTATGTATATGAATATATTGGTTAAAATAGATCCTATTTATACATCCAAACCAAAAATAAAACTGTATGATGTATGGATGCAGAATTGGTCTGTGTTAGGACTGTGCTAATTTGTGGTGAGCTTTTTTGTGGTACCAATAAAAACAAATTTGCTCCCACAACAAGTAGCCATTTTCAAGTTCTACAGCTGATTTTTTTTTCCAACTAAGAGTGAAAGATCTTTCTGAGCTATAAAAACTCAATCGATTGTAAACATCCTGTTCATCTGCAAATGCAATTCCCATTACGTTGTGTAATGTGCAAAAAAGTCGGCATTTTACGGCCTGCATTATGGTATGGGGAACTAATTACAGACAAGCTCACGGTCCTCTGAGCATGTAATTATATTTATTGATTAAAATAATGCCACGATTTCATTCTGCAGTGCCATTACACTGGCACCCACCTAAACAATCCCTGTCAAACCGTGTAAAGCGGAGTGCTGAAGGGCTGCCTTCAAGGGATCTGGTGATGCAACAGGTGGCCTAATTACTTTAGGTAATTACTTTAGGTAATTACTTTAGGTAGGTCCATTACAGCAAGATTCAGGGAGGAGAAGCTGAAGGCACAAACAGGGCTACGACTGACCCTCACAGAGGGAATCTGGACAGCTGGGGGCCCAGTCACCAGCTGTTTACAGTGAAGTGCCACCCCATAAAGCAGGGCTCCAGGGAAATCCCATAACCCGCGTTCTGTGTCACGGCCCCAGGGAACGGGGAAGTGTGGTGAAGGTCTTCCTGCCAGGATTCGTGGAGGCAACAAATTGTTGGAGAATTCAATAGCAGAAGCCCTGTCTGGGTTGGTTAGCAGGCACACAGAGTTACTCCAGAAATGTGGTGGGGTTATTGATTGTCACCAGAGTGGGTGACTTGATAGGGTGGCCCTTTCACTGCAGGCAGGGCTTGTGACAGCATCACCTGCTGAGGCTGCCAGGCACTTCCAGCCCTAAAGGCCTGTTTTCAGCTGTTCACAGCTTTGTCAAAGTAGCTTTTCAAACTAAATTTTTCCATGTTTCAGTCAGTGTCTGCCTCCGTCTGAATGCTCTTCAGCCAGAACAGTTTAATGTCTTCCAAGAACAAGACTAGAGAAAAATACATTGTTTCTCCTATGCTACAAAAATATTGGAAATATTTTTTTTTCTGAAAAGATGTAGTTGTCCCACTCTGGGACAGAATTTCTACTCAGCCCTGACAGGGATATGTAACTCCTGTTCACATCAAGAAAATTATGTAGCTACCTAGCACAGATTCAAGGGGTACAAGATCAGCTATGATGTGGGGAAATGAGGGTAAGGAAAGTGGCAGAGAAAAAAAGAAATTACAGTGAGGTTTTAGTTAAAGAGGATAAGTGGGCCATGCATAGTTAATGAAAGGCAAGCTGTACTGTACCATGTGGGAGAATTAGCTCCAGGAGTGAGTGAGAGTAGAGATATTCTAGATGAAATTAGTGTAGTTTGGACTATCTGCAGACAGGACAAAAGCAGAGTTGGAAATATATGACCTACAACATTCTATGAGTCCATGACTCAGGAGGCTAAGACTTATTTAGCAAAGTGCTTTGAACTTGGAATAAGGAAGTCCAGGGAACTGTCAAAGGGATAAGAACTGGATAAAACGTTTGCAGGATCGCTATCCCTTTAAAATATTGATGTAAATCCTGGAACCTAAGTGTCATAATTTTTTTGGCTGCCACCAAATTTCTGTTTTTGCTGGTGGAGCATTGTATGCTGAGCATCCACAGGGCTGTATTAACAGGATGCAACAAAGCTGAGCACTGACATTAAGCAAGTAACAGAATTAAGGATTTCTATGCAGTTTTTGCTCTGTTCCCTGAGTATCATGACAGCTTCTTGTGCTCATTTGTTGCACAGGATGAAGTGCTCTGAAGCTTGCAGGAGCAATGCTTTGATTACCCCAGAAACAGAGTGATAGGCTATGAAATACAGAGCTCTAGGAAGACATAAGTTTTGAGTGCGCTGACAAGGAGATTAATTCTTTGTCTATCATTGAGTTCTAAGTGAAAACACTTAGAGATATTTATTCTTTGCTTTGTGACTGTTTACCTGAAGATCCTGGATCTAATTTGCTCATTTTCTAATTTGCTTTTGCCAATCACCATAAATTGAAGATTTTCAATTTAACAAATAAAGTAGTACCAGTTTAACAACTAACCAGTACACTGAGAAATCAAATTCTGAGAATTTGAAGTAAGATATGTAAAAGATGTAGATTCTAGAGGAGGAATTCTTCTGTAGTTTGTTTTTTTAATTGCAAAATGAGATAATGTGGATATGGCCAAAGTGTTAATCAACATCTGCAACACACACATATTATGGAGGAAAATTAGGAGAAAATTAATTATTCCTGCAAAGGGGACAAAGTGCTAATAGTGAAGAAAACACGAGAACTTATAAAGCAACCATTGTGCATTATGCCCAGCAAATGTGGCAGGAATATCTTAAGGAAAAATAATCTCCTTGGCAAATAAGTATAACAAAATGGAGGGAAAGTTTTACCTTTACCTCTCCATATGTATGAGAAGAAATCAATAATTCCCTCTCTCTAAGGTGCTAGTGAGTGCTCAGATATATGTAATCCCAGTTAGTTTCCAGACCCTTTTCACAACTGACTATCCCACAGATGTGGAGCTTCCAGCTCTGCGATGTGAGTGCTGTGGGTGTATGAAGAAATAAAAAAAAAATATTTAGAATGGAAACATCCACAGTGTTTAAGTATGTGTGGGAGACTTTTAATTTTGTGTGTTGACCTTAGATCCCCAGACTGCATGTCAGTGGTACAGGTCTAAATATTTTTTGTTTTGGAAAGGCCCAGGTGAGTTTGAAACCTGGGTCCTGTGTTTAAAGGAATACTTGAACCTAGGTCTATAGCATGTGAGTTTAGACCCATTTCCTGTCTGCTTCCCCTTTCAGAACTGGCAGCTTAAAACTCTTCATCCAGATTTCTAGCTGATACTTGTGAGGTGCAGAGTCTCTGTTTTGTGCTTTCAAGAATACCTTTTTCTCTGTCACTAGGTTTTTTTAAAAACTCCATGTAATTAGTGATCTTTTCTGGGAATTACTACCAAATCATGAAGTCTAGAATTAGTTGTTTCTCCTCCCTAGTCATTGTATGAAGACAAATTCATGGAAGAAGGATTCATCAAGGACTGTTAAGTGCAGGAAATCCTTGTGCTACAGAGTGCTGGGAGCTGAAAAGGGTATTAAAGAAGCATCACTAAATGCTTGTCCTATTCTTAGTCTCTTTTTGAAGACATTTCCCTGTCATTTTGATGGGAAAGGGTGCAGAGTTAGCTGATTCTGCAGGGTTCTTCTCTACTGACCGAGGACACGGTATTTCTCTTGGAGTTTGAAAAATCAGAATCTGTCCATTATGGTACTTAGATCAAATGGATAAATGTTTTCAGAGGATTGGAGCTGCCTTCAGCTGGCTTCGTCCTGGACAAAGCAGTGCTGAAAGGATGGAGAGGAGGGCAGGGACAACTGGGAGCTGCCTGCAGACACATGACTCCAGCAGTTTCTGAGCTGATCCCAGAGCAGGTACTTCCAGGAGCATCCCAGGTGGGGAGATACCTGGTTTTGTGTCTCTCACTCTCCTTGCTCTCTTTCCTTGGATGTGCTTTCCTTGGCGGGCGCCTCAGACCGAGCACAGCGACTTCCAGATTTTCAGTCCCTGCAAAACGTCTCCTACCACACCCACGTTTAAAAGGGCACAGGATCCAGCCAGCTAATTTGTTCCTAGGCAGTTAAACTACTTTACATGAGCTCCAGACCCTGGAGTAGGTTTTAATGTACTATTTAAAGAATATGTGAGAAGTGCTGTGTACGGGGAGGGATCTGTGTCTGTCTTAGAGTAATAATCTAATTGGAGGTCATCCTTTGTGTAACCCTGTTAACATTTTAGACTATTCTGGGAAACCCCGTGGCTCAAGTACTGTGGAATGCAGTTAGGAAAAAACAGTGTTTTCTCAAATATTTCAGATGTGGAATATTTATGTTGTAGCCAGAGAAACTTGTTACCAAGCGACTGACCATGAGTAAGATCCTCTGCCAACTCGAAAAAAAAGGGAAAAACCAAACCTACTTACCTCTCCTCGGGCTGCATGTGAGAATTTGCAATTCAGGGAGGAGAAATCTATTGCAAAATATCCATTTGACAGGATTTGTGGTTAGTGCTCTCAGGCCAGTCAGGTCTTTCCCCTTCAGCTGCCCCTGAGTCATTTAATTGACAGAAGAAGCCACTAGTGAAGGTATTGGTGCAGGAAAACCAGTCACTTTCAAATCCATCCCATTTTGGAGACTGTTTTTTAAAGCCTTGGATAATGGCTTTGTTCATTCTTTGCTGGTCCAAAACCAGACAAGGACACAACTCAGAATTCTGCCCAGATATATTTGCTTGAGCAGGCTTCCAGAGACTCAGGCATTATTTGTTTGTAGAGTTCAGGCACCCAAGCTGTTTTTTAGAGGAGCTGAAGATGCTCAGGTTGCACGCAGTGGATGAAACTCAAAATGGGACATAAATTGCTTTGAAGGCAACTTGGAGCAGTGTGTTGGTGAGTGTTCCACACAAACAAAGCACAAATCTGTTGAATGGGGAATTGTTGGTAAACAAAACTGCCCCTTTCACTGGATGCATCTGGAACAAAAAGCCATTCTGGATTAATTCTGACCTCATGGAGGTTCGTTCGCTGCAGTGGGAATTGTTGTGATCAATGCTTCTACCTCTGCTTCTGGACTGAAGCCTTTAGCAGCCATACTAATGGGGGAAAATGTTCATTTTCTCTTTTTCTTTGGAAAGGTAAATGGCCTGTTTGGCCACAAGTGGGCACAACAGAAAATGCTCCCTGCCTGGATAAAGAGGGGAACATTAACATTCTTTGATACAAGTATCAGGCTTGTAGTGAAGCCTTACGTAGAAATGAGTCACAAATGTCTAAAAAGAGCTGTGAATTTGGAGGGTTTTGGAGCAGTCTCAGTGACATTTCAGAACTTTTCACAGGATATATTTCTCAAAGCATGAGGCTTTCCCAGAGCCACCCAGGAAAGCCCTGTTTATGTGTTTATTGTCCAGTGTGTCTGGGTTTATCTGCTCTTTGTTGTGTGCCCTTCCATGCTTCACTGCCTGCTCTGGAGATGCTGCTTGGGTTCCTCCTAGGAGGGGTCAGATGTCAAATTCTTTCTGTTCCCGAGCACAATGGGAGCCTGCCCGTGAGGCTGCTGCTCAGCCTCCCCAAGCTTCCTCTCCAACCTTGGCTCTTCTTTCCATTTTGTCCCCCCATTTCAGAATAATGCCTGGCAGTTGACCTCGTTTGGCAGTCAAGGCCCCACATGGTGGCATCACCTGTTCTGCAGCTTGGTCTTCAACTGCTGGTGGAGATTGTGTGAGTGCACACATGGTGGCTTGCTCAGCTGCACTGGCCAGAGAGGATTTTAAAAATTGCACTGTTGCATCAGGCCATTTTGTGGCTCCTGGGGATTAATTGGAAAGTTCAAGTGGTGGATTACTTTTTTTTTTTTTTTAAGCTATTTCAAATTTATTTCAATCACTCAAGAATGATTGCTCTTCAGTGAGACAGGAAAACATTTACTGGACATGAAGATAAACATGCTTACCACATTTCTGGTGTACTTGGGGGAATTATTCTCCCCCAAACTCTACTCATGATGTTTTTCTCCAGCTAAGAGTATGTGTGACTTCTGTGCTGATTAGTTTGAGATTTTTATTAACATAGTTGTATTTTGGAAAAAAATTTGAGGTTTCAGGCTGGGTTCCAAAAATGTAGAGTTATTCAAAGTGTTGTTCTCTACCTTAAAACAAGATAAATTTACTTTTGATGCAAAATAATGCATGATTATTACTGAGGAATTCAGTTTCTGTCATCTACATGTTAGAGTAATATTATTAACATGAAAATAAGCCCTATAGGTAATGACACTGAAATGTATAACCTTTTTTGATATAATTGTATGCGGAAATGGATGTGTTCTGGAAAATCTATGTCTCTATCAGTTTCTCTAGGTTAAGACTATAAAGACATATTTGAGATGTCAAAGATTTTTTTTTTTTCTCATAAATATTAACATTTTTTTCAATGGAACTGGGGTGCTGGTTCTTTCCAGGTTCTCCCTCAGCCCATTACCTGGGGATTTCATCTCCCAGAAATTTCTCACTGGCTGGGATCAATGCTGCTGGTGTTGTGTGTGGAAAGGGAGAAACCTTTCCTGGATGTATGTGTTTCCTTGTCTTCAGATCACCTTGATTTCATTTATAGGAGAGCTGGAAATCCTGACAGTTCTTACATGACTCTTAGCTCACTGCATTCCATAGGTGAGCAAAATCACTAAAAAATGTGCTCTCCTCAGTTTTGTCAGTTACTTCCCAATATTTACTTCCACCGGTGGAAATCATAAATTTGTTCATTTGTTGGTTGTTTTTGTTTTGTTTTGTTTTGTTTTGTTTTGTTTTGTACTACAGGGGTTATGATTTCCTAGATTAATTCAGGTGTTGACAGGCCTATGCTTTGCACTAAGTATCAGAATTTCAGTTTAGCCATTTAGCACCTTGTCCATAGAGTGGATGTCACATTGCACTTGGTATCTGTTAATTAATGAACCTGTTTTCTGCTTTTGCATAGAATTTCAAGTTAAGTGAATGCTAAAGAACACAAAAATCAATTTTTTTTATGACACAGCATTTCAGTTTATTTCCTGCAAGCATTTTTTTTTTTTAATCACCAAGAGCACCAGAAATCTTCATATTTCGAAAGGCAGATAATGCCTGTCTGAAGATCCAGCCTGGAAACACTGTTGTGTCATTTTATTGGCATCACAGGGTAGTTTGGGGAGAGAGCAGAGGAGATGGGATCTGGTTTTGCTATCCAGTCATAGACAAGGATAACAGCTGATGAAAGCATGACCCAGTGCACTGCTTTGCCCAAATCCATGCTCAGAAACATGGTTGCAGGTTTGTTTCATTTTATTAAAATAAGTAATAATTTTGAGTTAACAGACAGGACAGGTTTTTTTGTGAGATTGGGAGCTACACATTGCCTCTTTTGATCCCCACTGCAAGCAGTGCTGGCTGCAGCTTTCCCAGCTCTAGCACGGGCACAGTGGCCGTGCTCCGTTCTGCGTGATTTTGTTTGAAAACCCCGTGTACCCTGTGCTCTCACTACGTGCACTGGCTGCACAGAAGGTCCTTATTACTCATCCTGGCTGTGCTCTCACAGGTTTTGCACCATGAAAGTCACTCAGTGAGTGAGGCTATCCTCTGTCCCTGTGCTCCACAGGCTGCAAAGCGATCGAAACATCCCAGCAATGCCTGAAACCTGCTCCAGCTCGGAGCCCCTGACAACTGATGGGGAGCAGAGCAGCTCTGAAGATGCTCTGCTTTCCCCTGAGCTTTGACCTGGAGGAGCCTGGCAGTGCCCTGGCTCCACTCTGGGGTGTTTTTGTGTGGTTTGAATGCTGCTCAGAGCCTGGCTCGGTGGCTGTGTGCTGCCTGTGGCGAGGTTTGTGTTTTCTGCGTTCTTCCTGAGTGCTGGATGCACATTGGGGCTGCAGTGGATGTATGTGTGTATATATATATATATATATATATATATATATATATAAGTCACAGCTGGTAAACAGAAAAAATGAAAGTGAGTCACATAGCAGGAATGTCTTTTCATGCTTCTCGTGATTTGCAGTGAAATGTTTTTTATTTACAATGAAATGCAGTGATGCACCTCATGCAAAACCAATATTAAACTATGTGTCTGCTGAAATGCTGCTGCTGCTCTTTCCAGGATCTGAAAGCACGGAAGTATTTTTTTTATTTTTCACAAAAGATAGTGTTTGAGGGTGGTGCTAGGTCATTGCCAGATACTTTTAGTCACTTTTTTTGGTCCCATTTTTACTTTTTCTGCCTGTCTTGAAGAAAATGGGCTGTGCAGCCTTCGGTCACCTGTGGGATATTCTGAGGGTCCACTTTCCCGAGGTTTCCTGGAGGATTCTCTGTTTATCATCCAGCCTGCAGTGCCTGTATTGGGTTACATCAGGAATGTGGAAAGCTGTATGGGAAAATCTGTCAGGCTGTGGAAAGGTCTCAGGCTTTGAAATTTTATGGAGCATGCTTGCTAATGCACATTCCATATTTCAGGGTGTCTGGCTGGCTCCCCTTGCTCCGGGTAAGGATGTGACGTGGGATATATTTTTTATAATATATATATACTTTTAAGGAGCACTGCTGAGGTGATAAACAAGGCCATGGAGTTTGGGAAGGACCAGAGAGGAAATCCCATGAAGGAATAAATTACAGTGACACCCACTAGTGTTGGTACAGCTAAAGGTCAGTCCCCATTTCCAAAACATGATCTCTAATGGCAAGGAACACTGGTGTAACTCCTTTTCCACCACAGTGTTCCAGTAAAATCCCAGTTCAGGAGTGGGGCCCACGTTTTTCCTATAAACAAATATTTGAGAGGCTCATCTACAGCTTAGAACTTCAGCTGCTGTAAATCAAATTAGTGCTCCTAAGAGGGTTTGCTTTCAGATATTTCAGCAGGACCTAAATTTGCAAATTGCCAAGTGCAGTAAATGGGACTTGGATCAAGTGCCCTGAGTTGTGCATGTGTCAAGTCCAGTGTATATTTCATGTGCTTTGTAAAATAAAATAAAAAGAAAATTCTTCACCCTTTGCACACACAGTTTCAAGAGCCTAAAACTGTGGGTTGTACTAAAGAGACTTTTCCCCCTGCTTTTTAACTTCAAAATGCCTTGTAAGGTTATCTGTGAACCCTGGTGTGATAATTTAAAAATAAGACAAACGACCCAAAATCTTGGGAAATGGAAGGAGCCTCCAAATGAAAAAGCTGCAATAAAAACCATCAAAACACTTTATTATTTTCCCCTCTCTGCTGAATGCACTTGCCAGTGAATCAACCTTCCTGACTACCTCTTAAAAAGGTGGGATGCTAAGAGCAAATCTGTTGGTGTTGTGATTGACAGATTGAATTTTCTCTGTGCATGGGCTTGGAGAAAGTGAGGGACAAATTCCAAAACTGCAGGAGTTTGGCTACAGAGCCATGTCCAATACTTGGTTTTATTAAAGAAGAGTCCAGGTTTAGAAGTGCAACGTGGAGCCAAAGCCAGTCCCCCAGGTGGTGTATCCAAAGCCATTTGAGTATTTTATACATCAAAACAAAGATGGCAAATCTGGCTTAAAAGGCAGCAGACACCCCATTCACACCCAGCCAGTCCTGTAGGTTCAGGGAGAGACTTTATGTAATAAATAATCCTCCATACATGCACAACCCCCCCCCCCCACAAAATCCCAATGTGTCTGCTGGATGGAATTCTGTGGCCTGGTTTATGCAAATCAGACCACAACGTTGTCATTTGACTGTAAAATCTGTAAAATGACCTGATACATTTTTTGAGTCACTCTGTCCTTGTTCAGTCGCTCCCTGTTTCAAATAGCAGTAGCTTGTTTAGAAGGTCCTGTGGGTTATTTTTAATTCACCAAAACAAATAACAAAGAGAAATGCTGGTCTGGGGCAGCCACTGCTCACTTGGGAAGACCCAAGTCCTTAAGAAGAAGTGGCCTGGGTTAAATTTCAGGGTTATGAATCAGTGATGCTCCTGGATAATTGTTGGCCAGACTGCATCCCTACTCACACCTCAGCTTGTGCTATGGATCCACGGATGCACTAAGAGTGATGGATTATGGACATTTTCCCCTAACATTTGTGTTGTTTTGTCAGGCTTATGTCCAGACCTTAGCAATATTCAGACATCATCCTTTTTTCTTTTGTTTTGTTTCAAATCTGAAGCAAATGCATTGTAAAACTGATCTATTTCCAAATAATTTTGTCACCAGGCAATTAAGATATCATGTGCTATAAACATCTCTGAGAGGTTATGGATGGGAAAGTTGCCAGTTTCACGAGTCACATTGCTTTCAAAAGTACAATGAATGTACAGTTCTCTGAACAGTCTGGAAAGAAAAGTCATTTTCCAGCTCTTAAAATCTTTTTTTAGCTTTTTTTGCAGTGCTCTGAAGTCAAATTATGATGATTTTAAAGACAGAGCTGTTAAATGCCAATGATTTGTCAGTACTGGCACACTTAAATTCATAACATGGTTGGGCCCATGCTTAATATCTTAATTGTGCTTACAAAATTCCTTTTAAGTGAAGCTGGCCAGAAAATGCATGCTTCTTATATTAAAAAAAAATCACTTTTTATATTAGAAAAAAAAAAAACCCTTCAAATACCTTACACCTTTTTATTTCAGTGTTGCTGTTTCTGGCTAAGAAATATGACTGTTTAGACTAGGGATTTAAAGAGGAGTCTGTAAGGGTTGACTCTTCTGCCATGATTGGGCACCAGACTATTTTCCTGGGCTTTAAAAACTGCATTGCTCGTGGCTTGATCAAATTTACTTCGATTTATAAAAAGTGAAAATGCACCTCTTGAAATGATTTGTTAGCTTTAATACAAAATGCTGTGAGCCTGGTGGCTTAGAAATTAATTGGAGTTCTGAGTGTGATGTTGTTAACTGAGTTCAGTAGAGTGAAAATCATGAGCTAATTAATTGTAATCTTCATATGGTCAGGACAGTGCAATGTACTAAAAAAAAAATCCAAACCAAAAAGTAATAACACTCCACAGCCTGTAATTGCTATCTGAAAAGAAGAAAAAACAACGTAACGGCCTTAATGACCAGTCCCAAAGTAATAAAATTTGCTTTAGCCTATTGTTGGTCTTTAGGAACAAGAATTCCAATGGGAATACCCCAGAGGAGCGCTAACAATTGGAAAAATTTACCTAAACCATTAAGAAGAGTGTCCTGAGTACCAGAATTACTTAGGAAGTCCGGCAGGTTGGGGCTCTAAAGACACACACTGGGTAATGTCCAGTGGGCTCCAAGGAGTCTGTCTCAGCACAGGAAAGGGGAATTCTTTCTTTATTCTTCTGTCCTGATGTACAAAGAGCAGACATTCAGGCTGAGTTTGCAATCCTGACTCAGCTTCAGCCAGAAATTCTCCTGGTGGGGCTGGTTTGGGGCAGGGGATGAAGCAGGAAGCTGCCTTGGGAGAGGCAGGGGCACAGGGAAAAGATCCAGCAATGGGCATCCCTTCTCCCAGCCCTTGGTCCATGCGGGCATGCATTATAACTGAATTTGGAATGTTTTCACAATAAATGTATGGGTGCAAAATGAGCATGTTCTCAGACACAGGAAAGACAGCTCCAAAGTTTTTGAAGAGGAGATGCCTCCTGAAGAGATGCCTTTTTGAATACAAAGCCTTTGTCTCCTTTATCTTACCTAAGCTCTCATTTTACTCTGCTTTTGCAGTGAGAAAGGACCCTCACAGTGAGGGTGTGCTGTTTAATTTAATTTAATTTATTTTAATTTAATGCTGTTGCTCCTGGTACTACATTGCACTTCAGGAATGATGTCAGGAGAAATGGATTAAATTGAGAATCACATAGATATGGGTGCATGGTGAACATTATTATTGCATCCTGGTCTGCAATATTTTTGGACAATTCCTCTCTCATCTTTTTTGGAAATTGTATGAGGAAAAAAAAATCAACAAAGCAGTTATTTCTTCTTTTCTGATGCTTAGTAATGTGGTATATAAATATGACCAAGGCAATGAGCATGTGATTTCACTGCAAGTGCTGAGGGAGTAATGGATGGGAATTAGCAAAAGAATAGGAGGGATGAATGGGGATATGCACTGAGAGTTTATTCTCTTTGAAAGATGATCTCTTCCTGAGTTACTGAATGGCTAATGGCTGATACAAATGGCTGCAGATAGGATAGATTGCCTCAAGATTGATGGCTGACTGTTGTTGGTCTAGGTTTTTAATCCAGGCTTCTGCTGGAATGCAAAGTTCCTAGCTCAAGATCAATTGTACAAGGACATCAAGAAGAAAAAGACAGTGATGGTATTTGTCTGCTTTTCTCAAACTACCCAAGATGTGAAACTGTTTTTGCTTGCAGTGACATGCCTGGCAATGCAATGTAATACTTGCTTATTACAACCCTTTGCTTGCAGTTAAAAAAAAAAACAAACCCCCAAAAGTTTCTGAAACACAGCACATTCCTTGCACTTTTTGATGCCTCGTGATGGTGTTGTCTACAAAGATAAATCCTGGGGACCTGGGAGGTCACAGGAACAAAGCTTGAATGGGACAAAGGCATTATACAGCAAGCGGAGATGGGCATGAGTGGCTGTGAGGGAGGCACTTCTATTAAATTTGTCTGAAACATGTGCCTGGTCTTCACTGGCATTAATAAAACAGGCTGGGGTAGGGAATGGAGCTGAGTAAGAAATCCAAACCTTCCAGGGTGGCTCCAAACCACAAGCCAGATAATGACCATGAAGCTGTTGTCTCAAGCGTAAGTGGTTCCTTACAACAACAGCTGTCAAATTCCCTTTGATTTTCCATTAACTAAATACCAATGTGGAGGTACATGCATAAGGAAGGCTGGGAAAAAAAAGGATAAAACTATAACATTTCATGAGGAATTAAAAAAAATGGCAACTCCAAAAGAATGTGTGCTATTATTTTTATCTGCTTTTAGGTTCTGGTAATTCCTCTAATATACAGAGCATGAAAATCAGATAAATGCTCTGTGCGCAATTGCATGCATTGAATTTTGAAAATGTTTGCTCGTTTTTCTTCTGTGGAGAAGAAAAAATTTCTACTCGAGCCAAATGAGACACAGAAGACAGTTGATGCTGATAATGCTGTTTAAGATAATGAAATCAGCAATAGATACAAATCAGATTAAATTTCCACACATAATAAGGATATTATTTTAATAACTTCCTGCCAGTGACAAATGTCAAAAAATAATTGAATCAGAGAAGGGAACTAGATTAATTGAGCACATAAATTCTTAACTACTGGGCCAGTTTTAGTTGAAATACACAACAATGGTGGTTATTAATTTTAAATGAAAGCTTCCATTCAAATATCAAGAGCTGTCACTTGCTGTACTTCCTTAGACAACCAGCTATGGTCAGAATTCCATACAAGCGGGGAACTGAGTTGTTAAAGATGAAAGCAGAAGAATTTTAAAAGTTTATATTACTTATTTGTGGCTACTGAAGAATTCTCTAATACAGCTCATTGCTTTGATGCTTTTTCTGTCTTTCTACTTCCCACTATGCCCAAATAAGCCACCATAATGATCTTCTATGCTACATGTGGCCACTGGACTTGGAGGTGATGTACATAACTTTGGAGCTATCCCTGGTCACTTCTTGGAAATAAAAGGCACAACCCACTTCCTCTGCTCTGTGTCCCCCACAGAGGTTCCTTAACTCCTAAGGTTGAGCCAGGACAGGACATCCTGTGTGATTTCAGCAAGTCCATATGGTTCTCCAGTGCTTTTCCCAAGGTGAGGATTAGAGAACATCAAATGCTGCTCGACAGGGAGAGGAAATCTCCTGTAATGCTTTTGTTCTGCTAACATCTATGTAAGGAGCTGTCTGGGAGTTTGGGAATGGAATCTGTCATCACTGTAATCCTGCTCTGGAAAATTGTGATGGAGACAGCACAGGCAGTGATGTCATTGGCTGTCTGACACAGTCACTGCCCACAGCAAACTCATCTCCTCCCAAAAATTTCCTTTGTCTCTGACATTTGAATGACAATTGGCAAAACTTGTTGGTGGGGCTTTTTCTTTTTCTTTTTCTTCTTTCACAGCTGTATTAAAATTCACAACACAGATATGTGAGAAAAAGGCTAATACAGAGCAGGGTCTGTTCAACCCTGTCTGCAGACTTCAGAGGAATTTTTGTGCACTCTGCCTTCAGTGTCATATGGCAGAAATTTTGCTTTGGTCCATACAGTGCAATAAACAAACCTCCTGTGTATGAGCTTTGGATTTTAATACCTCTACTCACAGTCTATGGCAAGTGGTAGAACAGCAAGAAAGAAGCAATTTGCTTTCTGAGGGTCCTGGCCTGCCCCTCACTGTCACAGCCAGCTATTTATTAAGGACCTGTTGCCATGTAGGGTAGTGGTAGTGTGACATCATGCAAAAATGCTATTTATACACTGGGTGCTAGCAATTGTGTTGGACAATCACATTTAGTTATTATCATTCCATGCCTTTGTGAAGGAAGTAAGAAGAGAGCCTGTGCTGTAACCTTGTTTTAGTGGTGGATTGCCCTTTTTCCCAGGTAAGTTACCTGTTCATAAGGTAGTGTTGCAGGTTGTGCTTTATGAATTGTACATTTGTATCTGGACATCTTTAGATATGCACTGAGCTGTTGTACAGAGTGACAGTAGAGGTGTGAGGGAGGGAAGTGAGAGTGAAATGTGACCCATTTGTTCAAAGGGCTTGTCCTTTTTTCCACTGAAACAAATACTAATAAATGCTCAAACTCTGTTCAGTGGCTGAAGTGATGTGGCTCCTGTTTGGCAGTTTAACTGTGTTCAGAACCCACAAATGGGGTGTCTACTGGTTTGGTTTGGTTTGCTTTAGAGAAAAATTAACTGGATGGATTGTTTGGATCCATCAGAGCTCCAACACAGAAGGAGATGGACAAATATTATCCTCATCACTGCCAGCACCACGTCCTGCAGGGGTTATTGGCAGCTGATGGGGAAGAATCCCTGCCAGAATCTGAGATACAGACATGAGGACTTGGAATCACTGTCACTTCCCAGTGAGTCTGACCAAGTAAAGGAAGTTTATCTGTTCCTGAGAGTTGTGTAGGTCAGTCCCAGAGCCTTTTTTCTGGGGACTGGGAAAGCTTGGCTTTAACCCAGGCTCAGGCAGCATCCCACGTCGTGAATATGAAAGTCAGCTCAGCTTTGGAATTAAGGTGCAGGAAATTCTGTGGACCTGTGGATGAGAAATGCTACATCAGCGTTTCCTAAGAGACAAACCTGGGTTATGTACTCAGGCCAGAAAACACCACATCCCATGCTGGCAGTCTTTAAGTGATGGAGTTTTTCCTCTGCACAGTTTTTCTGTTCTTCATGAACTGGAAGCAGGCTCCACAGAAGCAGCTGGAGGCTGAAAACAAAGGTGAATCTCACAGCAAGGATTTATCAAAAGCAAGACTGACAGTGTTTTTAAATTAAATGCACAGAGAGCAACAGATAGCCCTGTAGTCTGTTGGAAACAATGTACAAGATTTCAAGTCTTTAGCTTTTCAACCTTTGCATAAATCCTAAAATCTTTCACGATTTCACTGATTATTTGCTAAAAGTGCCTGTTGGTAACAGATAGCTTTCTTAAACAGCTTTAGCTCTGCTTCCACATGGGCAGTGTGTTTTCCAGCTCTGGTTTTGATGCTCTTGGGTAATACTTCATGGTGGGAGGGAAAGGGAGCGGAGCTCCCAACTGGGAATCTTCAACACAAAACCTGTTAAGGGGTGATAAATCATTGGAGGCCCAGCATGTGATTAAAAGCTGTGGCCACCAGCAGTGACCCATGGGGCTGGAGGTATCAGTGACAGGGAGCAGGGGGAGGTGTTTGGCATTCCTGCTCGGAGGCCTCTCCAGGGCACCGGGGTTTGTTTATGTTTCTGTTCCAGCGACTCCTGTGAAATGCCCTCTGTCTGTGCAGGGAACACACATCGAGTCGGGGAAAGTATCCTCGGTATTTCTGGAGATGTCAAGGCATGGATACGTGAAGGTAGTGTGTGAGTGGAATTATCTGGGATTGCAGAGTGAAAACCAAGCGCTTGGTTCAGGGCTCTGTGATTCAGCAGTCAGGGTCACATAGTTATTGCAATTTTAGGAAAGCTTTGCATGGATGCACAGGATATTGTAAAAATAACTCCTTTCCTCTAAGCTAAGTCCATTCTAGAAAAATAATGTTTGTTGGAGCAGACGTGGGGATGTCTAATCTCAGGTTCTACTTTGTGCTTGGTTAAACAGGAAACTTTATTAAATAAGAGTTTAAAAAAATGTGTGAAAACCCAATTATGATTTGACCTGATTTGATACCCTTTTGGACCAATAATGACATGTTTTGATGCTGTGCACAAGACAGTGTAGATATGGGAATATGGTTCTAGGGGCATTGTTTAGTGGTGAACATGGATGGTGCTGGGTTAAGCATTGGAATCTCTGACCTTAAAGGTCTTTTCAAACCTTAATGATTCTGTGATTCCGTGAAATAATTTCTATGTGATATTCTATGTATCAGCTATTTGCCAATAAAAGATTTTTCATCAGCAAGTCCCAGTTACAAAGTGCTGGCAAGCAAGAACAGCAATGAAGGATAAGATGGGTTTGGAAGGCAGTGAAGAGCTGGATGAGTGGGAGCTCCAGGGCTTTATGGGGTGAGGGTCTCTGAGTTAGATCAGTGGAGAACCGTAGGGAAGACTCTTGGTTTGATAAGTGGAAGAGTTCACAAGAAAGGACATGAACAGAGGAAAAGTCACAACAATGGGGCAGATGAGGTGCCTTTGAAGACAGAGAGATTTACATTATTAAAAGGGCTGCAGAAACATCTTTTTTTTTTGGATGCTATGCTGTTTTGATAGACTCTGTACCTGTTCAGAGGCATCCTTTTCCCCCTGTGAATTTATCCTACAATGTGGGAAAGACACTTCAAAGTATGATAGTGATTCCTTTATGGACATGTTGGTGGATATGTTTGACAGCAGCAACCCCAGACTGCTGCAGAGAGAAAGGCAAGAAACCTCACATCAAGTAGATGTGAAAATACAGGAGACTCCTTCCTATCCCCTGTACACAGACCTCGACTTAAAGCCTGACTCAGAAGATTTTATGTTCCTTCCTGTCCTCCTTTCATTAGCTTAGGCTGGACATTTTCAACTGCCATGTAATACTGAACAACCAAAAGACACCTCACTGTAAACTTCTTTTCACCAGCACCAGGAATATCTTAAAAGTTTCACCGTGCTGCAGCTAAACAGGTGTTTATTATATAATTGGGATAAATATGGGATAAATGTGGGTGATGCAGGCTCACCTTGTAAAGAGAGAACATAAGACCGGGGAGTTGGTAATAATTTGATGTAAAAGGACCCATAGTGAGTTTGGGAACATTATGGTTGCCAGATGTGCTCTTCCAGATGTCAGGATTTCCTATTAATCCCTGACCACTCTTCCGGTCAGGAGGAGCGGTGCCTGTGATGGTGTGTTAGAGCCTTTGGGACATGAAGGTTACCCGACCCCAAAGATTAATTCTGTAACTCTTGCTGCAAATTATGCCTATTATTAGAAATTCTTGTGATGAACTCCCAGCAGAACCCTTGGCCATTCAGGAACATGCTGTGCACAGAGCTGGGATTGTCCTGCCAGGATGCTGCTCAGTCAGTGACTTCCAACTTCCCTGCTGCATTTGAGTAACCTTATAACATGATTATACCCCCAGATGATTTCATGCACTGCTGCTGCTTCAATTCCTCCTCCTCTGGCTTCCCTAGAAAGGCAGCCAGATGTTTGTGAGCCAGTTATCACCTGCTGCATAAGGGAATTTGCTGATGTGGTGGAACTAAACCGAGTTTTTCTCATGACCTCGTAGCTCCTCCATATTCTAAGCACAGAATTCTTTCCTTAGCTTGCATTTGTGTTTGAGTTACCACAAGCCATGCAGATTTGTAAGTCAGTGCTTCTCTCCATTAGTCTGCCTTGCCCTGTCTGAATCCCTGGAGCCATCTTTGCCTTGGTTTTCCCCACTCATTCTCCTGTGAAGGCCTCAGGTCCCCAAATCCTTCATGGCAGGGAAGTTCTGTCCCTGCTCTAGATTTGGGGATTTGTCTTAGTTTGACCTGTCGGGATCCTTTGAAGGATCTGGGCTTCCATCAAGCTGAGTTGAATTGCTGCTGGGATGCATGGACAACACACAGGGAGCACCCAGGTCTAAGATCTGATAGAAAAGCCTTGGTAGAAGTAAGAATCACATACGAGTCTTGTGTGTCTCAGCTCAGTCCTTTATCTGCCTAAAACATGAAATATTTGTAAAAAAACTACTTGGTTTATTAAATGCTTTACTTACTAACTAACATATATTCATTTTTAGGTTATATTCTAGTACCTTGCAATTTTCTCCAGTTGTTTTTCTACTTGAAATGATGGAGAAATAAGGGTCAAGAGATAATGACAGGAACGGCCCAATTCTACCAGGAGCATCAGCCATCCTAATCCATTCCTAAAAGGTGCTTTTTCTCCTCAGAATAATTGCTGTGTGGACCATGTCCCTTGACAGAGCCACAGGTTGCTACGTGGAGCTCCCTGTGAGCACAGGCTCTCATTATTAATTAATTCCAAAATAAGCCCTCCTGACAACTTGTGGGTGCTCTAGCAAGGCTTGAGCCGTGTGGAGAAGTGTTTATGGCTTGGATGCAATATTGTTATGAAAGATATTGCTTACATGGCTCTCAGCAGCAACCCAGTTGGATATTTCACGTTCTGGCCTGGGCTGCTGCTGGAAGCACACAGTGCTGTCTCTTTTTAGATGGTTATCTGTGGCCACTTCACAATTATTTGGCTTGATAATTTATGGAGAGACTTCTTAAAACTCATCTGTTTAAAAGCCAGCCTGTGCTTGTGGTAAATGGTCCTCTGGCTCTCTGTGCTCCCTCCAGCAAAGTGACGCAGCCTGATTATGGGTAAAAAAGGCAATGGTGTTGTGAAAACCAGCTTTTTGCAGACCCACAGGGTCAGAGCAGCAGCCTGGAAAGGCATTGGGGTCACCATGCAGGGAGGAGAGACCCTCAGCAATTACATTTAATTTGACTTGCAATCAAACAGAAGTGGATGGCAAAGCAGGAAATGGTGTCTTTAGGCACGACATGAAATAGTGTTGCTGTCAACTTGAATAAGAAAATCTGACTTTTTTAAAGCAACCACGTATTAAAACAGCCTTTAGGGTCAAACAGCCTTTCCTACAGCCTCCTGATAGCTGGCCTGATAACAGCATAAACACTATAAATATCCTAAATCAATAATCCTGTATCACTGCTGAAAGCAGGCATGTTCACATATCACAGCAGATGGGGAGAAAGCAAATAACGTTTGTCTTGCCTTTCAAATTGATTTCCTGTTTTCAGTAAGCCAGAGTATGTCCATATGTTAATCAGATTGCTAAGAAAGATAGCTCAGGGCAGCAGGCTTTTACTTGACCTGCTGGGAGAAGGGGGGCAAGGAAGGGAGGAAGAAGTTTTGTGACCCTAAAATACCTGTGGCAGGAGCTTCTACAAATGGGATGCAAATGGCTCTGCATTTTCCCTGGAAAGTGCCCTCCTGTCCTTCCACAGGGCTCACTGAGCAGCAGGACCAGACCTGTCCAGTGGGGGTTTCTCAATCCTCCTTTTCTTTCCTTTTGGAAAGTGTTTGCCACGATTAAAGTTCCAACACCCATCCTTGGAAAGATCCAAGGTCTCTGGGAAATGCAGGGGCTGCAGCCCCTCTCCTCTGCCTCCCCTTGCCCTTCTGCAGTGCCATGTGTTTCCCTGCTCCTGCACACTTGCACTGACACGTGGCCATTCCAGCTGCAGTGTGCCCTTCCACAGAGCACAAAGGCTGTCCATAATGGCTTCCAAATGCACTCCCAGGTCCTGTTATTCTTCCCCTCAGACAGGAGATTTAAATTAAATTTAACGACGAATAGTTCAGAGATCATTTGTGTGCACATAAACTCTAAATGATGTTTATGGGCAGCGTGCAACTGCCTGAGAGGAAATGATGGCACCCTTGGTGTTCTGAGCATATTTTCTGTGGAGGGAATTTGTGTTCCTTCTACAGGCTTCAGTTTTATCCTGTTTAAAATGTATAAAATGCTTGGCACGAGAGTGTGAAGTACATAATTTCAGTGGACACTTGGTCAACACCCCTGGCCTGCCAGTAGCTCACATGGCAGCTGCAGTCCTGCAGAAGTTATTTTTGTGTGTTTTTGTGTGTTTTTGTGTGTTTTTGTTTGTTTTTGTGTGTTCCTGCCAGTGTAGCACACTTATGTTGTCCCAAATATGAAAACCAACCAAACCTAGGTAACGTATTGCGTATCAAATGCACAATAAACGCTGTGATTAATTGACAGTGGCCCAGTTTTGTATCATTTAGTGCTTTATGCTTCACTGATATAATACAAGGTGGTGCTGGCATCCACATTGAGTCCCAGTTGCCTCCTTCAGGCTTTTAGGATGCAGGTGCATACAACAGGTGAAGCACAAAGCTTTGCATTAGGAAACTACTTTCAAAAACCTACCCTTGTGTCTGACTTTTAGCAACCTCCTGGTCTAAACATTTGTTCCTCTTCTCTTGATGAAGACCTGTACTTCTCACCTTGTAGATTTGAGAAATACTCCAAAGATACTCCAAAGACTGGGATGTGCTCAGATTCCATGGAGACACTAAAAGAAAAGTGAGTGTGCCAAGGATTGGTTTGTTTAACCCTGATTTAGGTTGTTTGCTGTTGGGAGCATGAAGGGCAAGGAGTGAGATGAGGATGAAGCTGGTCACTTCTTTCCTGTATTCAATGTGCATTGGCTGTCCTCAGGAAGCATCTAGGGAGTCCAAATGCAGGGAGGGCCAGAGCTGATCATTCCTTGTATTTCTGAACTTAAAAGACAAAAAACAGAAGACCACCACTCCTTCTTGCAGTGGCTTTTATTATTAGAAAAGACAAAAGTAATTTTTTTGGAGAGGAAGGATGATTTTATGGAGCTGGAAGCCAGATGATCTCGCTTCTAATCCTGGTGTTGACACAGATTTTCCTGTGTGACCTTGGAAAAATCTCTTGCTACATTCCAGTTTCCAATCAGTAAAATGCAACAATCATTCTTTGTTATCTCTGAGGAGCACTTTGCAGTTAATGCATAGTTGCTAGACAGATTTTGACACATCTGTAGGTGCTCAAAGAGGATGTTTTCATATCCAGTGGTTTTTTTTAGTGGTGTTCTTATAAAAGCATTTAAACAAGTGAGGTCTTAACTCCTGTGGCACTTTGGGATCTCTCTTTCTATCTTCCATCCACATGTAGCTTAATCCCCTTCAAAACTCTGTCATAGACTAATGTGGTGGCATAGTAGAAGATTTCTAGAAATAAATTCAGCCCTTAAAGGATATTTTAGCAATTCCATTAAAGAGAAAGAAGCAGTTGTAATCGAGTCAAAGCTGTTAAAATATTTTAAAATCACTTTAGTAAAATATGGGATCAGTTTGTTTGAGGACTAAGCTGCATCTCCGTGCTTGTGCTGCCCACTCCCCACGTTGCTGCTGCTGCTACTCAGGAAAAGGACACACATTTTCTTCCCTCATTTCTGCCATCATCTGTCACTTTTTATATGCCATCATGTCATCAGTCCTGTGTTTTCTAACACGTCCTCTGCCATTTCTTCATACCCAAAAGTGCCCTCAGCACAGTTTCTGGGTGTTGCTCTTTCTTCTGAATGTTTGTGCTCTTCACATCCTGCAGCTCATCCCAGCTCAGCTGATGCATGGGAATCATGGTTCATAAATGAGGGAGATATTTTGCCTCACTGCTGCTTTAAGTTGATGATGGTGTTCTCTGGGGTACCTGGGGTGCACCATTTCCAAAGACAAATTTTTGATACCTGCCTTTTTATTTTGCAAGGTATGGGAAATGTTTGCAGTGGATATCAAGGAGGTCTCAGCACTGAACCCCTTCATCTTGGTTTAATGGGCAGAGCCTCAATAAAGGTCAGAACATTTTGTAGAAACCACTAAAAACAGTGTAAGGGAGAAGCTAGAGACAAAGTGACCTGTCTGAGGTTATGGAGCAGTTCAGCACCCAAACCAGGAGCAGGTTGCAGCCTCTTGAGAATAACAGAGTGCTTTATGCTTTAGCCACCAATCTATATCAGCTCCCAAATATCCCAAGTCTTTATCCAGATCCTTACTGTGTTTATAGCTAAGGACTTTTCCTTTTTTCCTTTTCCAAATAATCACCATTTAAAATCTATCACCAGGTTGGTTTTTGTTGTTGTTGTTTCTTTCATTTACTTGGCATCTTCTTAGCTGCACATCTGGTTCTTGATTGAGACAGGTACTGTAATTTCTATGCTTTTATCTGATCCATTTTTTAGTGTGTGTGGCTGGTTTTGAAAGCCAATAAAAAGTAATCCAGTTAGACTTTATTTAAATCCATCCACTAGGAACAATTATCTCAAGTGCTACAGCTTCTGACATTCATCAATCTAAAAAGAATACGAAAATGTGTATTAAAATATGAGCATTGGACTCAAGTGGTGCTTCAAGGGCATAGAAATAGACTCATTCTGTTGCATTAAATAATGTTATGTGGTTAAAATGTGACTACCAGGTCTTGATTATGGCCATTAATATTTGTGTCTTATAAAGAGGGTCTAATAAAGGCACTCTACAAAGGTTACCAAATATTACAAAGAGTTGCTTTGCTGTTTACATCAGCAACTATTTTAGGTAGAGGGAGAAAATCATTAAGTGTTGGCTGTAAATGTAATAGATTCAATTATGTAATGTGACAATGACTTTGTTCTGCTTTGCCTTGGGTTAGTTAGAATTTAAGCTTTTCCCCTTTAGATTTATTCAGATTGTTAAGTGGCTGCTGAGAAGCTGGAACCTTGTCAAACAAACTTGGCTTTAAATTTTAAATTATTTTTAATCAATATGTGAAGAGGCCAAGCTCTGCCATATGTTACTCACCATCCATTAGTTGGTAGCTGGTCATTAAACTCTCACTAAGGTTTCCTAAGTGTGACTATTGTGGTGATTTTTTTCTCTCTTTCTCTCTCTCTCTGTAGAGTATGGGCAAAGGGGAGCAATCGTGGCAGATTGCCTTGAGGACAATAAAAACTCTCATGTAGTATGGTTGTTTGTTCAGACACAAACAATAGAGACATTTTGCTATTACCATTTGCCAGCTATCAAGGGGGTTTTCCAGCCCCCTCCCCCTTGGTGCCTACAACTCAAAACAGATGCAAAATCTTTCTTTTCAGCCCCCTTGAAATGACCTGTGGTGGTGCAGTGTCATTTAGAGGAGAAATTATTGGAGTGAGAGTGGCTGGTAACAATAGGGGCCTTGTGCCAGGCACATGACAGAACAGTGAGGGGGCTGTTGGTGACTTTATTGGGGAGGAGAGCAGGGATCTGGCAGGTGCTGCCATTGTTAAAGGTCCCTGCTCCTAGACAGTGGTCGCAGATGAGTTCATGTCACTTTGTTCGGGCTCTTTGCGCGGGTTCACTCGAGTGACACCGGTCAAGTGGCCGATCCGGCCTTTTTGATCTCCTCCGCGTGGTCCCTTCTGTAACATGACCCTTTATTGCTGAGATGTGTCAACATGCTCCTGGGCCATATGGCTTCAAGCTAGAGTAACTTTTCTGCTCTCTGAAAGGGCCATAATAACTTTGTGTTTGCTCTGTTAATAACTGCGTGTCTGCTCCTCAGCACCGGCCCTGGTGTTATCCTGTGGCCATGCCACCCAGAGAACCACTCCTGGTGTGTTGATACAGAATAAATCCGTGAGTCTGATGCCAAATTCAACAACAGCAGAGCTTGTTGGTCACCAGCTGAAAGCACTGGCTGCATTTGGGTATTTGCTCTCTGAGTGTTTCCCTTTTGATCCACAGAACCAGCGCTGTGGTGGTGGGATTGCAGCAAACCCGGAGTGAGGAAGTTTAAATTTCCCTACACTCACGAGAATATCGTGGATGATGTTAAGTAGGAGAGGTTAAACACATGGAAGTAAATGCATTAATGCATTAATTTCACCCTGTGCTGTCCCTTTTCTCAGAGCACCAGGCCACACCATAATGGCTACATCTGCTTCTGTTGTACATATTGTTTAGTTCTGGTTTTTTTGGCTCAGAGAATAGAAACTGGTCTTTCTGTGGGGAAACAAAGAATTTGTTTTTGTAAATTGCCATTTTTCCCCCCTGAATAAATAATGAAAAACCTGGCAGATTGAACAGATCAGCCATATGGAAACTGGCAAATTTTAGCCTGCTAAGGATAATTAAACATGGATGTTATGTGGTCTAATGAGATACATGTTTGTAGTACAGGGGAGGACCAGAGATGCACAAAATGAGGAGATAGTGCTCAGAAAGAGAAATTACATCTTTAGGGTTTGACCTGCTGTCAGATGAAAGATCCGAAGTGTTTTTGGAAGTGGTTAATAGGCTTGGGGTAGGCATGTCTCATCAAAACAGTGGTTGTACATCCAAAATTGGAAGATAATTTATAAAATTCGAAATAAGGGATAGTTGGTTTCTTAATGAACACCCCAGAGCAGTGCTGATACATTAAGAGATTGAGCAAAGATTTACTCTTAATGTATGGAGGAACTCTGACCATGTAAAACCATTTACACTGTGGATAAATGTTAATGTTCTTATTAGGCAAGTTTGCCTACCTCTTGATTGTCAGCATATAACATAAAATAAAATATAAATCAATTTGCAAGTAAAGGTCTTGAAAGTTTGACACCGAAATGGACCTATAGATGTGTTTTAAGAAGACAGCATACATGAATTACTGTAATTGCATCACATAGAGAACCAAACCCTAAAAATAACCACTAAAGACAACTTTGCAGGAAAAGAAAACTATGTAACTCTTGTTAGGAACAATGCTAAATGAAATATTGCAGCTCTTTTGAGATATGCCTCCTCATAAAACACTATGGTGATAAAGCCTTCTGAATTCCATTTATTTTGTGGGAACCCTATAAATTTAACAAATTTTATTGACTCTTTTAAATGCTTACCTACAAGATCTTCTTAAAAGCTGATAAAGCCTTCAGTTGGGATGAAGAGGTGGCACAGAAAGGAGGTGGTTACTGGAGTAAAACCTGGAGTGTGGGTCAGGAATGTGTTAGGAAAAGGCCACAGGGTTTATAGGAATGTTCAATATCAGTGTATTGGGAAAGGGCTTGAGGATGCAACCAACTTTGCCAAACACTCCACAAACAAACACTCCCACCTCATCCCCCAAAAATAACAAGGGGAAAAGCAAACTGAAAACAAACTTAAGGGTGAGCAGAGGAGGCTGTGGGGAAACGTGAATTGCTAAAGAAGATCCCTAAACTCCCCAAACTGCACTATTTGTAGTTCTTGGGTGAGGGAAAATAATCCCTTCTCTGCATGTGCTACTTGCTCACATTCTGACCTTTTGATGGAGTAAAACTCTGCTTTCCTAACTGTGTTAGAAGTAGTGAAAGAAGGGAGATCACTGCCCAGGTGTGGGGACGTTTTCACCTGGTTTATAAATGCACTCTGATCCTATGGATGGCAGAGTCAAAAATCCAGAGGGAAATGAGGCACACTGAGTCCAAAACTCCACACATTCAATAAAGGTTGTGTGGCCAACCTTAAGTCTGACTTTTAAGGCTTTCGGAATTTTGATGACTTGACTTTGCCATCCTTTTCACATCTCTGTGTTTAGAGATTTCCGTGAGCTGGTTTCCATCTCTGGATCCTCTAAATATTCTCAAGGTTGTCTGTAAGCTCTATAATAAATAACATACAAAATAATAAATGACAGACCAAGCTTCATAATGCACAAATTTAGCAACTGGTCATCTTATGGGATTTTTTTTTCCACAACAAGGTTGTGTATCTCAGATAATGATGGCAGTTTAAAGTCCATTGCACCAGGCTGTGTGCACAGGAGTCATCCCCAGGGCTTGTGAAGCTGAGAGTATTTTGACAGCACTCAATAATCACCCCTCATTTTAAGCTGAGAAGTAGTAATGAGGCTGAAGGATGACAGAGTTTATTTTAAGGGCTTCCATTTTTGAGGTATTTTTTGTCAATTACATTCTGAGAATTTTCTCTGAAACTGAGATTTAATATTTCTATTTCTATTTATGTTTCTATTTCTATTTATGTTTCTATTTCTATTTCTATTTCTATTTCTATTTCTATTTCTATTTACATTTACATTTACATTTATATTTACATTTACATTTACATTTACATTTATATTTACATTTAAATTTATATTATATGGGCTCACCTGTGATTTCTTCTTTGTTATTAAGTAGACTTGGTTACTGTGGGGAAATAACATAGGAATGTATAAGGAATACATCACTTGTGCACCAATGAAATTATTTCTCTCCATTTTTGTAATATAAAGCCTTGAAATGATAATGGTGTTTTTAAAATATCTTTTGGCTCTACCTTTTGAAAAGGTAGCATCACTTAAATGACACTTGGTGTAATACTCTGATGTGATGCTGTATTTGCACTGTTGTCTTTGATACAGCACAAGCTACAATTATCTCACCTTATTAACTGTAAATAGTAACTACCAGCTATAAAATCGAGTTGTAATATAAATACTATTAATTTTTTATTATCTTTGCAGAGTTCTTACTTTTTTCCCTTGGAAGAAACATTCCAAGAAAGACATTCTTCCAATGCCTGTGTACCAAGTTAATTCAAGAGGAGGCACTCCTGTAAAAGTAAGTTACTTAAATTATTTATTCTTAGGTATATTAGCCTGATTCTTTTGCCTCACTTACCTCTCTGGGACTGAAGCCAGGAGTTATCCACGTGATAGTATGTATTTTTTTTTCAAATTTGTGTTTGTAAATACTTGGTCTGGTAGACCACAGTTCACGCAGGACACTAAAGTTTATCTCAGTGGAACAAACAAAATGAGAAATTACATGAAAACCTTAAATCTCTCTCTTAAAAATACCTAACCTGGAAATGGCTATCCTGGAAGCTATGTTTTAGGAACGCATCAGAAGGAGCCTGAAAATTATCACAGTATAGCTTTATCTCCAGGATGAGAAAATGTGATCAAACCCAAGCATGTTAGCAGCCTGCACAGGATGGTGCAAGGCACTGGGGACATGCTCAAAGAATGCTTTGTACACTGAGAACCATCAGCCTTTTCTTCTGGTGGGCAGGAATCTCTGTTGAAGAGGATAAAATTATTGTGGGTTTTGTGTTGGGTTTTTTTTTTGGGGTTTTTTTTTTTTTCAATCCAGCTTGCTTCCTTGTGCATGCACCCTTCAAAATGCAAAATATGAAGTGGGAAGCACCAGCAGACTTTCTTGTGTTAAAAAAGCAGGAGTGTGCTGGTTTGTATCTGACAGAAGTGCTGATGTGTGACTGGGTAGGTGGGGTAGGTACCTGTTGGGAGCCATGGGTGGGAACAGCCCTCAGAGATCTGCTCTCACACAGGGACCATCCCTGGTATCTCACAGGACAGAGAATCAGGTGTCTCACCTGCAACATGTTTGTTCAAAGAGGAGAATTAGAAATACAGAGCAGTCATGGAAGCAATATGCAGAACATGGGAAATAAACACTAAGGAAGGTCATCAAAGCTTGTTGCTGAACGTGTCCTACAAATTTCTTTGGGTTTTTTCACTAATTCAGTGCAGGTTTTCTGTCTTCTGTTGAAAATGGGGAGGGTTTGAGTGGTTCCCCTGCCTGTGAAATCAAATGCTTGTGGAGGATTTCCCCCTGCAGTTGCATCTTGTTTGACTGAGGAATAAAACTGTACAAATTAAAGCAAGGGGACAAAAAATAAATCAGGCCACAGCCAAAGCTCCATGAGTCAATTAAAACCACTGTTGGGAATGTAAGGCAGGTATTTAAAATGGTTTGATTTATTATTAAAAAAATCCCAAGGAATTACTATTAATACAACAAATCAACTATTTTTAAAGACTGTTTTTGTAGCTGAAGGGGAAGAACAGTGGGCCTTTTATTATGGTGGCTGGCAGTCCTGGGAATAGTCTCTCCCTCTTCTGCCGGGCACAGAGTACGTTTGAAGAGATGATAACAGCAAGGAGCGTATCATAGCTTTATGATCACTCATCAGCTTTGGGGAGCCTGTGAAATGAAAGGCCCCCAGACCAGCCAGGGTTGAAAGGTTGAGGCTATAACCAGACTTTTTGTTCCTGAGACGGCCAGAGCCCTGACTGAACAACAGACAACTGTGAATAGATGATGGGCATCCTTGCTTTGTTGCTGCTCCCTGGTTTAAGGATACTCTTGTCCTCCTTCTGCCCCTTCTATATTTGACAAGTTTGCTTTCAGCAGATATGACAGGCACTGGTGGGGGTCACTGGCCCAATTCCACATTTCCACACTTGGCTTGCCTCAAGTTCACTGGCCTGAACTAATGTCTCCAATGGAGGTCGTACTACTGAACATTATGAGTTTTTTATATATTAAACATGCATTAGTGGGTTTACCCTGCTTATCTGACAGCTGTAGAAAAATAAAGAAAATTCAGTTTGAACTTTAAAAAGCAGGGCTTAATTTATGTCCGCTACTTTTGTTCCTCCCCTTTTTTTCCATTGCCAATTGCAAAGCTCAAGGGAGATAATAAAATGGAGGAGCTGCTACTTTATACTTCCACGTGCTTCCTAGTGCCTGTGCCTTGCTGGGTGAGCTAAATCTGAAACTAGGAAAAGAGTTTTCAGATGGAAATTTGATTAAACAATGCAATCATCTGTCTCACAATCTGTTTTTTTAGAAGGAAAGTATTTTTTTTTCCAGGGGGAATTTTCTTTCAGAGGGTTTTGTATGAAAAGGCAGACGTCATGAATACTGATGGGAAGGGCTCAGTGTTTTGTTATTTCTGTTTAACAAAGACAAAATGCTTTAATAAAATCAGAAAACACAGATGTTACTTTGAGTATATTTTGCATCTTCTACTTTTCTTTTTTTTTTAGAGTTGGGAACAATTCCTCCCTCAGACTGACAATAGCAGCTCATGACAGACAAAATTAGCAGCTGGAAACTTAGCCAAAAGTTTAGGCTTTTTAGCCTGTTGTTATTGTTTGGGATTTTCTTAGATGGTGAAAGGCACACTTGAAGGAAGAGGCACGGATGAATTGAAAGCCCTTGTTTCTCACTCTCAGTACAGTTTGACTGGGTTTCAGTTTTTATAAACAGTTTAAAATGGGAAAATGCACCACTCTTTGTTTAGAAATTAGCCCATTGTGTTTTTTCTCTTTTTTGTGTGTGGGGACTTAAGAGGGGAGTTCATGTGCTTTGATGATATATACTTTTCATACTCACTTAAAAGCGCCGTATTTTTATTAAATAAAAAATCAGTTTCTCTATGTCATTGAAAAAGCAACACCTATCCATTTCTCCTAAGTAATCTCTTTTTCTTGGGAGGAAGCTAGAGATACTGGAGATACTCATAGTTAAATGAGTAAAGCAAATTAATTTACTGTTTCCTCGGTAATTCTGAGGTATCATGGTTGTTAAAAATTTTAGAGAGGCAAAGGTGGCTATTAGAACCTTTTCAAGGTCCAGAAAAAAGTCTTCCTTTTTCATTTTGTAGATGAGTAAAAGTGGCTTCTGTCATGACAGTGTCACTTTTATCTTCTGTGCTTTCTCTTCACCCTCTGCTCATAAAGGTGACACTTGATTGCCCTTGGAGTGCCTGGAGTTGGGAAGGGACCTTGGCTGGGGATTCCCTCCAAGGCCACCTGGTTGTAGGAGCTCCACCTTGAGATCTACCCTGGATCTGTCCAGTGCTGGTTTTGGGGGGAAACACCTTTTTTTTTTGTTGTTTTCATGTGCCTTTGCTGCATCTTGGATCTCTGTCTTGATGGGACTCTGCTTTGGAACAGTGGCTGCTTCAGGGCTGAGCTATGTTTTACCTTACGAAATGAGATTTTCTATTCAAGAACAGGCAGGATTTTACTGTTTTCCTGGTTTTCCGCAGGTCTGTCTCTCTTTTGTTCAAGGTGCCTGGGAATCTCCAAATAAAACACGGCTTCTCAGTGTTGCTGCGTGCTCAGTCAGTGCCTGTCCAGTGCATTTGTAAATGGATCTTTTCCCTGTGCTCACTTTCCTTCTTTCAGGATATAACCTCCTCAAAGAACAAACTTCTGGATTCATTCTGCCTCTAAGAAATTGGGGAGGGCACCAGGTATGTCCACCCATCTGCCAACACTGAAATGTAATATGATGAAATGAAAGTATTAGGATTTGGGAGATTTGGCTTCTCTTCTTTGGTGTCATGTGGGTTCAAATGTTCTCCAAGTATGTGGCAATGAAAGGGAACACCTTGGAAGGATTTAGCTTTATTGCAGGACAGCTGTAACACCTACTGGATGGAGTTAAACGAAACATGTGAGTAAGAAATTATGTTGTCATGGGAAGGGATCACAGAGAAAAACAGGCAACCCCGCTGTCCTCATTCCATTGAAAAGGATGAAATGTCCCCAATAACCAGTAATACCCCCAATAAACCCATGTCAGATTCTTATGTCAAACAGCCTAGCTTGTAAACATTCCTTCTTAGAGAAGATATGTTACCTGAGATAGATATAAATCAACAAAACAACTGGATCTGATTTCTAAGAATGTTCCCTGAAATACTCTGTGATTCCTAGTGTGCAGCTGCTGGAATAACAGGGAGCTGATTGTAGTGGTAGAAAATATTATATCCTCTGCCCCCACGCGCTAGATTTAGTAAATGATCACTTTAAAAAGGAAAAATTATTTTTAACTCTGAAAATTGTGGCATTTACTTATTTCAGTGTGATTTTCTTTTTTGGACTTTGAGGAAACTTGCTCCCAAAATGTACCCAAGTGCTGCTTCATATGTGTACACGTAATTATTCCTTACCTGGAATAGGTAGGCTTAAAAGGCATTAGCAGCATTGTGTGGCAAAAGCTGATAGGCCAAAAACCCCTAATAATGGATTGTAGTTAGGAAATAGTTTGGCTTCTGATTGTGATGGTGTGAATTGTAACATCTTAACCGTCTCACCCTTCACATGAGACTGAAAATGGAGTAAAAATGCCTATCAGGAGCCCCCTCTCTGGGTCATTAAAAAAAAAAAAAGGGGATAATCCAACACTTCTGATGCAGGAGAATCTTTCTATTTCAAGGTATTCATCCAACTCTTAACATGCAATAGTGTTAGAGACTCAGACTTCATGGTGAAAATAAGGTGAGCTGTGTGACCCATATCCCTGGCTGAAAACTGAGTTTTCAAGGAATGGACCTTTTCCCCTGAGCCTCTGAGAGGGTTTGGAATATGATTGTCCACAGACTATCAGAATTCAGGGATGGCAGAGGGAGAGAGAGAAGGGGGCTTTGATGGAAATGCAAGACAAGGAAAACATTTTGCATAGGAAAGCATTTCATATGCAGGAAGGATAGCACTTGGTGCTGTAAATCACTGAGCCTTGGGGTTCTGGCTTTTCACCCAGCTTGATTTTTAAAGGCCATTCCCTATCACTTCCATGTGGGAGTGTTGCTCTACTCTCCCAGGCAAAAGGAGCAGAAGAGCCTAATTAAAGTTTCAGAGACTAACAGAGCAAATGTTAGTTTAATGATACAATTACAGGTCACAAAGAAATGGGAGCAGACGCCCCAAGTTTTATACTTTGTTTTTTTGGCAAAGTCAGTGGGAAACTGTGCTGAAGTGAGGTCAACAGATGGAGGAGGAGAGGTGCAGGAGGGGAAGAAAGCTACACGCCCATGGACGAAATCAAAAAAGCCCCCGAAACCCCAGTCAAACAAACAAAAAGAACTAAAGAGACAAACCTTGGAAGAAACAGATTTTTAAACAAAGTTTGCCAAATAAGCAAACTTTTCTCTTTTTTTTCCCCCTTGGAGCAGATGCGAAGTGCCTTTTCAGTTAATTTTGGATAGAAATAAGTGAACACATGCTGGGCTTTAATAAATCTTGGCTCAACCACAATAGGGAAGCTCAGACCTTGGTGAGCAATTCTGTGTTGGAGTTTGGTGACACTCACCAAGCCTCTCTGTGTCCTTTCCTCTCCTTTTCTTTGTTTTCTTTCTCCTGTGCAGAAGCCTCTTTCCCACCCCCTACACAAGGACAGGACAGGTAGATGATGTTCTTGTCATCTGGAGAGTACCTGGGGTTTCAAAATCTCCTATTCTGAATCTGGGGGTCAGAACTCAGCAGCTCAAAATCCTCACCCTGTCATGGAAAATGGTCCTGCTGACTGACACTGGGCAAAAAGTTTGTGTTTTCACGGTTCTTACCTAGCCTTCCTTAAATTCCTGCTCAGAAATCCAGCTTCTAAGTTTCCTTCTTAAATTCCTTCTTCAGCTGCAAAGTAATCTGGTTTTCATAAAGCCAAGAATTGGTGCAAACCTCTGTGAATCTTTGTGTTCCCTTTTATGAAACAGGGTAATACAGTCACTGACACTTTATTCCACTCCTTCTATTTTGGGCTATTATTTTCTTTGCTTTGAAAAAGCATGGTGATGTTTCATAATAAGTTTGCATAACCATGGAGTTCTGTCTCTGGATTTGCTATCCCCTCTTCTCAACCTCCCAGCATTGTGCTGTCTATTGTTTATCCTGATTATTACTATGTTTTGTTGTTGTTATTTTTTGTGACAGGGATCAGAAGGGAAATCTTAGCTCTGTAAAGGCCAGTGGGAAAAAAATCCCAGACTTCAGGGGAATCAGAATTTTATCCTAAATTCTTTTAGTTGCCTGGCATCCTTGGATGATTAGTAATAATAATAAAAATAATAAAAATAATAAAAATAAGCAGGTATAATGCTCTGATCCCTGCCAAGCATGCTGGATAAAGGTTTAATACATTTGGTAAATCTGGGGTGTATTATTATCAGGCTCTTACAACAGTATCTAACAAGGACAGAATGCACAGAGGAAAATTATCCTGACTGTAGATTTGTTGACATTGGTGAGCCTTGCAACACATCACACATTAATACAAAGCTCTAAAGTTTAGTAAAACATACAGTTGGCAAATTCCTCACAGTCCTTTTTTTTTTTTTTTTTTTTAATAAATTTTTTTTTCTTCCTGGGCTGCCCAAACCTTTTTGGAGAGCAGCTTTAACATGAGAGATTCAGTGTATAAATTTCATTATGCTCGCAGCAGCTGGATTCTGTACAAATCCTGTGGTACATGAATCAAAGCTATGCAGATATCCAGACAGAGCAAACAGAGAATGTCTGATCCATGAATCTTCCAGGTGCACTTGTGTGCTTTCCAGAAAAAGCTTGAAGAATTCTACTGTGTGAGTACTCTGCAGCTGATCCTGTAGGTGACACTGAAAGAGGAGCTGCCTTGCTTGAAGGGAGGATTTTTTTTTTCCTGAGCTAAACGTTCTGCTTTTTCCTTGTGGTTGTGGCTTAGGTTTTCCTTGATGCTATTTTTGTGTGAGGTCATAGTTTGCTCTGTTCAAACACCTATGGAAAATGTTCAGACACATCTTCTTTTGGAGCAACTTGGAACACCCCCAGAGATGTCAATGGTTGTGCTTGTTGGGGATGAACTCTTTGATCTGGATGTAGATGGATAAAAAGCATGGGCTGCCACAGGCACTGTGCACAGACAGAGCACGGTCTCCAATGGAACATATTTTTCCACCCCCAGAATCCTTGGAAAGCTCCATGAAATTCGTGTCTCTGGAAACTATTTGGTTAATGTGCACTGCCATTTACGAATGTGAGCTTGTGTCATGGAAAGATTGGTCCTCTCCAGTCAGTGCAGGTAACCAAACCCACTTAATTTTGTTCCTGGAGATTAAATTGGCCTTGAACATTTTTCTCCACATGGTACACGCAGCACCTGACCATAGATGTGGTGTCAGGCTCAAAATAAAGCATTTCCTTTAATTAGGATAGTACCAGGACCTTGATGAGAACTGAGAGAAAAAATTGCCTCTTGATTTCTCCCTGTTTTGAAGCTGTCAGAGTGCACATCTGATTTGTGAGCCTTTGTCTGTGAATGATTATTAAGTTGTGACAGAGAATATGGTAATCTGAAGGCTGTTTAGATTTAGAAACAAAGTCAGATGTAAGCTGTGGAGGCCTGAGTTCTTTCTTTCCTTTTTTAGTTTGAAAAAGGGTAATAATTGTAAAATGCTCTTTGCAAGCAGAAAAATACCTCCAGTCCATTCCCCTGTACTCACATCAGGCTGGGTGTTTCTGAGACAGCCCTTGGCCCTCATAAATTCCCTACTGAGATTAGTAACAAACAAGATAATTACTCATTTCTAGGCCAAAAATACACAAACTGCTTGGAACTTAAAACAGCCGTGTTTACCTTAATTAATAGATTGAGTCAACAGAAGTGAAATGCTTCCCTCTGTGCCTGTGACTTTTTTGTGTTGGGTGAAACCCCAGTTGTACTTGACTATCTGAGCCACTTTCAACCTGCAATCAATTTTCTGTATTTGGGCATTGTCTGCTCAGTGTGAGCAGCTGCTGGTTTGGTTTCCTCTGAGATGTTTCACTTGAGGCTGCTGTTTGTGCTGTGTCAGGGGATTCACTCCCATGGGATATCGGCGGCCGACGGAACCAAACTCAAAATGAGTTTGACGATGATTCGTGCTCACAGGGAACAAGAGGCAGGATATTGAAGGATCCAGATCACAGTCCTGAGAGCTGTGGGAACAATGTCCTGCTTTGCCTCTCTGCTGTCCATGGCTGAACCAGGCACAAGTGGATGCTGCCTGGGAGATGGATTTAAAAAGCACTCAGGCTGTGGCAGTGCTCTGTGGAAGTTATGTTTTTATTTACATGCTCCTGATAGTTCTGTCTGGGAACACTGGTGTGTCTTGCCAGCTACACTGGTACCCAGTAGCTCTTCTGTCTTTCCACCAATGGTTTGCAGGCTTCTGCCAAGTTGTTTCCCTTGTGTTATGACAGAGATAAAAATAAAATGGGCTGGACCTTGATCAAGAAGTGATTTTAGATAGAGCTTGGCAACAGCAGCAGACCCTCAGCAACATTTTCCATTGTACAGGCTCTCCCTTTTTGTTCACTGGGCAGTATGATGAATTGCTAGTTTCAGGTCAGGCTTCTTAAAGTACAGAACAAAGACAATGACACTATGGAAAATAAAAAGAGTGTCCAGAGTATTGAGTTTAAATTTAAATCTGTCTCTCTCATAGAGCCAACTTTAGCAACAACAAGATGGAAATACACCTCAGAGGGATATGGCTGAAATCTAAGGAACAGGGATATCTTTAAAATTCACCTAAATCCTTTTTGTCCAATTTCTGAGGGAGATACCAAAGATCTTATTGTCGTGTCATTATTTGTTACATGAGTGCTGTTCATCTGTGTTCAGCATATTAAATTATTTATCCTCAGTGATTTTGTTATTTGAAGATTAGAAGATGTGGCTACACATCTTAACTATCTGGGATTAATATAAATTTGTAAATAATTAGGAATTTACCAAATCAAGTTATGTAATATTGAGACCTCTCCTATCAAACCAGATTAATTATGATTTTGATTGCACTTCTTTGCAAAAGTGATTTTTTTTTTCTTGTTGGTGTCAAAATGTATAAGAGGTGATTACAGAATTTAAATGTTTCTTCATGACAGCCCTGTGGTGGCTGTTAAATCCCTGCTCTGTGATGTGATAAAACATCTTCTTCCTACCTGGGTAGGTATCAAAAACTCTTTGTCCCTGTTCCTGCACTTCGTCCTATTGCAAACTCCTGTCAAATCTTCTGCTGGTACAGAGATTTTCTAGGTTTTTGGTTCTAATTGAATCAAGGAGTTTTAGGCAATTTCCTGGAGTTAGAGGAGCTGCAGTGACCATCTGTGGCCCTGAAAGAGTCATTAACTTTCCATGGCCATTTCCACTCATTGTCTCCCTTTTATCCATAAGGGTTCCAGTCAGCGAACCAAATGGGACCGTGGGTTGGGTTTTTGTGTCACAAGGGGAACACCTGTCCATTAGGGAGAAAGCCGAGGCTTCCCACTTTTTCTTTTCAAGTGGATCAGTGCAGGACTGTCAGTTGGGAGGAGCATTTGGTCAGAGGCAATCTGGTCCAGGCTGCTCCAAATCTATGACCCTGTGCTGGTGTTTCCTGATCAACTTTCTTCTTCAGGGACAGGAATGGGAGTGATTCTGCTTTCACCTTAGATGGTGACCTCAGGGACAGGAGGATTGTGCCATGTACACCAGCAAAGCACAGAACTGAGTTTACCCTAATGTTTGGATAATAAAATTAGTTATCTCTGGTGGATTAAAGCAAGAGGAATAGGGAGAGGTGATAGCAATCTTCTCTGCTGCCTGATTTATACAAGAAGCACTTCCTTCTGTGTTTCCCTGTTTTCTCAAGGCGCTTTGTTTCAGTCTTCTTTAATCACAGCTAATGAGGAAATTGCTTCCACTGCCTGCATTGCATTTACATTCAGGATACAGAGATCCAGCTAATGTTCTGTGGTTGATTAGCCCTGTAGTTTTGAGGGAGAATTTTGGACTTACATTTCTTCCCTCTGCAGGTAATGACTGGAAAGAATACAATGAAGGCCTTTATCTTCATGTGAGAATTAAATGGGATTTCCACATTTATCAAATATGTTCTTTGCTACAGCAAAGTTACTAAACTGGTGCCCAGTCATGCTGGCAAGTTTTTTCCTGTGTTCTGAACACAGCTTTGGAGTGCTGGTTCACTTCAGGTGGGTCGTTCAACACTCAGCAAGGGAGGGATGATTTTCAGACAAGTGATTCAGCAGCCTTTGAGGGAAATGAATGGCAATTTGGTTCACAGTCACACTGGTGGTTCTGTGGTTTGTAGCTTCTTCTCAGCCTCCAGGGCTTTATGTCAAATTGAGGTGCTCTCGTTATTTCTCTGCACAGATTTTTTCCCCCCTTTTTTTCCTTTTCACCAAACATTTTTTCAATACCACTTTTGGTTCAAAGAGCTCCACTTTCCTCTGTTCCAGTTTATGAATGAGCAGAGAGATCTGAGAGGTTTGGATTGAGTGTGTTGGCTCTGAGTTTAAACACAATCTTAACCTTGAGCAAGGCACCAGTCAATGGTAAGACTTAATCCTCAACCCTTAATCTGTAGGGTTACTCCTGTGCCTGTGTTTAAGAAGGGCCCAGATGAATCTGAGCTTGAGCACCTATTTCTAATAGGTAAGCACTGAGCTTACATATTTCAGAAGGAACAAGAATTTCCTGACTGAAGTACTGCAAATTTAAACTAGAAACCTGCCTCATTCCTTTTTAATAACACACAGTTTCAGATTTTTAGTATTTTTCAGTTTTTTATTTTGCTGGTCGTGTTTTACTGATGGGAAGACCAAGGCTGAGTTCCTACAGAAATGAAATTCTTCTCCCATTGCCTGTTGCTCTTAATTTAGGCTCTGTTATCTGTGGGTGCTAGAAGCATGGCATCACTGTGGGTCTACAGTGGCTCCCCTGTGCTGGATCAAGTCTCCTCTCTTTTTTTTTTTTTTTTTTTTTCTTTCACAATGGGTGAGATGTGTTTAATTTATTGTAGGAAACCCTTAAAGATGCAAGATCCTTTTTAGAGGCTTCTACAATAGCCGTGAAGCACTTATTTAATCCCATTGAATGGAGGGTAGATTTACTGGCTGGGCTAGACATGATTTTTGTTCAGGAGTCATCTTGGAGTACATCGAGGTTTAAAGATCTTTGCAGAAAACCCAAGGAGAAACAAAAGGAGTAAATTTTAAAAGGAACTTTGTCAAGGAGTTTTAGATGTTAAACAGATAGAAAAACCATGGTGGCTTGACTGAGAGGAGTGTTTGGTTTGCAGAATCGTTACTGATCCGGTGAGACATGCTAATGAGGCACTTTAAATGCAAGTTTGATGAAAAAAGGGGCAATTTCATACCAAAGTGCAGCAAGGTTACTGAATCAAAGAAGGTACACTTCAGTTCTGCAAAAGGGGACAATGCCCCATTGTCAGGTCCTTTTTCTCGTGACTTTAAACATGTTTTAACTACACTATTTACGAAATTGTACAATGTGGCTTGCCCACTGATTGGGAATTTATGACCAGAAACAAACCTGTTAGGGGGAAAAAAGGAAAACTGAGTGTGATCCATACTGGAGCTGCAGAAATAGTTTGAATGAACTTAACCTGAGCCCCGTGGGGGGTGCACAATATGGTTTTCAAGGCCTGGGACTTGAGTTCAAATAGAATTTCTTCTCTCAATAACAATTTAAAAAACAAGGGAGAGTGCTTGGAGACATCTGTGGCCTCTCAACCTGCGTTAATATAGATGTCTCAGTTTTGTCTTGAAAAGCCTCCTTCAGAACCGTGCCTTGTCAGCCCATCCACCGTGCCAAATTCCTGAGATTGCAGCATGCCTGAAGTTCACAAACATCTTGTTTTACTTCCAGTCATTAAAGCTGTTTTGGTAAAAAAAAAAAAAAAAAGACCAACAGCATCAGGATACTCGCTCTTGCTGCCACAAAAAATTGTCCCACAAATCTTTCACTTCCATTCAAGCTCCTTTAGGAGATTTATGGAGAGGCTTTTGGGCATGATTGCTGCACACAGACACAATGAAATGGCCTAATTTTTGCCATGCTGTTTGCTAGAAGAATGGGCAAAATTCAGTTGCAGCAAAGAGCAGACTTCCACCTCCTCATCTGGTTCAGCAGAATTGCACTGGATAAACTGTAAAATATGTTACTCTGCCTTGGTGGAACAGAGCCCCAGCCCTAACAGTTAAATTTCACTTGTGAGCCATTTTTAATTTTTTGTTTTCAAAACTGGAACCTGCCTGGGGCAATATATTTACCATTTCACATCTTGTGAAAAGTTGCTCAGCTGGGTTCTGAATTTAACCTCCCATTTGTATGGGTTCCCACAGGCACTCCTAGTCAGAGTCAGAAACCACAGGGCCAGCATAAAAGCAAAAAGGTCACCGAAATGGAGAATCCCAACAGTTCCTTTCTCAGACCTCAAAATGGAATTTATATGAGGTTTCAAAAATTGCTTTAATTGTTCTCTGCATTTCTCCGGTTTTTGGTGTTTGTTTTTTTTTGCTAAGCTTTTAATTCATATCTTGGTCTAAAAAGCATTATCCCAATGTGAAAGTTCTCTTTTTACACTTCAAAATGAAAAATACATGGTATCTCACTGAGGAGTCTTACATTGCAAGACCTTTCTGCCACACTTTGGTACAGCACCTATATTAAGCAGGGAGGTGTTATTTGACAACTGCATTGAAAAAGATCCACAATAAAGATTTTTAGATTCTGTGTAAGCTGGCAAAGATCAACTATAGATCTACAAACTCCTACAGTGTGGCAAAACTGGCTCTTGTTTTGATCCTGCATAGACAACCTAAGTTGGATTTTCACACTGTGTTTATATTTGGGATAAGTAATATCTCCCCTCAATAGGAATTTCAAGGTTGCATTTAGAATCATGCAGATTTTATTCAGTAATAGTTTATCACTGGTGAATTTCCACTAGTTAAATACATCAGTGATGTATATGTAGACATATATATGAGATACTAAACCAAAACTTGTCAGGTTTTATATATGTACTTTTTTGTTCACCATGGAAAATGCAAAAGTCTAGGGAATAACAATAGCAATAAAAGTTGAAAACTAGGTGGCAGTAATACCCAGCTGTACAGCCCTCTTGTGAGTGATGGGATGACTCAGTTTTCTCACGAAATCTGAGGGTGCTGCAGTCCCATGCTGAATGGCTCAGCTATTAACACACAGGAAAAATACAGGACCAAGTGTCCAAATGAGTTCATTTACTGAAAAACATGGAGTTAGTTACAGTCTAAAATGGAATACCAAGAAGAACTGAGGTGAATGTTGTAGCAGAACTAATTAATGCAACCAAGCTTGTTTAAATATAGATGTTAAAAGCAATTTCCTTCCTGCTTGCAGTGAGGGACAGAAGAGGAGGAGCTGTGATTAATTCTGAAGCTCTTGTTTCTCATGGTTGAAGACCAGGGGACAGCAAGTGTTCTAAAGTCCATGAGCAGATTGCTGCTCATGTCCATGGGATGGGCATTCCACTCACATCAGAGCAAGCTAAAAAGCAACAGGACTGAAATCAGTGGGGTCACTCTGCAGAAGGACCATTATTGGCTGTGGTTGCAAGAGTTTGTGGTGAACATCCTCATTTATCTTGGAGGTACGGGCTGAGGCTGCAGCCCTGGAGGGATCAGACAGCAGGGAGATTTATTGGCTGACTTCATTGTTTAAATGCAGCACGCTGGCCTTAGATTCACACAATTTAATTGCATGTGCAGAGAAGAATGCGATGCCCTTTTCTGGTGAGCTGGGCTGCCTGTGTGGCAGGGCTGTGCAGGAAGGTTTGGGGAGCTCTTGGGGATGTTCTTCTCTGCCTGACACCACTGGAAATACCTGATATTAGCATTATTCCTAGATATTGGGTTTTTTTCAAAACTGCGTCACCCAGATACTCTCAGAACTGTCTGAGCTGCCACGTTGGCAGACATGGCAGAGATTTGTTCTCTATTTGATTTCAGTTTGTGACAATTTTCTTTTCAATTTCAGTTTTATCAATTTCAATTTTATTTTCAATTTATGGTCTCTGTCTCTGACAAAGGTCTTCTGATACCTGCTCCTTTTCCCAAAGAAATGGTTTTGTGCTTTGCAAAATCCTAATATACCATGTTAAACTCAGGACAAGTCAGTGGCATTCCTGCCCCTAATGTAATCATGCTTCCTCTTGTTCTCCAAAGAGAAATATTAAGTATATTGTAACTCCTTCTTCTGTGCTGAGTCTAACCAGGATATAACAGTGATCTTCATGTCAAAAAATATCTTTTCCCAAACCAAGCAATAGCAGGAAGGCAATTCATCTGAGCTGTAGGTACCAGACACTGATTAACTTGCTAACTAATAGATAACAATTAATAGTGATGTTTTTCCTTAAAACTAATAGCTCATTTACCTTTCTGAACAATTCTTGTTTTCCCCAACCTGTGCTTTCATCCTTCCCAACCCAGTCTTCCTTTGCATAACAGTGAGGCCTGTGCCCAGGTTTTCTAGTGCTTTATGAAAGATGTGATAAGATTATTTTATCTGCACTTTTTTTTTTTGCATATGTTCAGGTGTTCATTGTATTAGGAAATGAACGCTGTGTCTTTTGTACCTGAGCCAAACTGACTCCAACCTCTCCCAAACCTGCAGATCTCCTGCAGGGATGGGAGGAGTTTTGACCTACTCCTAAGGACATGGGGAATATGATTTGGGGTAATTTAGTGATCCTGGGGGTTGTGTAAGTAAGCACAGCACAAGTTTCTGCTGTGCCCACCTTTTCAGGTGTGAAGCCAGCTAAATACACCTCCCCTCTGCAAGCTGGGAGCTTGCTCATGAGCACCAGAGCCATCCCTGTGGATTTTTGTCTGTATGCAGTTTGTAGGGTGAGAGAGCTCTTGATGATAGGCTTGTCCTTGCTCTCCTACAGGAAAAAACTTCTCCATGCTGCTGCTAACACAGAACCAAAACTAAGGCACACATTTGTGGACTTTTGCCCCGGCAAGACTGCTGTGTTGTTTTGATGAATAGAGCTAAGGGCCTGTTGGACATGATCCAATGTTTTAAACTTAAAAAAAAACAAAAAAAAGATTCTATAGCTCTGTATTGTCAAGAGTTCCTGTTGCTTCTGAGAATGCAATTTAAAACAAACAAACCAAGCCACGACAGATAGAGTTATCAGCAATTCAGGAGAGATCTGAGCAATTACTTTTATAACATCAGAGATCTGCTCAGGGTAATGTAATGCCTTAAGGTCGTAAGCACACTTTACAGTCACATCATAAATAGGATATCTGGGATGGCTTTCATGTGCCTGGCTCTGCTTTTGCTTTTACTTGGGTGTTAAGCAGGTGACACCTCTGTCCCTTCATTTGTTCCAACAACCTCTCCTAATACCAAAGCTCCTGGTGATGGATTTTCCTGCAGAATGTTGCATAACAAAAGGCAATCAAAGAGAATTCTTTATTCTTCCTGAAAAAAAAAAAAGAGTTAGACCTTCCATATTTAGAGGAGACTAGAAGTAAATCATTAACATTAAAAATTTGGAAGTCAGAATCCTACTTGGATCTATACATGGTGAGGGACAAGAATCCAAGTATGTAGGAAGGAAGATATTTTTCTGTGCACTGTTTTCCCAGTCACCCTGCATAAATCAGTGAAGAAAGGTGTCTCTGTTTCAGTTAGTTGCACATGTCTGGAGAAAATTAATATGCTTCCCTTAAAATACAACATATATCTTCACTTTTTGAACTTTCCAATGAGTCCAGAAAAGGAATTTCCATGTCTCGAAGTCGAAGACAATTTTGCCTTTTATCTTGGTGGCATCGGGACTGAGCCTCAGCATTACATTTCCATGGCAGTCACTTATGCATTACATCAAAAAGAGAAATGGAAGCTTTCCAGCAAAAGAAATATTCATTCCTAAATTAGTCTTTTTTTGGCCTTGGCTCTGTGAACATGTACAACCATTTTTTGTGTGCACACAAATCTTCAGGATAATAAGCCCGTAAAAGCTTTTTTTTTTTTTTTTTTAAAAACATATGGCATAATGCTAAGGTAATAAACCAGTCAATGCTATGAAAAGAATACACTAATTGTGATGAAAGCCTTAAATATTCCAGGCAGAATTCTATTTACAGAAACATTCAAGGTTGAACAGCCTGTGGGACACATTCTTTTTGTGGTCACTGAACAACTGATGTCACAAGTCTTTTTTTTTTTTTTTCTTTTCAAGTGGGAGACACAGGTATAGCAATTGTAGAGATCTAAAGTTATTCAGACCCAAATGAGCCCTGTGTAACCTCTTTTCTCTTTAGACTGGATTTGTCTATACCTGCCCAAAGTATCTTTACAGCACTGTAAGGGAGGTGTAAGCACACTGTGCTGAGATGCACTGTTGTGTGCCCATCTCTTTACCTTTACTGGCATTCTTTTGTAAATAAACACTACAATCTGATCCTGAAAACCTTCCTCCCTCCTGCTGGAATCTGGATTTTCAGGCTGGAGGATTACCTTAATGAAAAACCTACAGATAACATCAAGGAAGTCTTCTCTACTCAATGCATGTAGGAAATGCCTTCATTACTTTTCTTCTTTTTATGTATGTCTGTATTTATTTATTTATTTACATTTAGAACACAGCTAGATTTAATTTTCTTAGATAATGGTGTCATTTAGCTCGTAGACCAGTTATGAGTGTTTAGAAAGTGCTAAAGACAACCAAAATCTCCTGCTTCTCCTTCTCCTTCTCCTTCTCCTTCTCCTTCTCCTTCTCCTTCTCCTCTCCTTTCTCTTCCTTTCTCCTTCTTCTTTCTCCTTTTTCCACTAGGAAGGAATTCCTTTCTCCCCCATGATCCAGTCCCATTCAGACCCCCAGTTCCCCAAATCTCCAGCCCTTTAGTGCTGCACATTCTTACATAGTGGGATATGGGTCACTGGAGCCCATTCAGTGAGTGTCACCTCTCAGGCCACTCTACCTCTGTCAAGATCTTTTTAGAGGTGGATACTTGGGCACAGGACTCTCCCTTTGGAATGTGATGCCTTTTCCCAGCAGTCCCTCATCCATATCTGCAGCCACACAACCCCTGTCTTGTCCTGTCCTGCCCTGAGAGCACAGCCTCCACACCACCACAAACTGTCTCTAATTTTTATTCCTGGGCATTGCTGCTGCTTTGGGGCTTGGAACAGCAGGTCCCTGCCAGAGCTAACATGGAAGCCAGAGCCTCTCCTGCCCTCTCCACTGTTCCTACAGGTGGAAAGGCAGCCTTGTATGGATTTACCATCACCTCATTGCCTCAGAGGGTGAGGCGGGTGGGGGCGAAAGTGGACACAGAGCAAAGTCCTTGTAGCGACTCCTTTCTGCACTGCGCTTCCCCTTTGGTGTCAGTTTTCAAATGGAAAATATTTCACTTGTCACCACAAAGGAGAGATACTGCAGGGTTGCAGAACGTTGCTCCTGAAAGCTGTCACAAAATAAATGTGTGTAATGAGGTTATAAAAATGGGGTTTGTATAAACTGCCCTCTTCCAGCAAACACTTCCCTTCCTATAATTGTGTGCGCTTTTGTTTGAACTTATCAAATATGTGATTGTTCTCCTTCGGGGAGATAAGGAATCCACCCTCCGGATATGCAGAATGATGTTGTTGTAATCACCCTTCAAAGGGAGATCCACGGTAAACAAATGTTGTTAGCCTGTTGTTAGCCTTCTCAGCCTCTTTCAGTGAGCAGCAGGACTTCCAGAAAAAGGATTGAGAGGGGAGGAGAAATTTAGCTTAAGAACAACTAGGCAATATTCCTTTCTTCAGTCTCAGGAAGATCACAATTTAGAGGTCTGTGTAAGAACACCTCAAAAATACTTCTAGATAATATTTTTTCTAAGCAGAAAGGGCTTTGCCTCAGAATAGGTTGATTCTTTGATGTTTGAGAGCGTTGCTGTGAACCATGGGAAAGAAAATTATGCCTTAATGAGAAGCACTTGGACTCTGTGACAGCCACAGGGTTTCAGTGCACGAGGTACATGAGAATTTTACTGCTGCAGTCACACCTGCCAGAATCACATGGCCTCACTGAATCTGACACACTGGCCAAGCTTTGAATGGCAGACTGCAATTTACAGCTGGATGTTTTAGTGGGTTTTTTTGGGTTTTATTTATTTATTTTTTTTCTGCAGAGATAAAATTCTTTAATGTGATGAGATCATCACTACAGAACCAAATTTCCAGCCCAGCTGAACAGCACTAGCCTGCAAGTTTTCCCAGCCTGCCTGGCGTTTCCCCTTTGCCACAAGGAGTCCAGCTCTCAGTGGCACAGCTGCCTCTCTCCACCCTGAATTTTCTGCAGTGGGGACTCCTGGAAAATCCACCGGGTGTTAAGGGAGGTGTGGTCACTTCCTCGGCACAGAAAGTGAACCAGGGCAGGGCTGGGCTGCTGCTTTATGGTGCTGAGGGTTTGATTGCCTCAGAGGGCTGATGCAGAGTGCTCCTAGGCAAGGTCAAGGATGGTGTTCAGGCTCTTGATGTACCCATGTCCTCTCACATAACTCCTGTGAAAAGAGTCGTTCATAATTTCCCCCCCCTCCCCAGATTTATTGGAGCTCTTTCTTACAACAGTAGCTAAAAAAAAAATTGTGTATTAATTTGGGGAGAGGCAAACGTTCAATGCTGTTGTCAGCTCTTAATCTCAGTCAGAAAAGTGCTTCTCTAATTGCTAATTGCTATCCGTGGTGATGTATTCATGGATTGCCATTCAGGATGTGCTTAACCTTAGCATGTTGAAGGCACCATTTTGCAGACTGATTGTATTGCACTTTAATTTTATTTTTTGTGCTCTACTCTTGGTCACAAATCTTAGCTATGACCAAGACCTGTCAGCTGATACTAAAGGTCTCCTATTCTGGGTGACTGCCATTGCCCTCGTACACAGATCAAACAAACCCATTCAAAAACCTAAATCCAAGTTGATTTTTCTTGCCTTGAGCACAAAGGCTCATTTCTCAGGATTGTCTATTATCTCAGCATTTTTGTAGAATGTGCATGGATTCCTGTCCCTCAGCATAGTGCATCCTTTGTCTGATTTGCTTTCAGATTTTTCGTGTAGGTGATTTTTTTTCTTTTCTGTCCTAAGAAAGGTAGTTTGATTTTTCATCGCTTCTTTTCGAGAGAACAAAATGCTCATCCTTAAAAAGTTTTCCTTGAATGATAATCTGTAGCACATTAACTGTTAATTTGTTGGAAGTTTTGCAGTTTTTGATAGATGGTTGGAGATCATCTGAACTCTGAAAGTCCATAAAAATTCCATTATTAATGTTTTCTTTCCCACTGGTACTTCTAGACAAAGAATGCCTTCGAGTATCTCCATTTCCCACAGGAGTCTACTTCGATGAAGGTTCATTTATGCAGATACCCATCCTCACAGAAATTCCCTAGCACATCTATAACCTCACCTGTTGCTGAGAATCCCTTTCTTTTCTTACTCTCACTTTCTTCAAATAGTTCATGTCTGTATTTGCAAAATTAACTTGCATAGGTGTTTTATTCAGCATGGTGGTCACATCTTCCTTTTATTAAAACTCTTCCATTTTCTTCATTAGAGCAAGAGGATTTTTTTTTTTCACAGCTTGAATTTCACATACCTTTTATGGTTAGGATTGCAGTGCCTTGTTTGGCTGACTACAGGAAAAAAAAAAGAGAAAAGAAAAACCAAAACCTTGGGAGTACAGGTTGAATAAAATCCAAAGTATGTGGGAATAACCAGCTGGAGTGAAAATAAAATTGGCCAGTCATTCTTAAGGAACAATCAGTAGAAAGAATGCAAGTAGTAGAAAGAACACAAGCAAATGTTGCACAGGGACATGGTTCGGTTCCAGGAATTCAGCATGCAAATATCTTTATCGCTGTTTCAGGCTAGTGCCCATTTTCTTCTGCTGTTCCGTGAGTGAGGGATGCCTGAAGAACAATCCATGCTCAGAGAAGTTTTTGGGTGTTTCCATGCGTGTAAGAAAGGAGAAAATGACAGGTGTACATGTCTTACAAAGGCATGGCCAGGAATAATTGTCTGTGGCAGCTCAAAGTTCTTGATCTGGTTGCAGTAGCTGCTGTAGCCATATTATCACCTGTATCAGTCAAACTCTGAGATGTGCTGGGGGTTCTCCCATCTTCACAGCCAGTGAAATGAAAGGATTAATTTTCCCTCTGAGAAATAAGGTTTAGTTCATCTGAGGATTAACAGTAACAAGGATGGACAGCACATTGTTACACAGAGAAACCACAATCACCACAATTTCTGTTTCATTTACAGACCTGAACCATGGGGATCCTTTCATGAATTTCTTTCTGTTCATACAGGTACTGAGCTAAGGAAATTAACCTGTGGGGAAACAAAAACAAAAACAAAACAAACACAGAAAAGCAAGTTGAGGGTTTCTAAATTTTAGCTGATGAAAATGAGCTTCAGACCCAAGGCTGTGATTTACGTCAATTAAAAGTAACCCCTCAATATCAGAAGATATTCCACTTGGGCCACTTAAGGGTAAACAAGGGTAAAAAAACATGCTAATGGTCCACACTATGGCATGGGATTATGGCTCTTATTGTGGGAGAAATAAGATGATGATAATAATAATAATAAGAAGAAGAAGAAGAAGAACAAGAACAACAATAATTTAGCACGTTTCTCTGCCCTCCATCTCTGATTTGAAATTGGAAGGAACAAGGATTCTAGTGCAAAGATTTCTCTCCTTCCTTTCACAGTGCTAGCTTGGAGCTGCCTCTTGCCACTCAACTTTATTACTCTCTTGGACTTTAAATTGGTTTCTTGTGAGTGAACCAAAGATTGCACTGACCTAAATGTCACTTGAATTAATGTATCCTTGTTCCAGCCTTTATTTTTCCTCTTGGAGCCACTTCAACCTTAAATTACCTTGTATTTCAAGGCTGGAAGACAAGGTCACAGCCATGCAAAGAATTAAAAGTATGGGATGCTCCAAGTTTGCTTTCAGTATTGTGAGAGAAACAGGTTTGAGCAGTTATCCCTGAGCTTGTGGAATAAAGTAACTAACAATAATATATATATATTATATATATTTATAATTATGCAACTAATTGCTGTTATTATTCCATGAACCCACTTGCTTGGTGATGGATCATTCAGAAAAAGAGAAGGGATGTGACGAGCCAAGAACAGCTCAGAGTAAATCAGAGCTGGAAAACTCCTTGGCCACTCTCTGCTGATGATTCTCATCTCATTTTCCTGGTGCAGAGACCACAACTATCCCCAGCCCAACCCTGTGGCTCCACACAGAACACTTGGGCTGTCAACTGCTCATGAATGATGTGTTGCACCATCAGAACCATGGCTCTCCTGGCCTGGCTGGGAACTGCCAGCAAGAAAAGCAAAATATTGGTGTCCTCCATCCAGAAATATCCCTCAGGGAGATTAAGCGCCAATATTAAAGCTTTCTCCGAGAGTAACCAAGTTGTTCCATCCTGCTGGTTACATGGTCATGGCAATTTTCCTGGAAAATGAAGGCTGGAGGCACTGTTCTAGCATCAGCAGAGTGTTTCTAAGAAGTGGGCTCTGATATTTCGTGGGATCCCTTTAATCCTGGTAGTTTTCCTTCTCCGTGCCTTATTCTTGTAGCAGAGCAGTGTGCAGGGTTTTAGACACGATGGGGAAATATTTGTCTGCATATGAATGAGTTCTCAGTCACTCTTGGGTATCCCAGTGACTGGAAAATCAGGGAAACTGGAAGCAGGAGAGGGTGTATAACATGGGATGGCCATGGTGGGGGTTAAAGTAATGTATTTAATTGCTCTGATAGAGAAGATCAGAGAGCTCTGAACAGACAATAAGCAATACTCACATAAATAAGAGAAAAACCAGCAGAAAGTAAGGCCAGACTTCTCAAGAGTGGCCAACTCCATCAGAACACCAAAAAAATCTTGATTTTTGGGATTTTGGCAGCAGCGAATAAAATCCTCTTGCATGATTTTCATGAACAGAAGCGGCAAGGTGTGAACTTCAGAAGAATAAAACAAAGGGGGAGAAAAATCAGTTCCAGTGGGTTTCTATATTTAATTTCTGGTTACTTTATATTTCATAGTTGTCCAATATAATATGCAAAATGATCCCTAAATCTCTATTTTAAATGCAGTTGCCCTCCTTATATTTAATCATATAATGTCATGGTTCCTGCTCATTAAACTTCCAAATAGCAGTGTGTGCAGCTTCAGGAATGCAGAAATGTAATATTAAAGCAGGAGCTTTTATTCCACAATTCTCTCATAGTTTGGGGTTTTTTCTATTGTCCTTCCATAGACTAGAGGATATATCCTCTTTTTATAAAAGAGATTTTAAACAGCTGCTAATAATTTCTTACAGCCATTATTAAAGTAGAACATTAAATGGAAACTTTGAAGTGAAGAGATGCCCGCTTTTATCTTAGTGTTTTGCTGCTAAGGTGCTGATAAAACTTGGGAAATTGTTTGAAAAATTAACAAAATCAATTCAACCATTTGCATATGGCAACAGAAGGTTATTTGCATAACTGTTTTGAATGGAAAATGCTGCAGTGCTGATAATTCTGGGTGCATTAAGAGAGTTGGTTAGACCTGAGCTGGTTTTTAATTTGCTGTGTGCCCGAGATCAGGGTCAGAAGGAAGTTGGAGGAAATTGCTCCCTTTAAAAGTCCTGTTTCTTCAGAAGTTGCGTGGTTCCAACATCTCCCAGCCTCAGCTGTAAAGGAAAATCTCTTATGTAACATTCAGCAAACCCCAAGCATCATCTAAAAAGCTGTGGCTCATCAAACTCCTGAGCACAGCATGGAGGGAATTGTGATGTTGCAATGCACATTACATCAGTGCTGCAGACACAGGACATTTGCTACTGCTGCTGCTGTTGCTTCAAATTGCTGACTTGTGATTTTTAAGCTTTTTTTTCCTGGACCAACTGAGTCAGCAAGTTCAGTGCATTTGGAGTTGCTTTATTTCCACAGCAATTCTGCTTTCAAGTGGTCACAGTGAAAATACATCACAACATTTCCTGCATTCCTTAGCGAAAGTCATTGTTTCTAATTTTAGGTTTTGCTTTATGTGCAGCTGCGACCCCTGGAAAAGGAGGAATCTTCTTTATTTGTATCTGACATGCACTTGAGCCTAGAAGTTAACAAACACCACACTGGACTGCACTAAATACAACCTGCAGAAGCGATTTCAGGGTCCTTTGCTGTCAATTCTTCTTGGATGTGGGGTTTTGAAGGGAGTCAGTCTCCTGCAGCTGAGCAACACCTGGCCTTGCTTCATCTCCTTTTAAACTTGATCTTTTTTGTCAAATGTTGCTTAAATCCAGAGAGGAGGGCTGGCAGCTCGCTCTGCTCACCTGTAACGTGAAGGATGAGAAGGAACGAGGTCAGGACATGACCAAAAGGACATCAGGGTCGGGTGCTGATGGCAGAGTTCCCACCTTCATGGAACCACTTGCAGGTTCAGTCTGGCCGTGTGTCCTTGCCACGTCTCCAGGCTTTTGGAGCCTAATCCAACCTTTCCTCTTGGACAGCAGGAGCTGGGAAAATGTAAAATAATTGCCTAAAGCATCAAAAGGGGTGCAGCAGAGAAACTAGGCCGAGCTAATGGAAGTCCCTGCTGGTGCAGACACAGAGCGTGGCAGCTTCGTGGTAGGAAAAAGGATCGCTCTGGACAAAAGATCACAGAGGAGAGTGGAGAAACAACTCATTGTTTCAAGAGTAATGCAGTAGAGCAGACAAGTCTGCCAATCTGCAGAGCTAAAACACCACTGATCACTGAGGCATTTTAAAGCAGTTTTTTTGGTCTTTTTGTAAAGCACTCGTGCAAAGTAAATACGCAAAAAATGCTTGTTCTGCCAAAATATGAAAGCACTAGAGTTTGGTGGACACCAAATGAGTATTTGAGAATATTCAGAAATAACTGCAACCTCAGAAATCACTAAGTTAGTGAGAGCAACACTAGATATCAACGTGAGGGGAAAAAGATTGCACATTCGCTTGGCAAAAGATAGGAACATATTTGTAAAGATGGTTTAAAAGCCTCTGGCATAGAGCAGAGTACAGGCTCAGAGCAAATGTATTCCATACATCACTGGAGCCTAACTTACAGGCTGGCAAGTGTCCTGCAGACTTGAGTTGGAGTTTTAAGTTTGTTTTTTTTTGCCTGGATATTACCTGTTCTCATGCAGTTGTCTCCCTGCTTTCGAGCATTGCCTGGTTTGTGTGATCTCAGCCCATCTTCTCTCTTCCTGGGGGCTACAAGCAGAGCCCCATGTCTTAAAATTTTTAGAGCAAAGCCACGGAGCTCTTCCTATTTAGCAAACAGGCTAAGAGCCTGGTGAGAGAAGGATATTCAGAGAGAAGAAATAGCCTTCAGATGTTATTTCTTTGTATGAAATGAGTCTGAATTCTCATCTGTTCGAAATCTGCCAATCATCTGCAATATTTAAATGGAATTATGTGTGGAAAATGCTCAGCTTAACCGTGGCTATCACTAGAAAAAAAATTAGATAACACGTGATGTGTTATATGTAATTAGTGGAAATGAAAGGCCAGCTGCAATAATTTGTGTCTTTCCTTTTGTGGTGTCGATGTTGCACGTTCTGTCTGTTGTCTGTCGTAGAACAGTGGTGAGACGAAGAGGCAGAGGGTGGCAGATACCTGGGGAAGAAAGGGTGGGGGCAGCTTGTGTACCCAAAATGGTTTTCTGCCCGTGTTTGGGCCAAGCCACTTGTCGTTCTCAGAGTGAGGAAAGCAAAGTTCCCCAAGAGGGACAGCAGGGACTGTGGGGTGACTCCAGTTCTCCCGGCTCCCAGGAGGTTCAAGAAGGGACAAACAATGACGTTCACTTTTTCTCATTATTTAACACCTTCCATGTTTTCCCTGCGAAGAATTAGCTAAGGTTTGGGTCAGGAAGGTGTGGGAAAAGAGCTCTGGACAGAATTCCTGTCGTGGGAGCTAGATGGCGCCGTGGAATAATGCTCCAGCCTTTCACCTGGCTGTTCTGGGGGAGACCCGGCGGGCCAGGTAAACAACACCTGGCAATTCGTGTGCCTTTGGGAACATAAATCCAGTATCCATGTCCTGGTGTCCTCCTGGGCGCCCAGCCTCTGCTGGGCATCAGCAAGGACTCGCAGCTGGAATTTTGCTGCTACAGATGAAGTCAGAATCCTTGATGGACCTGCCCCAACGTGAGCCATGTGCTCGCTCCAGTGGAGGGCTCTGCAAAAGCAGGTGACTGGGACAGCAGAAATCCTACACTTGCATTAATCTATCCATCTGGATAGAAGCACAGCTGCTGATGCTACCAATGAAAGTTGTCCTTTTAAATTTTTAAAATTTTTTTAAAAAATTTTTTTAGATACATTAAATAAAGCAAAAACAAGGAATCTACAACACATACACAACTCCTCTGGTGACACTGAGATGTATTTCCAGTTTTTCAGACTATTTCTCTGGTGATGTTAAAGGATACTTGCCTGGAATCATCTAAACTTTCCACTGTACTACTTTTAAAAGAAAAAAAAAAAAAAAAAAAAAAAAAGAAAAGCACACAATAGAATAAACTGGAAAGCACATCTCTGTGCAGAAATGTCAGCACAGTGCCGGGTATGGGATTTGTATTCAGACAAAGTCTTGCTCTTTCTTTTTGTGAGGGGAAAAAAAAAAAGAGCCTTACTTAAAAACAAATGGCTTATAAAACAATGCAAAGAGAGTGGGGAAGACCACTTTATTGTGAAAAACTGGAAATTCAAAGAGCAGCACCATGTGAGAACTCAAGCAGCAGTCAGCAATGGGAGCAGCCATGGGACAATTTGGAGGATGATCAGTGGAGGCTGGAAAATGTTTAATGGGGGCTCCATACCCAGCTCACGCAGACCTACCGAATTGTTCTGTGGCTCCTCTGGGGCAAACTGAGTGATAACCAGCTTCAAACTCTCCACCCCCAGCCCTTCATCACTGTCACTGGCCCCAGCTGCTAGCAGAAGGATGGATGAATAGCTGGCCTAGGAAATGGGCTGTCCTTTGGCCTCTAGGAAGGTTGGAACACCGTGATGCTGTCACCAGTCTCAGCAGGGCTGTGTGGGGTGTCCAGGCCAGAGGGGTTTTGCCTTCCTCTCTGGGGTGTCTGGTGCCATTTATGACTGGAAGTGTCACTGGGGGCAGAGCTGGGTCTCACCATCCCTCTGTCTTCTGCACTAAGCAAAGAGGGCCTGCCCTCCACCCTGTGCTGCCCTGACACCAATAACTGCCTTCAACCTTCTAAAACAAAAAACAACCCCTGCAAAAACCAAAACAAAACAAAAATAAAACCCACAAAAAAAAAGAAAAAAAAAACAGAAAAACAAGCAAACAAACAAACAAAGTAAAACTTAGACAAAATACCTTGGGAAGAAGCTCCCAAGGTTTGTTCCAGGACAGATTGGAGCTGCGCATGTCTCCGCATCTCCTCACTGGCCGTGTGAGGGGACAGACATTCATGAACATTCTTAAAGCTTTACTTCTTCCTATTTTTTTCCCTGACATTTGCTGTTTTATGCTCTCTGGCAACCAGCAGAGCTCCACTGATGCTGACTTGCAGGGCCCACGGAGATACTAAGGAAATATTTTTCCTAGCAACGAGCGGCGCATGAAAACACCGAGAGTGGCTTCCCCTGCTCATGTTTCTCTTCGGGTTTTTTTTGGTCGTCTGGTGCTGAGATAAGAGCTGCACAGTGAGACCTGCAGCTGCCTCGTGTTTTGTGAGGCAATCTGGAGTGGAGGAACACTCCAGAAGGAGTGGAAGGGTTTTGTCGAGTGGAAATGCTGCCCGCCAAGCCCGACTGGGTCAATCCCTGCCTGCTCATCCCTGCCTGGTCCTGAGGGACCCTCAGGTGGCTCTCCAGTACCCTCAAGGGAGTTTCCAGCTGGGAAAGAGGTGCATGGCATCCAGGCTATGTGGGTCAGGTCCTTTGGGAGCGCTGCTGCCGCCTGAGGCCCCTATTCCCAAGAGAATCCTTCACAGGTGAGAGGCTCTTGGATGTTGCTCTAATGAGAATGTAACCATTAATGAGGGATAATGGGAGCATGGCCAGCTGCCAGGGCACTGAGGGTCCAGTTGAATCCCTCTCAAGTGGATTTGGTAACTGTGAGGAGACTTGAGTCCCTGAGCAAGCAGGAGAAGCACAGGCACTATTCTTTTCCCTTTGTGTCTGTGGAAACCTGAGGGGGAAACTAGGGATGCTGCTTCACCCCTAGGGAAGGATTTTCCATTTATTCTCTGCTAGTGAGACAGGGACAAGGTGTCAACATGATTTTACCAAAAATGTAGTTTCCTGGGACTGAATTTTTGGCCATGTGGGGGCAATGACTGGTCCTGGTGTCTGCTTGTGAGTAAGTCCTCCATCTTCCCTGTCCTTGCTCAGCCATCCTGAAATAGCTTCCACAGCTGGGAGGGCAGAAAGGCTTTGTCAACACCAGCAAATCACTGTTCCTGCCTCTGCAAGGTCAGTGCTGAGGACAACGTGTCCAAGACCAGGACTGCCACCGGTGAGGAGCGTGGAAAGCCAGGAAGCAGTCGGAAATCACACAAATTAGCGGGCAGAGTTGAAAGCATTCTCAAGGCAGGGCCAGCCTCTGAATTTAGGGCCAGCCTCACACCTACAGGGTGACTATTTTGTGAGTAACTTCAGCAGGGTTAGGATGGAGCACAGGAGGTTCTTACTCATCGCTTGATGGGCTGCTGACAAGAACAACATCTGTAGAACATGGTCCTGTGTCATCAGTGAATTTCCTGAATTTGTCCTCTAGTATTTGAGAAGAATTTACCCTCTGGAAAAGCTTGATGGAGCAAACTGAAAAGCTTTGTCTGCAGCGGAGCACTCACTAGTGTTGTTGTTTAGAAATAGCTTGCATAAAGGTAGCAGCAGGTTTGTAAAACTGGTTTGAAAGCAGCATGTAGGCAACAGAATCCACACTCCAGGCAGACAGACATGTCCCAAGACAAGACACTGTCCTGCAGGCTGAAACTGGAGACCAAAATCTTATCTTTTGCCTGAATATATGTCTACAATACCGTATGATTCTTACAAACTCTGCTTAGAACTTCCATGGTACATGAGCATGGCCATGGAGCTGGCTTTTTTTGCAGTGAAACTGAAAATTCACCCCAGTTATGATGGTTTTACATACTTTAAAAGAATACTAAATAGTGAAGGATAAAGTTTTAAAAATAACCCCTCAGGGTTTTTTTAGCTGAACTTGAACTCTTAACGGGTTTCAGCTTTGCCAGTTGCTCATTACAATTTATCCGGGAATTGTATTGCAGTGAACATCCTAACGTGTAGGGACCAGATAGAAGACCTAAAGGCTCCATTGTGTGAGGAAGGACAAATTTTCTGGTTTATCCTTCACTTTGGAAAGGAAAACAATGTGAGGAAATGGTGTGTTGATCACCGTGTTGCACACATCGTGCTCTATAGAACAAGAAACGCGGGGCAGTTGCCTTCTGTCCATTCAAATAATGTTCCGTGGGCAGGTTGGTAAGGTCCATACCCTGCTCCATGCTTAATGGCTTTTTGTTATTTGTGTTCTGAACTGCTGCTGAAAGATCCCAAATATAAATCAGAGTAAATTCAAAAGCAGCTATTTATTTCGAGACAGAAGTGGAAACGTACCCCTCCTTGCAGCTAATAATAGGACGGGCAAATTGTTAAACAACTAAGTTAAAAAATATTAATAATAGGTGCTTTATGCATGTTAAACAAAACCTCAATAAGCTTTCTGTTTTATTGTTTAACTGCATGTATGAGTCATAAGGAAAGCGTTAATGTCCAGGATCAGATATGAATCACGTATTTGTGAACAATCTTCCAAGGGCACCGAAACCCCAAACACATTTATTCCTGGTTGTTAGGTCAGCTCTGCACTTGGAAACTGAAAGTGCAATCCAAGTGAGAGTTTGTTTATTAACCAGGGGACACTGTGCATCTTGTTTACACAGATTGATAATGAGGAGTGAAAAACAAGGACAGGAGCTGGTGGTGCAGGGGGCTCCGTGTCCCTGGGGTACAAATCACAAAAGGAACCTGAGCAGGGCCAGCATCAGCCATTAAATGCTGAAAGGTTCTGTGCTCTAAAAGGAAATCCCGTATTCACGGAGGAAATCCATATGGCACCCTATTTGTGAGGAGAGGTGCCCTGTTTCCTTAGAAGCTGACTTGCAGCATTTATTGTTTTGACTGCTTTAGCATCAGGGTGAGAGAATTCACTTCAAGGGGAACAAACAAAAGCAGTGGAGTGCACGGGAACAACCTGGGTGTTAATTATAGAATGTAATGATTTGCATCACAGATAGAAAATTGCTGGCACTGACCCACGAGCTCTTTTTGCTGGCTGGTTTTGGGCTTGCTAAGGGAACCAGGTTCTCTGTAGGAAGCAATCTCACTTGGTAATTATTTCCAATCGCTGGTAATAACTATATTTCTAATTACCTCTTTTCTGGGAAGGAAGGCTGAGTTGCCTGTTCTGGAGGAAGGATGGAGGCAACTGCCAGGACTTGTGCTACAAAATTTTGTGAGCTCTAGCTGTGGTTTAGGGGACACCTCTTGAAATCTAGGTCAGCCTCGGGTGCTCCTTGAAAAAAAAAAATCAGATTTTCTTGTCTGTTTCCACTGCTGCGAAAAGGATCCTGAAAAGCATTTGGATAAGCTGTGATGGGGATTGTGCAGTGCACATCCCATCATTTACTCAGCAAGTTGCTGCTGGATTTTAGCTGTGCTGGGAGTGCATGGTTGATGCCATTAAGGAACACGGAGCTGCTTTGGAACACGACTGAATTGGTGTGGCTTCTGCAAAGGTATGTACTTGCTTGCCTAGCTCATTGTTGGCTCTCTTGCAAATTTAAAATATGCTTAAGTTTTAGCAATAACAGAAGTTATTGTATTTTTGTGTATCTGAGGTTAGTTTAACACTACTGTTCTAATCTTACCAGACCATAAAAATCTGGCTGTCAATGGTAACGTTAAAAAGAAGCAAGAAGTAGAACAAATAACTTGCCAAGGCTTTGGCTGAGCCTGTATTTGGATGGGGAATTCCTGGCCCTGCTCTCCTACCACCAAACCTCACTTCCAGATAAGAAATGACACATATTTGCAAAATGTGTTTGTTCATGCACAAGCTTCCCTGATGGAGAGCCCGAGCAACTGGTTTTGCCACACATGGAAAAGTGGCTTGTGCTCTCAGGTGACAGGATGCTTGGAATCACAGCTGGAACACACCTGGCCTTTTTGAGAGGCTACTGCAGCCACCTCCAGGTTGCCTCATGTCATGGCTTTGAAATCTTGTGGATGCAAATATGTGTGTGGGGGTTAACTTTAAAGAAGAAAAACATTTATTAATGTTTTACTCAAAGGAGGTTTAATTCAAGTGAGATTTGGTGGTGAGTGACCAAGCAGAGACACATCTGAAGTACAAATCTACAGTGATTTTACAGATAAACTTCATTTCCCAGCAACTTCCTAGTCTATCCACATCCTCAAATATAAATTGTTTCTTTTTCACCTGTTAATATTCACACATTTAAAGCTAGGCAGATGCACAAGGTTTACAACAGAACCAAATATATAAAGAATTAAAAGTAGTTCACTTTGCTATTTTGCTCAGTATTCAAGTTCTTTTTTAGTGAGGACAGACCTAACAATCACTGAGACTTTGCTGTTGCAGAAACATGAATTGACAATGATTAGGGGTGCTTCCTCCTTCAGCCTGTGTTTTCTTTCTGTCTCAAAGTGGGATGCCCCATCTGCTCTGTTTAAGCAGAAGTAGGGAATGCCTATCTTTAAAGTAAAAGCAAATAAAACCCTTTTCACATCACCAAATTAAGCTTATTTTAAAATTTTGTTACACTCCATGAGTCTCATCTGCTTTGAGCAACTTCAATGGGAGTACAAATACAACTGTACAAACCAATGGCACGTCGAGGCTTTGTGGCAAAATCCTTTCTGGATGCTGAAATAAAAATATTGGAATGTATTAGAATTCAACCATCTTATTGCAGACAAGTGGATTGGTCTGTCCTGTCCACATTTATGTTGCTGGTTGGTGTCAGATGGTGTCTGTGAATGACATCCTTTGGGATGTATGTATGTCTCCAGCTAGGATCACACAGGGAAGTGCTCACTTCAGGAAGATCTGCTCAAAAAGCACTTTCACTGCAGCCTGGTGGGAGCTGGTACCTCTTTCTCTCTCACTGTTGTGTTTGTCACTGTCTGGAGTGAGAGTAAAAATAAAGGAGCCTCCCTGCAGTGCAAAGCAGTTTGACTTTTGTCTTTACACCTGTCCTTGTTGTTGAATCATTCCCAAAAATAAGGGATGAAGCTGATGCCTGTTGGTGTTGTAGTTTTATCGCTAATCTCTGTGTACAGTCCATATCTGTAATTTTGGGTGCTGCCTGATGATTTTCCTTATTTGCAGCTTCAGCAGTGGGTCAGATTTGATGAATTTTTCTCTCGTTAGAGGATGGAGTGTGTCTCCATCCCTTGTCTGCAAGGAGTCTCCCTGGCTTCTGCCTGCCCTCAGCAGGGTCAGCTCACAGAGCCTGCCGCCTTCTCAAGGTTGAGAATTTGGGCTTTGCTGGCATACATGTCTGTGGGTTAAATAATGACTGGACTGAGCTGATTACCAGGGAACACTCAGTTTCCTTATTGCTGATGAAAGGGCTGGAATACGTGTCCAAATCCCATTAGTGGAAATCTAGTCACTGCAGAACTATGTGAAATTTTTCAGAACTCATGTAGTATAATTGTACAAATATGAGGTATGGAAGGGAATAAGCCTAATTTTATGAACTGTTGCTGTGCTATTGCAGTGTTGTTTTTATTTTAAAGGCCACAATCTGTGCTGGTACAGGGTCAGAGAATTGTTCCTTGACATTTTATAGTTTGGAGGTGCAAGAAGTGTCTCTATAGCTTGATAGTTACACACTTCACAGTCTGCAGACCCTCACAACCAATATCCTGCAGAAACCCAGAGCAGCTGCCAGGCTCTCAGTGATGGAGCTGTGAGTGGAGAGGAGCTAAAAATGGTCCCATCTGAGCTGCACTTTTAAGATGCTTGAGTTTAGTGGTGCTCAGCTGCTTGTAGGAGTTGTGGAGCACCTGACTTTATCAGACCCTCTGCTGTTGAGAGAACAGAGTATGAACTGAGGTGTTTTTTTTTTTTTTTTCCCTCCTCTACCTGTTGGAAGATCCCACATGAATAACTCCCAAGTCCCAAAGGAGTCTTGAACACTTGTGCTTACCCAGGCAGGGGAGGAAGGGTTGTCTCTTGGAGAATGCTCTTAAAGCTGCTCCAGCCAGTTTATAAACATCTTCATCTCTGTATCAAGACCTCAAGGGAACCCCAGACTAGAAGTGTGTGGGATTTTATCCCCAAATACAAACATTACTGTTAAATGCAATCATTGAGGGTTATTTAATGTTCAATTGCAAAAAACCTAGCTGAACTAGCTTAGTCTGAGTCAGAAAAATAGAGGACAGAATTAGGTATAAATTAGCAGCAGTGGGAAAGATACTTAGCTGAGTTTGAGCTTTTGTACACTGTTCTCTATATAGAATGAGGAAAAACTGAACATCAGAAGCATTTGTTGCTAGGTTAAGTTAAAAGCTGCCCACAATGTGCTGATTACAGAATCCATTTAACTGCACAAGTATTGGCACTGGCTTGTAGGTATGAAAATAAGTGTATTTTATTCTGATAGTAACATTTTTTTGGCTCATATTCATTTGCTCAATAATATCCATCCTAGAAATAAGAATATCATAACTACTCATATTTGGCTAAATTGCTGCTGTGTTCTGTTATGGCAGCTTCAGGAGCTGGGTATTGTGGGCCAAGGTTTTGGGGTTTTTTTTTTCAGAAAGTCATTTATTATTTATTTTCAGAAAGTCTTCTGCAGGAAGAGATGTGCAGTAAGAGGTGACAATGCACCCACCAAAAATTACTGCTCTCCCTATAAATGAAAAAAGTGTAGGGCCAAACACACTCCAGAAGGGAGATTTTTTTACAGCTCCCTTGTTCCATGAGGGGTCTTTCCCGATGACAGAAGTGTTCCACTCAGCCTCTGAGCAGTGACAACACTGAGAAATATGATTAGGATACCAAGTGGATTGTATTTTTCATTTCTTTCCCTTCTGTTTTCCTAGCAACAACAACAAAAAGAAATCCCTAGCAGGCATTCAACCCAAACATTTTAGACCTTGGAATGAGCACATTTGGCTTTACATTCCCATGATTCCCTGCAGTTGATACCTTTCACTGGACTCTTGATAATCACTGAGTTTTGTTTGCTTCTTCCACTTTAGCAGCTCTGTGGCTGTTTGTACAGCATTACTAACAAATGTGCCACTAGCCTGCCACTGTGGACAATTATTTTGTGTTTATTATCAGTCCTTTACAGCCTGCTTGTCACTTTTTGGGCAGGTAACTGTGCTGTGCTGAGCTGCAGGCAAAGGTAGGAAAGAACTCATGGAGACTTCATAACTTAGAATACTTGATAGGGGCAGGTGTAAGAGATAAAGAAATAGTGTCATATTTATTGGTTTGTGAGTGATGGCCATAAAATCCAACCCAGGGCATTAGAAAAGAAAGTAAGTGGGGTTATTTATTTTTATTTTTAAAAAATTTTTTAAAGCTTGCTACCCTAACTGCTTTGAAGTACACTTGTCTGCTTTCTGCTTTTGTTGCCTCCAGATGAAACCAGCCATAACATTCTTTCTTTAAAAACTAGAAACACAAGCAAACTGCTGATTACTCAGAGTAGGAAGTTAAAAAAACAAACAAACAAACAACCCACAACCAAACAAACCTACATAAATATTGTGAGATCAGTTTAGAATGAATTTTTGAGCCAACCTCTTCTTAAACAATGAAATGTCTCTGGTTAAGGTTTATGGTAAATTAAGGAATTCAGAACCATTACAGGGTAGGAAGTAGAATTCCAAATTGGAGCACTGGAGTGTCTGACAGATATTTTTATTAGAGCTGTGGAAATCTGGTCTGTTCAGAAACAACCTCAGATAGCCAAGTTTAGGACAGTCCTGCTCTCTTTGACTGAAACTGGGGCTTGCATTAAAACCTTTATAATGAGAGATTCAGCTCCTGAATGGGCATTCCATTTGTGTGCCACAAAACTGGAAGGGATTTCTGACAAATACCCTGGGTTTGGCTCCTTTCTGTTGGGAAGGGCCCCTTAGAGGAAGGCTTGTTGCCTTTGGGTCCTGTCTGGTTGCACTGGGAAATATTTACGAGCCACATTTCCTCACACTGGTACTCGGAAATAGGGATAGTTTTGCACAAAATCTGCAAACAGTTTGTGTCCAGCCCTTCATCCCCCAGGCTGGGTGGGTGTTATTTGCCATGACTCTAGAAACTCCTGGGCACCCAGGCACCTGTTTATGTGAAAGGCACGGAGCAGATACCTCTGTTTTTTGTCCATTCAGGTTATTTCCTCATTGCACCATGACTGTGCCAGCTCAGACCCACCATTGTGTTAAGCATGTAATAATCCATAACACAACACATTTATCACTTGCCTCAGATCAAAGGTGTGTGGCTTCAAAGGCTCTGATGATGTAGATGATGATGTAGAACACTGGCTTTATCTGTACCTGTTACACACTGATGATTGGGTGGTGTCATTTGGATTCTTTTTATTTTAAACACATTGAGTTCAATATTGCAAAACTCTTGCGAGATGTTTCCCATCCTTGCTGTCAGTCGAAGTCTTTAAATAAATCCAGGCTTTACCATAAGATTATTTCTTTTTCCTACCTTGAAAAAGTGTTTAAGATGTTCTGTTTAGCTGTGTCATGGTATTCCTGTTCTTCCTTGCTGTCCCAGTGTTCCATGTCCCTTGTTTGCTGTCCGATTCCCGCAGATTCCTTTCTCTGGCTTTGCTGGTGTTGTTTCTGCGCTCACCAGTTGTAAAACCTTTTCTGAAGGTGCTACAGATGAGAAATGTGTCTGTTTCTGGCTTAATTTTGGAATTCAAGCAGTACTTAAAAGCTTGTAAACCATTTAGGCCGAAACATGACTGTGTGCAGGATCTCATTAGGTAATTAGGACATTAGCTGGAACTGTGCTTCCTTCAAGGATCTGGACTGAACCTACACCTGGTTAGTGGTTTGCAAGGCTTCAGGCAGTGATTTTTAGAGATGTTCAGGAATGGCTGTGGGACAGTAGAAGCGTTTCCAGAAAATAAGGTACCCAAGATTTCAGCTCTACAGTCTAACAATAATAATCAATAATAAGCTCAGTGTTGGGTACTTTTATGGTCAATAGTCTAGAAATAATGGGGAGGATAAAGCAAAGATGGAAACACTTATTTCTGTAATAAAACGTCATTTTTGGTTTCATACTCTGCTGTTTTGTCAGTGTTGGTGAAACTCTCCTGAGCATAAAGGGACAAGTTCTCATTCTCCAATTTGTTTTCCCTTGTGACTAGCCAGGCCCTTATGTTCCACATGTCTGTGATGAATGAATCATCACTTGCTGCAGATACCTCTGTAAAAATGACATCTTCACTTAAGTCTTGTTCATGAAATCTTGAAGCTCCAGTTTGGCAAACTTGTGTGAGCAAGAAGTCAAGTGAAGGTTCTTGTTTAATTCGGCGGAAATGCTCACGTGTGGGGGTTTTTTTGTGAGATCAGGCTCACCAGATGATAAGCTGTGTTTTATTATAGCATGCTCCATGCTTTGGCCTGTAAAAACCAATGATGTTTTGTGATTTTTTTTTTTATTACTATCACTATTTATTGGCAAAAACCTTAACTGGTACTCAAAAAATCTGGAAGGCAGATACTGCGTAAATAATTCACTATTTTGTTATAAAAAGGGGAGGGAGGGGAAGGAAACTAATTATATTCTTTACAACACGCTGAAATTTGGTATGTAGAATCTTAAAAGGAGCAAAAGTGAGAGCCAACTTCCTACAGAGAGCTCTTCTTTTTTTTTCCCCCAGTCTTTTCTTTCAGCTCAGCCAAGTCATCTCTTGTAGTAAACTGCTGAGTCAATACTTTCAAAAACTCACCAACTGTTTCTTATTTCTATAGAGTTAAACTGATAAGAGCCTGTTAAGGGTTCCACCCTTCCGTGTTTACAGTGTTAAGGCAAATATGGGGATAGGGAGCAATTCCATCTAAAATTTCAGGTGCATATTAGGCCCTATCACAGCATTCCTTTGGCATGTCTAATTTAATTTGGGTATGTGTGCAAATGAAGCTGGAGAGCTGCATTTCTGGTGATGGATACAGCAGGCAGCTCCTTCCCAGAACCTTCTGTCAGCCTTTCAAGTGACCCAATCCTCGATGCTCCTGGAAAAATCCTTCAGTCCCCTTTGCCAGCTGAAATTGTAGCTGCAGCAAGAAGTTGCTGTGCACTGGAATGGAGAGACAAATCGTACCAGAAATGGCACTCCCAAGCCCTGGGAAACAGTTCCTTTGCCCCCTTTATGTACTAGAGTCCCCTTTACCTCTCTGTGGGAATTTGGGAAGTTTTTAGATGGCAGAGGAACAGGGAGAGGTGCTGCAGATTCCAGGTACAGCACGAGCTCCATGGAGTTCTGCTGAAATATCAGGAATGACAGCTTATAAAGCTTATTAAAACCCCTCCTTAAATGTAAACAATTAAATGGAAATAGTGTTTCTTCTGACAGCTTTTAAAAGATCCCTCAGGTTTTAACAGCTTTTTGATAGAGCAGTCAGCACAAACACGTTTGGAGCAAGGTAATTTTCTTTTTTTCCTTCTTTTTTACATCAGGACTGTAAAGCACAACTCAGCGCCACACAAAAAATGAGTTTTTGAGAGCTCTGTTCTGGATTCCTCCAATTTGCATGTCAAAGACGAAATAATAAATATCTTGTGGATTGTGTGTTTAATTGTAAACAGTCCAGAACCTTCACCCCATTGAGTTGTTTCGTTTCCTACTCTCAGGGATGATGTTTGGCCAAGGCCAAAAGACAGCCCCAAAGAGCCCTTTTTCCACGCTCCCTCTGTCCCCTCCTTTCACCTTCTGGATAAGTTAAGAAAAAGCAGCTGTTGTGAAGGGTGACAAAACTCAAGAACTATCTCTGGAACAGGGCAGGGTTAAACCATGTGGAAAACATGTAATTTCTGCTCAGGATGAACTGCTAAAGGGAGAACTTAGGACCAGGACTGTAGTTAGGAAGAAATGTTTAAGGTTTGGTTCTTTTTTCCTAGTGGATAAAATAGAAGATTGGAATTTGTGTTTTTTCTTGTCTTCCATCTTCTCTGATTTCTTCTATCTTTTTGCCTTAAAGATAAACATTTTAGCAAATAAACTAATTTAAAACATATATCCAGGATATTGGTATTGCAGTTTATCTTCCTTTTTTAAAAAAAAAACCTCCTGAGTGGCAATCAGTGAAAATCAGTTTGATGAGATGATCTGAGGAAACCCACCAAATGGGAGCTTCTCAATCCAGGTGGGAAAATAGTAATAAAAAAACCCACATAATGTCAGGCTTGGCTGTGGCACATGGGCTGGATTCTTCCACCCTGTCAAGTCTGAGGTCTTTGGTGGGTGTTGGTGCAGAGCAGGATTTTGGGTTGATGGCATGGGTCCTATCCACATTTAGGATTTTTTTTTTCTGGATTGATGGCATGTGTCCTATCCACATTTCAGAACCAGCAGTGAGATGGCAGCTCAGGTAAGGATTTCCAAGATTCCCACTCTACTCTCATAAACTCACACAAGTTCTTGCAGTACTTTCCTTCTTTTCCTGTAGGAATAACTCCTTTCTTTCCACTGGATTTCATGGGAAGCTGGATATTCTGGTAGCCTTTATGCCTTTGCGAACTTCCACCAATATTTATTTGATGTATAACACATTCCAAGGCCATTGTGAAATTTGATTTGACTGTCTATAGGTCTTCTGAAAACGGTGGATTATAGAAAAGTTAATAATATTTTGCTCTTAGCTCATTTGCAATTTTTTTCTTTTTTTTTCTGCCTGGGCAAAGGGCCGTATGTTTCTGTGTTGCCTGTGGTTTCTTCTTGGAGTAACAAACTTAGGCTGAGTTTTTTAGGCATGTTGCAGTAAGAATCCAGATGTTTCTCAGAGTGAGAATGAAAATACATTTTGTTGCCCACGTCAAAAATACTCTGATCATCTTATTCTGGCACTTTTAGTGTTTTGGTGCTTGAAGCTTAGATTGAATTTAGTATCTAAAATTTGGAAGGATTGCGCGCTCCCTGCGAAATATTTTCTTTCCCCCTCCTGCCATTCCTGTGTACTGAACACATTTTTTAACAGGGAAAATAAAAAATCTAAGTCATAATGTGGATGTTAGAGATTTGTGAAACTGCCATGACTTCATTCCTTGAAGTACTGAGGTGGTTTTGGACTCTTTGAGTAAAGAATGGGATTCTCCTAGATTTAATTGCAGTTAAACATGGAGAACTGTGTGGGGAGGTTTAGTTCTTGCTCCAAAAGAGGTGTCCCTGCACAGCAGCCAGGAACAGACTGGCTGGGCAGCAGGTGGGACACAGAGACTGGGAATACAGATGGAAACCAGGATCTGGATGTTAGTTTAACAGATTACGGCTTCAGTTAAGGAAAAAGAGCAAGGTTTGGTGGCAGGATGTTGAAGGCAGGAGCGGTGTGATAAGAAACCAATGGGATGGTTGATAGGAAAGGTCTGAGGAAGGATGTGGGCTGCAGGAGAGAAGTGGGACTGCAAGAGGGAGCCTGGTATCTGGGGGCAGTGGGGCACAAAGGCTGGAGAGGAGCTAGAGGATGGCACAAAGGGCTCTGTGACTGCAGAGGGAGTTGGAGTTTTGCCACGGTGAGGCTTCTGGATTCCTGAATAGAGAGGCTGAGATAGGATGAGCATGAGAGGCAGAATGGGAACTGGGGTATGTCACTATTAGACGAGCTGGTAAGTTTTGCATTAAACAGCCCTCAGCAGTTATCCCCTTGATCAAGGAGCCTCAAGATTTCCTTTCCATGTCTTCGGTTGGCATTGGGTATAGTTCTGCAGGAGGATCAAACCCAGCATTCCTGAAGCAGCAGGAGCAGGTGCAGATAGAACTCAGTTTGCTGCTGAAGCTGTGCTCATCCCTTTGTAACCAAAAGTTTCCCATTCAGCTGCAAATCGCATCTCGTTCCCAGATCCTCGCTCTGGGAAGAGAAGGTGATGATTTGTGTAATGGCTCGATTGAAATGGATAGAGGGGACTCTTTCCATTTGGTTAACAATTGTAGGGGATCCTCCCAGCGCCTCCGACTGCTGCTTGCAGATGCAGAACGATGCTCCAGCGAGCCTGGCTGCGTGTGTGCCACTTCTGAGCTGAATCATCAGCCTTAAAAACCACATTCAATGCTTTACTCCAGCGCCCGTGGTATTTCTACAAGGGAAGTTACAGTCACACTGGGTGGAGGAACCTCCCTGTCTGGCTATGGGGATAGTGAATACAAGGAAATGCTTGCGGTTCTGGACATGATGGCATCGTTTGGTATTTCTCTGCTATTTTTTGCACTGGTGCATTTCATTTGGCAGCTGAGAATTTCACAGCAAACACTCTGTAAAGATGCAAACACTCTGTCCCAATGTTTAATGTTTTGGAACGCTAATGGATTTTATTTTTTTAAATTTTTTTTCCTCCCCCCACTCCGTGCTGAATGTTTCTTTCTCTTGTGGAGGTAAGGCTGTATGTGAACTGCATACTGAGGGGATGGTTTCAATGTTCCTGAGGATCATGAGTGGGCTTTGGGAGCCTCTCACAACCCCTCCTGTCCAAGACTGGAGGATGCTTTCCTCTCCCCTCTCTCTAAACATTGTGCAACATGCATGTGATCCCCCAAAGTGTTTCTTAAGATTCAGATGAGGAAAATGATTATTTATTCTGGTCAGCAGCCATGTGGCACTGGAGAACAGACAGTGCTCTGCTTTACATTCTGCTACAACTGCCATCTCCTTTTTCCCCCCATCCCAGCAGTTTCAGCCGAGGGTGAGAAATACTTGATGCCCACAGTCTCTGTTCATGTTCTCTCTAATGAGACCTTTGGGATCTGTAAGGAGCATTTTGTGGGACTCGGTAAGTGCAAGTTCCTGTGTATTGTGATGAGAAGTGCATATTACTCAAATTTTTGTGGGCTTCATTGTATTGGCCTAAACTTTGCCCCTGTACCACTGTGACCCAGCTTCCTGGCAACTTCTGAATCAAGGCCCTTTCATCCCAGCTGTGTGATAGATCCCAAGCAGGAGCGTGGAGTAAATGTGGTTTCTTATTCATGAATTAAGTCTTAAATGAATTGAGCAACACTGGTGTATTGTAAAAGGCAAGGAAAGATTGAAAAGGTCTTTTTAGAGGACCAGCGCTGAAGGTGTTTGGATTGAGACAGAATAACTTGGAGGAGTTACAGCTGGGTGGATCAGTTTATTATTTCTTCAGATTTTTAAGGCCTTCTTTCACTTATTGGTAAGTTCCAGTCTGCTATCTTTACCTATCTAATATTGAAGAAAAACAAAAGTCATCTGTGGTATAATTCTCCTTTCTTTAGTCTCTGTTGATGAAAGAACTGCTTACATGCAACTCAAATAATGAAGGCTTCCAACGTGCACTATTTATATTCCCTCTTGTCTATGCTTATGGATTTGTGAAAATGAAACCTGACTGAATATACTTTTCATTTCCTCTTCAATATTTCATTAATGCACAACCATGATTTATTGAATTTTGCACAGCAGAAAAATGCAGCCCTATAATGAAATTAAGCCCTTTTGAAAATTAAGACATAATCATTTTTGCTTTCTGTGTCACGAAGTCTGAGACTGGACAGAAAATCTGACTATTAAAATATTTACGTGAAGTTTGAGAAGTGCTCCATTTGTCTTCAAGAAATAATGAACAGCCACCATCATTCTCTCTGGCTTCAGCTGGAATTTTGGCCTGTCTCTTGCTTGGGATAACCAGGTCTCCCGCAAGAGAAAAGAAATTTATATGCTGACATGTAGGCTGGAGAAACCTGGGATGATTAAGAGATGAATGGAAATACAAGAGCAAATGAACATCCACAGTAATTCCTGTGCCTGTTGCTGGTTCCAGAAGGCTGTGGATGTGATTCAGTTACTGTTTCAGCCCTGGCAAATGGATATCTTTTAAAAAAAATCTGTAAATTCCCTGCTTGCAGCTGGGAATTTCGTGTGGTTCATCAATGGGTCGTGTCTGTGGTACTTCCAAGGAGGAATGAATGAATGAATGGATGAATGAACGTGAGGTAGGACTGGAAGATCTCAAGACGTCCCTTCTAATCAAAAAATTTCTGTTTGTGCAAGTGTCTGTGCAGGCAGAGCAGGGATACTGCTGTACTTGTGCTGCTCTACCTGACTTCTTTACTCTCTGAATGCACCAGAACCTGCATGGGCAAAGGTGAGGTCAGTGGGCTCATGCAGGGAGATTTTGGCTTCAGGCTTTCACTGCTGAGGAGCTTTAATCAAAATGTCTTCTCTCTTTTCATCCATTGTAGCAAATGGTTAAATGATGTGAGAGTTCTTCCCTTGGTTCAGTGTCTCAGCTGAGTTACTGATGTAATACCCTGGGGAACCCTGAGTTTAAAATACACTTTTGCTGTCACTAGAGCCTTATATTCCATGTGTTTTCATGCTGTTCTCCATCCGTGCCTTTGCAGCCATTAATGCCACGCAAAGCTTTCCCTTGGGAAAGTGACCAGAAGCAGCCTCTAGCTGACATTAGGGACCTCTGGGGAGAAAAACGGAGGAATGGGAACAGACTGTAGCATGAACAGCCTCTAGATGAAACAGATACCTCGTGGAAAGTGGATTACTATTTTCCCCAAGCAAACCTTCCCCTCTATTGCTACTGTTGCAGCAAATCTATTTGCTGGTGGTACAGAGAAAATAAAATTAGTTTCATTCACACCAACTAAACTCAGATCTTCATGGGCCTCCCTGTGGCTTTTGCTTTTGCAGAGTGAAAACAAACATCTGAAGATTTGACTATGTGATGACAATAAACCAATAAAACTCATTAGATTGACAGCAGCAGCTCTCCTGAGTGGGCTTTGATGGGGGCTGTTATTTAACCAGAGATTAATTCCACCTGCACCACCTTTGCTGTTGCCAAGCAGAGTGTCTTTCCCTCTGCCTGTGTGTGCAGTGGTCACCCCACTTGCTGTTCCTACATCCATCCATCCATCCATCCAGGGGAGGAATGTTTCCCGTGCAGTCCGCTTCAATAAACCATTGTGGATCAGAAAATAGACGCCCGCATTCCATCGCAATTTCGTTTTCAGCAGCTCGTCCTAAGAAAAATAGAGGATGAAACAGCGGAAATATCCAGCTTCCATGTATCAGGAAATCATATGTAAAAGTGTTGTTATTGCTGGCTTAGCCTGATGTGCTGTTAGCCCTGGATCCTTGTTAGTGACCTGATGAGACCGGATTCCATCCCCTCTACCTGCTGGGGGGAAATGCATGTCACAGCAGCACAAGCATCTGCTTCCTCTAGTTCAAAGCTTTGGCACTGCTGTGTTTCATTCTTAAATTGGTCTCAGAAGTTGTTTGGCAAGGGTGTGCTTAGTCATCTGTGTTTTTATTTTTGGTTCGTGTCACTCAATAGCAGCTCTTGGTAACATTCTTCCATTAAAAATGCACAGGTTTGCTTTCTTATAAATTTTTGGTGATCTGGTTCACACCCTGAACATCTGGGTGGCAATAAGAAGCAAGGAAGTTTTTCATTCATGAAGCTAGAATGATTGATGCAAGCACCAGTAACTCCCTTGCCTTCTCAAAGAAAAGAAACTTTATGAATGGGTGAGTCAGGTGCAGATGGCGATATTGAAAATAATACCTAATCGGGAGCAAATATTTGAAGTGACTTTCACCTGTGGATAAGCACACCAGGTGTCTTTCAGCAAACTGGATGCTGTGACAGCCAGGAAGATGTGCAGCTGAGTGATACCTGCTCACTGTCTCCATCTTGCCAAGTTTCAGAGATGTGTGCAAACAAAACACCTCACCTTCCTTCTGCTGGTGGTGATGATACAGTCTCTGCCTCTTTGGTATTTGGGCTGTGTGTTCTAGCTGATGGGCAAGGCTCCCTCTAGTAGCATTTGTGCCTCTGGAAGAAGCTGTTTCTGGTTTTCCAGGCTTGTGAGACTTCTTTTGCTCCCAGTGCTTGGTATGCTAATATGGATTTACAGTCAAGTTTATTTGAAAAATAATGCATGACCATATTGAAGACAGACATCAAAACTCACCAAGTCAGTAATGGGGGAAAAAAAAAATCTAGCCCAAACCTGCCATGTGTTAGTCAACTAATGCATTCTTCTGTGGCCATAGGTAAAATTCAGAACTCAATGGAAGTATTTCTGAAATGTGCTGTTTTGTAGCTAGGAACCACCTGACAACATAACTGACTTGACACCCTACATTGTAAAAATATTTGTAATAGTTTAAAAGATCTAGTACCTTTTGTGAAAATCTTATTTGCCTTCTCTTTCACCTTGTATCATCACCCCATTTCCCTGAGCAATTCTCCAAAGGAAAAAAAGATGTAATTAGAGTGATGGGGGGAACTGACCTCCCTTTGATTCTGCTGTCATATTGTGCACATGGTCAATCATGAGAAGCTTCATCTTGCCTTGAGAGATAATAAGGGCCATTGAACTCCAAAAATGTAGTGTCACAATAAAAGAATGTGTTTGTAGTGATTCCTCTTAGCTGTGATGCTGGCACTGTAAAAAGCTTCTGTACATGTTACACTGTTTTGATGTTTTAGTTGTGAGCACAAGACCCTGATCATTAGAGAAGCAGGGATATCAAAACAGCACTTTGAAATAATTTTGGTGCAAACATCCACGGAATGCACCGTCCCTACATAAGTAACACTGGTGGCATAATTTGTCCTGGCTTGATTTCTTAGCAAGAAATTATCTCTTGAACTCTGCAACCGGGCAAGACTAAAAGGCAGCAGGGTGGAAATGGCTGAATTGCAAAAGGAAAGAGAATTCTTTAAAAAACAAGCTTGCAGCACCGTGAGAATGGTAACAGAGTTTGTGGTGACCCTGAGAGTGATATTTATGAATTGATAACTTGCATGTAAATCTTTTGAAGTGTTTTGGAACAGCAGCTACAGCTGCTTGTGTTTGAGTCTTCTCAGCTCCCCCCTATCAACCTGGCACCTTTGGGAGACGAGAGATTGCTGAAGGATCTGTGATGCTGTGAACTACACAGCAGTTCTTCAGTAAAATAGTGCAGACTGAGGCTTCCTCACAGATCTGGGCTGCTGCTGTGCTGTTGGAATCCCTGATTCTGAACAGGATAATAAATGGAACTCCAGAGCTGGTTTTGATTGAACTGCAAGGCTGGGCAGAAATCCTGCTCTGGGATAGGAAGTGAATGATCCTCTATGATTCTGATAATTTGGGGCTGCTGGGGAGGATCCAGCCTGTGGTCTGTAACTCACAGAAATAGGGACCTGATAGCTGGACCTAATCACTAAATCAGTTTTCTAAGGAGTCCTCAGTATGTAGGAAAGAAAATAAAAATAACAGGGTTGCATGAGGTAGAGAGGATGAAGAAGATATAATTCAGTATGACACAAACACAAGCTGGAAATGGTGGAATCCTGTGTGTCTGCACAGCCACAGGTGCTGATTATGGGTATGGATACTTTCTTCTGCCTTTTCTTTTCATTCAAGGTTTTGTTGTTTCTGAATAACTGCTGTGTTGGGGTTTTTTTGGGTTTTTTTTTGTTTGTTTGTTTGTTTTTGTTTTTTTTTTAATATTGGAGCACCTTATTTTTGTGATATCTAGGATTTCCTCAAAATTCTGCTCAGAATGGCTCCAGCAACCTGCTTTCTTTGTGAAGTGTAGCTAGCTCTGCCTCAGTGACTTCTTTAAACTAGCTGCTAGTGGCAATTCTCAGGGAGCAGCTACCAGCTTACAAGAAATGAATCACCTTTTTCTTAATATTCAGGGAAGATTTTACATTTTTCATGAGCTGGAAGAAAGAGGGAAGTAAGTTACAGCCCCCTGTAATCATTTTTAAAGAGTTACAAGTGCCGAAATAGCCAGCCAGGAGGAAAGTACCCATAAGGGTGTTATTGAAGTTGTCCCTCTGCTGCATAACTTACAAGTTAATCAATGTTTCAGAGTTCAAAAGAGAGGAAGGTCAACATGGGTTCTGATAAAGTTTATCTCGCGTCACTAAGTTCAGAGGCTGGAGAGGGAGGATGTGAAATAATCCCCCAAAAAGTCAAGTGAGGGGATGCAGATCCTGTGCACCCCTGGCTGGGAAGATGCAGTGGGTCACTTAGAGACAAGAAGGCATTGCCCGGGGCTGTGGTACAGACAGGATCTTTTATTTTTAGCCTTGTTTTTGTTTCCAGTGTGATTCCCTCCTTCATTTTTGTGGGCAGCCTCCAGAAGGTAAAACATGCGTGGCCGCACACACAACAGGGAGAGAGCAAAGCTTTTGAGTTAAATATTCAAAACTCTTTATTACTTCTGGAGTTAAGTGGCTTGCCTAATTCCGATGAACTAAGCACCATGACAGAAACAAAAACTGGTGAAATTCAAGGCCCATTAAAACCAGAGGAATTTTCCCAGGCTTTTGCTTTCTTCACTCACAAGTATTCCACCTTGCTTGATTTATGGTGTTGAGATTCTGTTCCTGATTTGCTCTTGGTTCAGAACGTGGTACTCAGCAGGGCAAAAGGATTCTATCCTAGCAGGGAAGCAAAGTCTCCTGGAATCAGAGGAGATCATGGCTGAGAAGTGATTTTTTAGATGCAGCAGGAAATTGAGCATTTTAAAGGCTTTTTTCAACCTTAAGGGTTCTATGATGTTGCAAAAAGATGTATCTGGAGATGCTGCAAGCAAAGCCTTCTGTTACTTGGAAAAGAAACCTCCAGAAAAATCTGATCTGTTGGAGTTTGGACATTCAGTGCTGGAAGTTGTCTTGACAACAAATGTATTTCCCAAATGATTTTTTTTTTCTAGCAGGAAATATAGTTGATACAAAGTCAGAATAATGTCAGAAAATGTGGAATGTCTGCTAGATAACCCAGAGTGAAGAGATTTGATATTTACTTGTGAAGACGGATATATGTAACAGAGATCTCCTTGGGCTAGGGGTGAGAGGATGAGTCTAGAAGATTGGTTTTGGGGACATAAATAGGTTCTAAAAATACTTTTTTCTTTTTTTTTGGCCACATGTGGAAGTAAGTGTAGTTCATTAAGAATATTGACATTGGACTGTTCTGTTGGAGGTACTGGCAAGTCTGCCTTCGTAATTATACTGTACATCTCCAGGTTTCCCCTCGTATTTTTTTTTTCAGAGCTGTATATTTTCCAGCTAAATGTACATGATCAGCTAGTTGCTGAAATAATCCAAAACAGATTTTGCAAGGCAAATGCATTAGTTAGGATTTTAAATGCACTTACCCCTTGGTAAATAACTGTCCCATAGAAAAACATTGACTTTATTTCAGTAACTGGAGATGGAGTTATTCCAGTTAAGGAGGGTATTGCTATAGTTTAGCTTGCTGTTCTGGAGATACAGGGATCAAAAATAGGATTTTTTTTTTTCTCTTTTAGTGCCCACTGGAAAATTTGTTGACTTTTCATTAAAATGAAAATATACGTCCAACACTGATTGAACTCATTCACAGTAGCTCCTTGAAAATTTGTCTAAATATGAATAAAAGTATCTTCTCAAGTACAAATTTTAGCTTGCTGTCAGCATTGTAGATAACATTTAATTAGATAATTCTAGTTCAAGCTCCAGGGCTTGTTTCAGCTGCTGTAATGTGGAGTTACTGGGCTGTTTTGGTGTGGCTGCCTTCAGGAGATGCTGCTTCCAAAGCTGTGCCTTGTCCATTTGTGCAGCTGATTTGGGCAGGAATCAGTGGCTCTGACTTAATGCTGGTCCCCTTCCATTCAACACTGTGCAAAGGAAGGCTCTTTGGGCCAATTTACTGGGCACACTTTCCTGCAGAATTCCAGAAACACCCCTTCTCCCTGAGCAGAAGCAATCGTTGCGTTGTGGAGGATTCTCCAGGCTTCTCTCTGGCCTCCCTTGCACAGAGCTCTCCCCATGCAGAGTTTCACCACCCCAGCCTTCACCAGGGCCTCTCCCCAGTCCTCCCCAGCAGCTCCTGGGCTGTTCTTGGTGCTCTGTGGATGCTTTTGACACCGTGTGTGCAGCAGGGTGAAGTTCCTTGAGCTGTGTCTACAGCAGCTGAATTTCTCTATTTCAGCAGTGGGTAAATAAGGTGGGGATCCTCAGGTGGATCCCTCCGATCGGGAGAGGATTTTAAAGAGGATCCCAACTCAGTTTTTCTCCTTTGTACACTTTCAGCTTGCCATGGCCTCCAGAGAAGGTTTTTCTACCTGCAAAATATTTTGTCTGGTTCTCAAATTCCTTCTGCAATCCTCTTGGCATTCCTAAGGCCATAAAAGTGTATTTTCCCCGCTCTGTTTCCTTCCATAGGCAGAAATCAGGGCCAGCCCTGCCAGTAGGGGTCAGGGAATGCCTGAGCTAATCCTGCCTACAGCACACAAGGAACAGTGGTGGTGGAACAAAACTTGAGACATCTCAACCTGCAACCACTTTTTTTTGCACAGAAATTGAGAGTTTTGTTAAGTTGTCATGTAATTCAATACTTGGATGGACTATGCACAAAAATACTTAAATTCCTGTCTGCCTTTAATACAGGTGCCTCAAAAACACAGCCCCAGGGTTCATAAGGTGTGAACTTTAGGCTCTTAGGTTTTCTTTAAGAACCAATACCCACCAAGCCTCTGTTTGGGTTTAATTCCACGTTATGGAGAACACATATGGGATGTGAGAGCAATTATAGATAGGAACAACAAAGAAACAAATTTTGCTCCACCCCACTGATTTTTAAGAGACAATTTGTATCCTGCAAACACATCCAGCTCTCAAAATCAGTCTTGAAACTCAAACTATTTCACTGTTTGATGTTGAGAAGTGTGCCCAGGACGTGCAGCAAAGGCATTCCATGGCTGCCACGTCATCAGCTCGTGTTCCCTTTTGGAACAGGAGCTGTGGCACATAGGGATCCATCTCCCCAACCTGCACTGGCATCTCAGGTAGAGCAGATTTCCTGGGAGCTACACAGCCCTGTGCAGAGGTGCAATAAATATTTAAACATCATTAAACTTGGATGTGTGTGCACACACATGCAAGTTCATACAGTGGAACAGGTTATCAATCACCATCTCTCTTTGCTGGGCTGCTTTTTATTTTTTTCTTTCCCTTCTGCTTTCTCTCTCTCTCTCTCTCTCTCTTTTTTTTTTTTTTTTTTTTTTTTTTTTTTTTTTTTTTTTTTTTTTTTTTTGCCTTCCCTTAGGAATTGCTTTTGAAGGTATTTTGATTAGTTATGTAATTGGCCTCTTGAACAGTTAAAAGCAAACGTTCAGGTCACATACTCTATGTTTACTCTTTGGCTTTAGAAGAGCTTCATTCAGAAGAAATTGCTATTGTTTCTTTGCCTTCCCATGGGAAAGCTTTAGTTTTGGAAACCATTCAACAAATGTAAGGTATGCAAAGAATACTGTAAAGACAGGTCTTGAGTTTGCCAACATTTTTTCTTTTTTTTTTTTTTTTTAGCCAGTAGTTACCAATTACTTTCTCCTGTATAAAGGCAGAGGTTTTTCCTATGCATGCATGCATGGACTGAGCTTTGATTTCTTGGAAATCACAAATTGTCAGTGTTCTCTCCTCTCTCTCTTTCCTACCCCCCTGCCCCAGATTACAGGAGCTTTCAAAAGGATAGAATGACTCACCTTAGCTGATTCTGAGTCATTGCCTCAGCCATTCTTGAGAAAAAGTGACTATCAGCAAAAGAATTATCTGAACTGATAGATTTTCATACTGAAATCTGCTCATATCTCTTTTCCTTCCGGTGAAATGAATGTATATTTCAACCTCAGATAAATGCTTCAGACTGGGAATTCATTGGAGACCTGAAGATGCTCATGAAAGACTTTGTTTTTCATCAGGAAAATGTTCTTTAGGTGTCTGGCCCTCAGTGCATTCAGTATGCATCATATCATAATAATCACTTTGATTATAGATTTAATATCCAGCTGTACTGAGTCAGAAATGCACTGAATGTATCCCCATCCTAAAATAATATCCCCACTCTAAAAAATCTCTAAGAGTGACTGAAGGATTAATCTAGTTTGCGAAATCTGACATTTCAGCTCAAGTGGATATGTAAACTCTCTGGTTTGTTTTGGTTCTGGGGTGAATTTCTCAATTATTTAATCTCATGTTATTATAGCGATAAGCTACTTCCTAATAAAAATTCTGAATTTAGCTTGTGAAGATTTTTGAGTGCTTCAACCATGGAGAGGTGCACTTCTTCTCTGAACAAGGTAGATTTTTTTTTTAGGCATCTCTTGTGTTAGATTTGTGGGGAAGACTTGATTTTTAACTTACAGAAAGAAGAATTCCCAGTAATATGCAACAACTTACTATGTAGCTTTATAAAATTAATGAATTGGTGCTATCAGCTTATCTTTTTTCTAAATATCAGTCTTCTAAATGGCATAGTTGAAAAGCAACAGAAACTTCCAAGTGCTGTGTTGATTGGTAGAATAAAAAATTTCTCAGAATGATGTTATTGCTGTGTTAGAAACCACAGCATGAAAATGCATTTAGTGTTTGCATCTCCTCTTGTAAAACATAAAAAAAATCCGTCAACTATTACACCTTATACCTCACCTGTTTGACATAATTGCAGTGTGACTAAAAGAAACCCTTAAAAGCACCAGGTAACCCTTACTGCCTTGCGTGGTTTGGCTGTGAGGGGCTGTCATGAGGAAGCCCTTGGGCATCGAGGTTACATAAACTCTTTCCTATTTAAAGTCTTGAAGCTCTGCATATCATGGATGTCATGCATGGGATGACCTTTCCTTCTGTTGCTGAACTTTGACACCTCTGCTTGCTTGGTGATTCACCTTTTCTTCTTCTATGCACTAAAAAAAAAAAAAAAAAAAAAGAAGAACCCAACCAACCCAACCCTCTCTGAGAAGAGCTGCCTGAACTCTCAGGAAGCAAATTTATTTTTGGATGATCACAATTCAAATCATTATTGGCATTGTTGGAGCTGACTGGAGTACAGCATCCAGCTTTGCTCCGTGATTCATCTTCTCTTTGGTTTTTGGTCACTGGACACACATTGGGTTTTTATGGACTCTCTTGCCATGGATCATTCCATTCTGTGTCTAAAACTCATCGCACTTTGGAGTTTAAAGGGAAAAAATATCAGAATCATTGAAAGCAGTGTTCTTGACTTGGACTAATCTGACCTGGGTTGGCTCAGAAGGAAATCTGATAGAACGTTCTCCTGGGAATTCAAAGCCATTGTGTCTGCCATTGTCCTGAAAGCTTCTGTTCATGCTGACTGCAAGAACTTGGAAAGAGCAGGATGGGGCTAGCTGGGGGCAGGTGAGGTCTCCCCCAGCCAGGTTAGGTGTATTTAATAAGGCAGGTATGGCCCCGGAGAAGGTTTTGGGGTGGGGATGAGTTCCAGGGCTGCCAGGGATCTGAGTGACCTCCTCACCCAACACCTCTGGGGCTTGCATTGCTGCAGGGTTGTGCAGCACCGAAGCACCTCGTCCTTATCATCATCGCTGGGACAGAGGGAACTGCGAGCCCCGAGGAAAGCAAAGCACCGGGATAATGAAGGCGTGGGTGTTTGTATTTATAAAGCAGGGGCTCCGTATCAAATGACCCCGGGGGGGAGAAGCTAACCATTCCCAGGCAAAGGTGTGGTGGGAACTCAGATAAAGGTCTGTACATAGCCTGCAGGGAGAACAGCTCAGTGTGAAATCGAGTTTATTTAAACTCTTCAGAGCCTTGCAGCCCGTGGTGCTGTGAGAGGCTCTCACTTCCACGAGCCAGGGCTGCTCCCAGGTAGAGCCCAGTGGAAAAAGGGGTGCTCCCTGCAGCAAAGGCTATGAGAATTATGTGGGCATGGACACTCACTTTGTCAAGAGCATGCTGGTTATATTAATTTCCTTAATTTCCTGCCAGCTTCAATGAGACCGAAGGATTTGTGCCTTTAAAACACATGCTTTGGAATTTGCTTGCAATATATTGATCTTCACTGTCAGAGCCCCAAAAGGGAGAGGAATAAAAAATGAAGCCTTGCAATAATTTTTTTGTGAGAGTCCATTTTAAGCATTGATTGAGGACATCCACTTATTCTGAAGATATCCTCACTCTGAGGAAAAGAGACCAGGCTGCCTCCTCTCACCCGCTGTTCTGGTTTTATAGAATGCTTTGCTTTAATCATGACTTAAATAAATAAGCAATTTATCTGTGAAACACTCCAGATACTGAGAACCACATTGTAACGCAGTAGTTTAGGAGGTGGAGCAATGGCAATTGTTTCTCCTGCTTCCTATTAAACTAATTGTTACCAGTCCTCACAGGATCGTGTTATCCGTAGGTGGGGCAGGGACTGAAGGATCTGAAAGGGCTTCTTTGGCTGTTGCATTTTGTCAAGTATAAAAACAGCTCATGCAGATCTGACCAGAGTCCTTTAAATCAGTATCTTATCTCCAGGCCCCGAGATATCGACCAGAATGAAGTGCAGCAGGCTTTTATGAATGGAGCCACATAATGAATTGGGTTGTTTGAGTCTGAGAAATTATGTGAAGCTGCTGAACTGGAATTGCAATAATCCAGAACATGCATTGAGTTTCCTGGTGTCACTAACACTGAGGTTCATTGTATTTGGCTGCACACAGATTGGGTCAACAGTTTTTTATCTCTAGCATGGTAGAAGAGAGGCAGTGATCCATTGGCCTAACAAAAAAATCATTTATAAATTAAATCAAATACCAACGGTTAGTGTGTAGGAAATGTTTTCTGGCAAATGGGGGGTCATGGTTCAATGCACTGGAATCAGGCAGGGAGGTGGAAATGAGCCTGATTTTCAGCAGAGCAGGTGACCACCAAGCCAGTGGTATTTGAGGTTAAGGCACATTTGATTCTTCCTTTTAAGCCTATTCCATTGTAAATACAAAATTATCGAGGAAAGTGTGTGGATTTTTAAGGAGGAAAATGCATCCTTTTACAATGATGCTTTTTAAGGAGTTGCAGATTTCATCCCACAGTGTAAATATTTGAAGTAGATCTGTATCAACATGACAAAGTGGAATTTCTTTCCTTCTTGCTGTCCATCATCCTGCCCTCCAGAGTTCTGTGGAGCAGCAGCTCCTACACTGTTCTGAAGGTTAAAAGTACAAGCAGTGAAGATTTGGTTGGGGCAGATGTGGAATACTTACCACAGTTGCTGCTAAGTAGGGTTGCCACAGGAAAACACAGGAAGTGAAGGCATTTTGCTGGGTCATGGGTCTGCTAAATTTAGGATCAGATGGGCTAGAGGAGAGAATGAAAAGACCTGAGTGTTTTCATAACAGAATTGATGAATGCATCGAGCAGCTCCAATGGTTAGTGGCTTTTCCAGTCAAACCCTCAATTTTCTTTGCTTTTTTTTTTTTTTTTTTTTTTTTTTACAATGGACTGAAAATAATGGCTTTTGTGGAATGTGACACTTGAAGCACAAGCATTTTAGTCTTTGTTTTAGCAGAAAAAAATATAACAAATGTAAAAATTTCTTTGAATGGAACTGATTTTATTCATTTATTGAGTCACTGGCCATACCAAATACCAACATTTCATGAAACTCCATCCTTCAACTATTCAACTATTTGTTTGTTTAAGACACCTTCCCTAGTACCTCCTAGGAAAATCTTGATGAGTTAGTTGAAACTTACAGGAGTTAATGAAGATTCAAGGCTTTGGTTTTAGTCTATTCAAGTTCTCCAGCAGGAATTTAAAGTGCTGAAATTTGAATGCATAAATTTCAGGGTTCCAAGATGTGTGTACAAGTGGTGTGCAGAGGTGGAGCAGAGGTTCCCCCAGGGAAGTACTCTGAGTCTGGTAGTGGAGGAGAAAAAGAGCATGGTAGGTGAAATAGTGAAACACTATTTCAGAATGTTCTCCTGAGTGCAGAAACAAGAAATATCAGAAATTTCATTTCTCAAAGCTTTCTGCCTTTTTTTTTTTTTTTTTTTTTAACGCAAACACATAGATCTGTCCTGTGGTAAGGAATTCCCTGGACTAAACAATACTACATATGAAGAAATACCTCCTTTTTTCAGTCTTAGATTTGTCACCTGCAGGATTCATTTGTTAATTCTTGTATTGGTAGCTACATGTAGGAATTGTTTGCTGTTCATCTTTTACATACCCATCATGACCTTGGAGATTTAACCACATGTTCCTCATAAATCCCTGTTTTCCAAGCTGAGAACTCTCAGACTATCTTGTTATTCATTGTGTAGAAGCTGGTCTGCTCCCTTGACCACGATTATTACCTTCCTTTTTCCATTTTGCATTTTATAAGCTGAGGAAACCAAAATTGCGGTATTTGACCTGTGGGCACATCACGGGCTGTTTAACAGGGAATGTTGCTCCTTTCCTGTCTGATTCCTGACAGTATCTGCTGTCTGTTTGTTTTCTGACTGTACTGGTAGAATTCTGGTGCCTGTTAGGGCTGATGTGCTGGAATGAATTCACAACGATGTGGTGAGTTATTTAGCAGGTTCTTCCTACTGTTTACCCTAAGTAACCTTGTGCATCTCTGTTTCCTAATCCAGTTTCCTCTGCTAATAGCTCACACTCCTGCACTTGGCCAGGCTGCTTAGAAAAAGCACAAGTGCCGTTGCAAACTTGCTGTTTCCTGTGCTGAGGGTGTTTGCCTGCAGCTAAAACAAATTCCTAAACCCGTGGGACTAACCTGTCATGTACTAAACATTGTGCTGCTTTCTCAGCTTTCCCTCCCTCTGTTCCTTCCCCAGTGCTCATTCCCTAGAGCAGGGAGCTTGCATCCTCCTTTAAACCTGTAGCCACAAAATAATCTAGTAAAAGGTAAAGTAAATGGGTAATTAATGTAATCCTGGTATGTGGTACTAGATGAATGAATCTTTTGTGATTAAAAATGCTGACAGGCACACTTGATGTGTCCCCTCTGCTTGCCAGCATTAAGTATTAGTTTTTGCACTTGCCAGTGTCATTCAGAATGCTGTGAGTAGAACCGTAAGTCACCATCACCTCAGCCATCTTTGCTCAGTTTGGTACCAAAAGCCACTTTCCCTGTTAATGCAGGTGATTGCCAATGGGAACTGGCATGAACCTAAAAACTTGCTTTACATAGTTCAGTGAATACCTAAGCCAGCTACCAAGAGCTTGACAGCAGCTTGGAGATTAAAGGATATGTTGTCCATGCAAATCTCATGCTGGAAAATCATTTCTTAATGATATAATATCTGGCTATTGCCCTTGCAAGCTGTACTAAATGTGCTTATTTGTTGCTTTTAAAGAAATGTGTCTTGCAAGCATCTTCCCTGCCCTTTATATGTGAACACTCAAACGTGCCCGGCAGAAAAAAATCTGAGATGTAATTGCATTCTATTAGTAACTCCATTAGGTTTGCATCTCTTTGAGGGCAGGCTTACCCTAAAATGAAAAACTGGTTGAAATTCACATTTATGCCTTCAGACAGCAAGAACTTTTTGAGACCACAAGGAGGGGAGAGAGTGTTACCTTAGCACACGGTTGCTCTCTCCTGATCCCCATCTCCCTCTCCCCTTCCCCTCCTGCAGGACCAGGTTGTTCTCTGAAATGAAGTTGTGTGATTTTTGCTGCAGGCAGCTGGTTGAGTTACAGGTAAATTACTGCTTTCCCTCATACCTGTATTTCAGATGAGTTCACAAAATAAACAATGGAGGCTATTAATGAGAGCCAGGAAGGATGGTGAGGGGAAATCACCAAATTCAATCAATCAAATATATGAAAAATTGACTGCTTTTTCCCCCCCTCCCCACCTTACCTCTGTTATATCTTGTGATGGGACAAAGATATGCAAAGGACACAGCACTAGGTAAGGGATGAGAATATTTTCTTAATATTGAGTGGACAGTAGTTATTTTGTTATTAAGTGTACTTATCACGATGAATAATATCCTGTCCATATAAGAGGGTGTCATTTGACCATCTTACTCCTAGAGATCTCCACGAACTTGTATGCTTTTCAAATTTTTTTTAGTCTTTTGGAAGAGGAGTTTTTGGAATAATTTCTAGGTTAAAAAAACTCCTTAAAATATTTCAGACACTAGCCCAGAGTATTCTTTAATGGTCTTTAACTTCTCTCTAGATAAACATCCAATGCATATTGGTGAATTTAATTTTCTTAAAATGTTAACTTAATCCCACAAGTTTTTCCTTTGCTCCACTCTTCCGTCCGCAGCTCAGTCAGAATTAAGAATTTAATGTAAGTAACCATTTGAATTTGCAATAAAAATAGAATCTGGCACCTTGCAATGACCTTTTCCAGTGTGAGAAATGGCTCTCACAGATCCCAGCATTAAAAAAAAAAAAAAAACCAACAAACCCAAATTAGCTTAAAAATGTCAACAGTTCTATAGCAGCTTCCTACTTAGGATGAAAGACTTTCAAACATTAGTGAATTCTCACAAAGGTTCTGTGAGAGGGAAGTTATGTCAGTTATTGGAGCTGACAGAGGAAAGCTGTGGCACAAACTGGGAACACTCCCTGACCCCCAGTCTTGTGCAGCAGCTTCACCCAGCAGTTCCTTTTCTAAGGTGAAGAACTTGAGATGATGAAAAGAAGTGCCTAAATGATAAGCAGATGAACAAATAATAACGATGTGCTGCAAATTCAAGTTGCTGGCATTTGTTCTGGGATCAGAGTGAGCAATGCCTGTATACTTTATTAAGAAAACATGACTGGAAACCTGCAATGATGACGTGAAGCATTTGACCAGCAGTGCCTTAAGCAAGCTCATTGCAGGATTAAATTGCAGTGGACCAGCTGGAAGCTCTGATTGATAAGCAGAAATATTTATGCTGGTATCTCAACAACAGGGCACTACTTACGAAAATGCCTTTGTTGGGGTGAAAACTGGATGGCACCAGGCTGCTCAGAGTAATTATGATCATGTGGAGCTGAAGAAAGTGACAGAGTTTTCATTGGCAAATAAGATATGTGTTCTTAATTTGAGAGGATAATCACTTTCCACTTATGGGGTTTCTTGCATTTTGAATCATTCTGTGAAAGAAGATAGATTAATCAAATATTGTAACCTAAACCCAACGAAATCTAGCATTCATCCAAAAAAAAATTCCTACTGACCTAGAAGTATGAACTATCAAAAGAATTGCTGTTTGATTTTAGTATGTATTGTGTTAATGAAATCTCCAGAAGCTATAACAAGTGAGAGGTAAATGAGGACAAAAACAAACATCTCAGGTTATAGCTTCTGGAGATTGATGAATTTTTCTGTGAATATATTTAAAAAAAGAAGCCTGCATCAATCCTTTTCCCTTTGACTTTCTTAATTCTTGGTCTCACCACGATAATTCCAAATATTGTATTGATTGTTTTGCGGGTAGATTCTGAATGCTCTGAACAATATGCCTCCTTCTTCAAAGAGGTCACAATTTAGAAGACCAAAAGTCAGAGACAGCTGAGAATGGCAGAGCAGGAAGGATTTGCTCCAATTTTGAGCAGTGAAAATTTGTCTTGCAAGGTCATAAAGCAGGAGCAGCACACCAGTTGCATTCCTTACTGATAAATTAGAAACAATTTATGAGACTGACAGTTTATTTTAAGGGAAGTAGAGATGCTTTGTTTTTGCTCCTCAGTGTAGATTTGGAGACATTCATACACTAATACAAATTTAGTATTTTGAAAGGTTTATTATGAAAGGATTTTCATTTATGTATCCATTTTTCACTCAGATTGAGTTTCTTGTAAAGTTGCATGGTGATATGTATTTGACTTCACTACCAGAAGTTGTAGTAACTCAAGCAGACAGCAAATCTTTAAAGAAAAAATATGCAGAAAGTTAAAACTAGTGTCTGGCCCTCATATTTGGTGGTGAAAATGAAAATGCTGTCGAATTTCAAGAAGATGCCTATGAAAGACTTTAATAGAAATGCTATTAATTGAGTGCTGCTTTAATTAAGCCTGTAAACCCACACAAAGACACGTTCTGGAGCGTGAATCAAGATTGCTGGCTGGATTTTCAGGCCCAGAGTCAAGCACTGCTGTGCATTTCAGAGGCCTGGGGAGGAGAGCAGTGCAGTTGTGCCGTTCAACATCTCTTGTGGCTGCACTGGATCTGTCTGGAAGTGCTGCATGGACATAGTGGGGCTCTAGGAAAAGTAATGTGTCCTCCTAAGGAAAACAAGTTAGGAAAAGCCAAAAAAAGCCCAATTAACATCTTTCCCATTCATTGATTTCTTTGTTTTGTTATGTATACAATGAATCCCATTTAGTTTTCTGGATACTGGGGATATGGTAAGGAGTTTGAGAGTGTGGGAGAATTGTATTCCTTGGATAAAGTTCACACCTCAAATAGAGCTTAAAGGAGGCATAAAGCCTGCTCTGGGTTCTCAATTGGGAGTTAAGTGGAGCTTAAATGGAGCGTAGACCATAGATTGGCAGATAGTAATGAATTTCATATATAGCAGTAGCTTATATGGAAATATTAATTCTCTACACTCAAAATACAGTTTGGGATACTGATGGCAGGAATGACTATGGCATGCTTACCTGAAAGTTGTGGGGATGTATGGCATGAATAGCTGCCTGAAATGTGGCATTTTAGTTTTCACCACCAAATATTAGGGCCAGGCATGAGTTTTAACCTTCTGCATCCCACGGGGCTTTCTACAAATAACACCAAAAACGTTCTTCGGTGATTGTATTTTGTCATCAGAAAAGGTGAAGCCCAGATTCTATTTAGCCAGCAATTTCTTTAGGTGACAGTACAACAGCACGCCAAGCACAAAGACAAGAATTAAAGGAAAAGGTTACACCCTTTTAAGGGTTTCTTTTTGTTTTGAGCTGCAAACTCTTTCTGTAGCAAATGTGAGCGTTGTGGAGAATGACAATGGGTGTCCCCTTCCCTTTAAACACCTTCCTACAAGAGGGAAAGCAGGGGTGTCTTACAATGGTCTCTTCTCTCCAGGGAAAGGTGAAACTCATCCTCGTTTGAGAGCACTTAGAGACTTTATTTGTGTGCATCAAGGTGAGATCACTGGGGCACCTTGTGCCTTCTGGTCCCCCACGGCACCAAAGCAGAGCTGCAGAGAGCCAGAAGACCACAGGGGCAAAGTGCCCTGAGGCTGCTTTTTTGAGTTTCACTCTTTCCAGTGGACTAACTGAGCAGTTTACCATGAGGTTATTGCAAAACCCCGTGAAATATTTTTGGTAGCTGGGTCTCTGGCACCAGGAGAGAATTCAGCTGATTTTTTCAAAATTCTGGCTCATGTTACAGTGGAGCTGAGGATAAAATATCTATCTGTCCTTGCTTCTATTTTGCAAAGCCCTGAACTATTTAGCTTACCCACGCATTGTGGTCCAAAGCATTGTGTGTTTTGGATTGTTGAAATTTTTATTTTGGCTTTTTAAAAGGTATACTATTTATATGATTTAGGATGCTTAATGGTATGCATACTAATTGTAGAAAAATCCATCAGATATTACCCAGTAGACTAGACAGGCTCCTTCATGGCTGTTATGGTCCATCAGGTAAATACATACTTTGGAACATATACTAATGTCAAAAACCATGAGTTATTTACCCAGGAGATGCTGTTCCAGCATGCTGGGAAAATGTGTATCTAGGGTGGGGTATTTTTCAACAGCTGTTTTTTAAACTTTTTTTTTTTTTTTTGCAAGACTGAAAAGGTTATATCAATTTTGAAAAAGCTGCCATGACCATTTATGAGAAAAATACACTCATTTTCAAAGCTAGCACGTGCCAAGCTGTGTGCTGTTATTAATGTGCATTTATACAGTGCTGTAACGTTGAGTATAATGGGCTCTGGAACCATTTTCCTAATAAACCAATATATCCCTGTGGTTCTTATGTAATGCTGGCTTTGTCTGGCTGCTGGTGGAACAGATGGATTGTTGTTGCTCATGCCCAAGCACTTCGGGTAGTCAGGCCAGTGCCAGGCCTCCAGTTAATTCCTCAGTGTTGCCCAAGTCCTTATAGGAGATCAGGAACAGTATAAATATGTGATATTTATATACCTAATGTAATATGTGTGTTTTCTCCACATTAACCCCTTCATCCCTGCAGCCAAGGTAGCTGTTTACTCTCCAGGTTGTTTTATAGCTGAATTATCTGGGGTATGGAAAGAAATAGTAACTTGTCCAAGTTTGACCAGCTGGTCCTGATGTGAGGACACAAAATATTGTTTTCTTAAAGCAAAACTTCCTGGGCTTTCTGTATGTTTTGTCCCACCCCCCATTGTTTTTCTAAATAATGCAAGCAGCTAAAGAGAAAACTTTTTGTTCTTGTTATCAATCAGGGTCTCACAAAACAGTTTCTGGAAACATCAGGAACACAGGGGTGTGGACCATGGAATCATCTGAAACACAAAGTGTATAGCCTAATGCATTTGAATTTGCCCTCAGAATTTGGAAGTCTTTTACCTGAAGGTTTTTGGTCTACCTTTTTGGTCTTTGGTCTAGCTGGGGATGCGCTCACTGAGTTGAATTTAGGTGTGTGCGCCGTAATCTTTTTCCTCTTTGATTTTGCCGTCATCCCCTCCTCTGACTTTTCAAGGAAATACATCCTAACCTGGCATGGCATTTGCGAAGTTCCAGTGTGCAGCTACAACTGAGGGGACGAGCTGCAGCCCCAGGCAGGGCAGTGTAGGGAGGGGAAGGGGGTCCGTGGCAATCTTTTCCACAGGAGTGCCAACAGCGCGGCTGGATTAAATGACACAGCACTAAAGCCAGGAGGCCTTTAAAAAGGTTTGGAAATGCCTCTGTTACACAGTTATCTTTATAGCCTAGTCCTATCTGTAGCTGACGGGGCTCTGGCTTTCATTCAGGTGCCAACCATGCACTACAACAATTAAAATACTACACCCATAAAACCCTGAGTGCTGCGTGCGTGCGCGGCCTGACTGAAGCCCAGCGGGTAAGATTGGGATCGTAGCCCCAGCTGCAAAAGGGGGCCAAAAAACCCCCCCAAAATCAGTGATATTTGGAGTAAAAACTGAGGCTGATGGTGGTGTTATGCTCCATGTTCCAAATGTCATTGCTGGCTGGTGATTTATGTTTTGCATGTTCACTGAGCAGGGCCTTTCTCCCGTGCGTTAGTTTGGACGACAATGCATTTTTTCATATGGGAGGAAGCAACAAAATAATAGAGAGAAATTAACCAATCAAAATCACGGTAAATAAAAGTCTCTCTCTCTCTTTCTTTCTTTTCGAGGCTCAAGAGGCAGCTGGCACTCTCAGGCTTTGTTATACTGAGGAAAGAGAGCAGCAAACTGCATGCAGTATAGAGTCAGTGTCATTGAAACTAATGGCATGAATGATCTCACACCATTGTCGTGGGACGGAGATTTACTGTGCTTAGCAGAGAACTCATATTATGGAGAAAAGCATCGATCTACTTCCACATTTTATTCACATGAACGACAAACAAGTTATTCACTACTCTGCAGTCGCATTCAATCCCTCAGTGTCTGAGCCACAATGCCCCCCAAGGCCCTCACACTTTACAGCTGTGCAGAGCACCTAGCCAATAACTACTTGTCCCCACTTTGCAACCAACAGAAAAGGTTTATTAGCCCCTCTTACTTGACCAGTTTACAGTTTAGGCTTGTGTTTGCTGGATAATTTTAGCCACAGTGTTTGGTTCCTACAATAACGTGTCCATTAATGCAATGTTCTCTCTCTCTCCTGCTCTTTTTCATGTTAGGCATTAGGCAGGTGGAGAGGGAAGCTGTGGTTGCATTGCCAATTTCACTTTTTTTGATCAGATTTTGACATTTCCATGGCCTAGATGTTCTGCTTCCAAGTGCTCTGTGCCTGTTTCCTATGCAAAGAGAGCAAATAATGGTAGACTAAAATGAAAGGCAGGGAGAGAGATTCAGTGCAGCATGGATGCTTTGTTCTTGGTTTTTCTGTATTTATTGACTAATGCCACCTGATAGAGATTTCTTTTCCTTTGTTTTCAGCTCTAACTTTGGTACTGTAATGGAGATATCATAGTGTAACCATGGCAAAAGAGGGAAAATGCTGGCAAATTATTTCTGTTTCGGTGGGGAGAGACTAAATAATGGTGAAGAACAGTCCAAGAGCACATAATACATTTAATTCCTTGATTATGTTAGAGCACCTGTGCAAGTCCTCCTTAGCCATGAGAAGATGCTCTTGGTAGATGAACTCTGGATGATTCAGAGTCCCTGCCACCATCATCCCCCTCATCCTCTTCACTTTCAATGTAGCTTTTGGAGCACATTGAAGACCTGAGAGGGAAACCTGTGTGTACTTTTTCTGACTATTCTAATGACCTTCTGGAAAATGTGAGGCTCATTTTCTCATTGCCTTTTAAATAGGAAAACTCACTTTTGAGCCCTTCTTCAGCATCACTGTAGCTCCACAAGTGTAGGACTCTGCACAGGTACCTTGTCTTCCTCAGCTTTGTTGCACACTCCTTAATAGCACACGTTTTCTATGGTCTCAAAGATTGCAGAAAACTGTTGTTTCCCAAGCTTAAGTCACATCAAATCTGTTATCATATAGTTTGTATCATTGATTCTTCACTCTTTTTCTTCAATTATACTTCCTAGGGAGTAAAAGCACAACAGTTTTTGAAATGCTAATGTTTCGTAACGTTAAATGATTTGTCCCAAAGGAACTGGTGGCCAAGTCAAGAAAGGAATTTGTCTTCTGAACTCCTGCTGTCATTCTTAAAGGACACTCCCTTGAGCTTCTGCGTTCCCTTGACATGAACTCTGAATATAGTGTGGAATAAATGCAAAAAGTATCTTAATATCCCCGTTGTGCTAAGGAAAGATTAAATTCTGCATTTCTGAATTTGTTTTTTTAATGCATGTTTTTGGTTGCTTCTTCCAACCTCCTTCTCAAAATGGCATCAAAGAACTGCAAGATCATGACTTTAAGAATAAGAAACTTCTTGTTTAACGTTCTCTTTCTGCTGGGATCTTAGTGCAGTAATTTCAGCATTAGCAAGATAAGCTGTTGAATTTTTTGCTCTTGAAAACCTGTGAGCTTGGCTGATTTGAATTACAAGCAACACATTTTCAGGTCTTGGAAACCCTTGCAATACATTGTGACTGCAAATGGAGGGAGTGGAATAGAATTTCCAGCCCCAGCTGATTGCACAACGACCTTATCAAATAATTAAGTAGAGGAAAATAACCCAAAAATAATTCCTGAGAACTTAGCTCTAGAACACACAGAGTGCTTTAGGCTTGACATTCCTAAAAGCAGGGGGAAAGCAGGCTTTGTTCTTTTTGATCTGCAGGGAGGCAGAAGTGTTGCAGCAGAACAGGCTCAAGAAGCTGATTTTTGAAAGGATGCCCTCACATCTTCCCCCTATGACTGAGGCAGGAGGAGATGATGAGTGCACAGAGACCCTTTTCAGATACTTGGGCACCATCCATCATTTGTGCCTGGGGTTGTGCCCACCTTGAAGATTCAGCTGGGAAGCGCGTGACTCGTTTTTCCTTTTCCTGAGGCAGGACGCATCCGCTAAAATCCGAGCTGGTTTCCCAAACAAAGCCCAGCTGTGCCTGGGCTCCTGGGAGGCGACACACACTGGGCATGTATGGCAAGCAAACATTTGCCTTCAATTCCACAGCAGTTTTTGGAGCTCTGGTTTCCCGGGCAGTTTTTATCTTTCCCTTGTCTCAGCTAATCTGTGTTATTGTCTATTGCTAATTCCCATCCCAATGTAACATGGAAGTTGCAATCGGTTAGCAATTTGGTCTCAATTATGCAATTATTTCTCCTTCAGTTGTTCAGATGTTTTCTGTGATTCTTTGTTTTCCCATTTCCACACCTTGGAAATGAAGAAAAATAGGATTGGAAGAAACCTCAAAAGATCTTCTAATCCAACCCTCTGCCCCAAGGTGGGATCAATTATATCTCCGTCATTCCTGGCAGATGTTTGTCTCTCTTGCTTTTAAAATCTTCCAGTGATGGTTATTCCACCATTTTTCCAAAGCATTAGATCTTTAAGTTAAAATGAAAAGTCCTTGCGTGTCTGGTTTAATTTTAAATCAGCACTGTAAGTGTGCCGTGGAATATGACTTAAATAGGGCATAAATTGACTGTAACCTTTGGGCATATAACCGAATTTAGTCTTTGCAGGGGGCTTTATGTGGGACTTCAATTCATTTTTAATGAACTCTGCTATCATGAATCTTTCACAGCTTTTGCTACTCTTTTAAACATGATAGTTCTTGCCATTTGATTACAGAAATTAGTTTAATTATAGATTGATGCCAAACGCATGACGAAACACAAATGCACATTCAGATAATTTAAATACAAATTCTTTTACCCACTCAACACAAACAGATTCCTATTTGATAAATGCTTGTTTATAGCAACTGCCAATTTTATAATTCTAGTCTTAATGAGGAAACTAGCATACCTCTGTGTCAAGGGTTGGAATATTCTGAGCTTCTGTGCACTTTGTGTGTTTTCCATTTATATGGAATTTGCTACTAGAAGTGTGCCATTGCTGCTGGACTGAAAATATATCTAGTGACATGAAAAAAAGCAACATTTTTAGCATTTTAAGACCTGGAAAAACCACCATGTGATATCGCTGGTGTTGAGAGTCTTTTGAATTTCTGAAAATGCTGGGAGATTTTTGATGGAAGTGCATTAAAATTGTAGCAGATCAGAAATCAGTCAGCCTTTAAATAGGAAGTTCCTGGGGGGTGTTGATACTGAGGAATTGAAGAAAATGAAAGAAAAAGGAATTAAAGAAAAAATAAATTAAATATTTTGTCAAAATCTCAGACTTGGTAAGGAAGCTAACTAGATTTTGGGGTTTTATTTACAGCTTAATATTATTCAAGATCCATCTCTAATGAGGTGCTCAAATGTCCAAGGTTTGTATGTGTTCTTAACATTTTACAAAGATTTTTATTACCTCAGTTGCAATAACTGGGTAATTAATTATGTCTTCATCTTGCAAATGTGCATATTTGATTAGAGGTTTTCTTCTACAGGTTGTTAGAGTTAGTTCCAAATTTTCCATACCATTTCTCTTACCTTTCCCTTCATTTACAGGGTGTTTTCTGCTTTCTGAAAATTAAGCTCTTCATTTTTTTTTTTTTTTTCCCTGGGAAGTGTTTACTCTCGTTCTGTGCTTGGAAATGAGGGTCAGGGCTGCCTTCCATCCTCTGCCTTGCTAATACTGGAGTTACCCTCACCAGATAGAAGATAGAAATTCTCTGGGAGATTGGGATATGGACAGGCTGGGTCAGGCAGTGGTTATGAAGCTGCTCTTGGATAACAGGTCAGGTTTACTCCAGTGCCTGCTCATCGTCAGCTTGGGAGAGTTCAGGAGGTCACCTGAAATCCATCTCCTGCTCTGCTGTTGTTCTCCCTCTCAGAGCCCTGAGTGTGTTAATGGTTTCTCAGCAGCAGACGAAAGGAGCAGCAGAGATAAGAGGGGCACACGGGCATTATTCAGCATGGCACTACACGTGTGACTTGTTTTCTCAGGCTATCACTTAGCACTCATGCTGTGACACTGTGCAGGAGGGGGCTTTGGATGGGCAGGAACCAAGCAGCATCAGCTTGGGAAGCAGTGGGTGCTTCAGTGCCTCTTGCATTTTTTGGGTTCATGATGCAGAACAGGCTCCTGTGGCTGCAGGGTGAGCATGGACCTCAAAAGTGGGGCTCCCCGCTCACTCTCCTCCAGTGATTAATACCACTTCCAGCTAACCTTCAGAAAAATGCTCACAGAGGACCAGGAAGAAGAGATTTTGCTAAGATACAAAATGCATTTGATGTGCTAAAAGAGTGAAAAACTCTCCAAGCAAAGAGTGTTGACACATCTTATCTCAGTTGTCAGAAGTGGCTTGTGAAATCCAGTGAGATGAAATCCATGCTCTACATATGGACAGTGCAGGCATTTCTTGAACTTATTCTAACTTCATCAGGCAGCCTTCATGCTCATGGAAGGTGCCTGCTGTGACAAATGTAAGTAGGTTCTCCCTTGTTTTTTTTTTATTTGTTATTTATTTCCTAACACCCTCCCTGTTCTCCTGCTCTACCTCCTGTCTGACAGCCTGGTTTTGGTTCTTTTCAGTACCTGAAATGATTATAAGCCAAGGAGGAAAGTGGTATCTTGTAACATCCATGTTTTGTTATTGTTTCTGGCTTTTTCCCTTAGAGAGTTGGGGAGTGTCTGAACACAGAACACCATATCCTTTCCAAACAGTGCTTAAGGATGGAAAAGCAGTGACTATAAGGGAAGTAAAGGAACACAGAAGCTAACAAGAAAGCGCTAGGCATGCAAGTGTGAAGCTGAAATTACCAGTGCCAATTAGTGAGTTTCTAAGAGGGTTTGCAGATGCTGTCCTGGAGGGCTCTGCCTGCAGGGAGTGCAGGTCCTACTATGCATCAGCAACTTCATGAAAGAAGATGCAGGGACATTTTTGTGACGAATGGATTGTTAAGCCTGGTAGAGAGACAGAGAGCTCCTTTCCCTCCATCATTTAATTAAAAATGTTCTGCTTGAGTAGCCTGTTCTATATGGGAAGTTTGTTCTCCATGGGCAGTTTGTGCTGTGGGGCTGTGAGATGTAAGATATTGGCCCCAGTGCATGTGATAACATTGCATCAACAAGGAGCCTGTTCTCCAGTGTGCCCAGGCAGGTCTTTCATTCAGGACAAAGGAAGTGTGGTTTGTGTTAAAGATATAGTTCAACTTTCATAATGAAGCAAGTTGTGAATGATGAATGAAAGCACTTATTGAGCCGAAAGTACACACACCAGATTGAGCAATGTTGATCTTTGTGCAACAATTAGCTGAGTAAGAGAAAGCAGGGACTGAATTTTTGACTGCCTCCGTTTGACCTTCATTTTGTACTTTTTTTAGCTGCAAATTAACACGTCCAATTGTCAGGCAAATGACTGCTGAAATTTTTTTTTTGCCTGTTACTTGGTGGTGCAAAAAGATAGATATGCAAATTGCACTCACAAAAGGGTAGGCCAGTCCCTGACAAGACAAGCAATAAAGTCCAGTTCTAGAAATTGTTATGCAATCAACATAGACAGTTATTAAAATTGTTCACTTAGAGGAAGAGATGCTATAGCTCCTGGCTGATTCTGAGCCATTTCTCCTTCCTCTTTCATATCCTCCCCTAACAAATTTTTTGTTCTTTTTCCTGCAAAAGCAAACACTGCCTTTTTCACAGATTATTCACCACAAAGAAATACCTTGATTGGAACTCAAGCTGAATCCGATTTTAATTTACAAGGGGAGTTTGAAAAAGATTTTCAAACGGCCTAGCAGCACAAAGGTAATTCACAGAGGCGTGTGTGTTTAAAATAAGGGGCTAGTTTATAGGAAAATCCGGAATGTGGGCTGGAACATGTTCCAGAATTCCACCCTCTTGTCCTGGCTACACAAACAATGTGACCGAGGCCTGCCAAGAGTTGTCGTGTTTAAATAGAGAGAGAGAAGGAAAGTGGCAAGAACTCCCTCAGCACCATAATCCCTGCAGCCCTGCTACTTAGCACTTTTAAGAGAAAGGCGGGTACAGGAAACGAGAATAAGACACAGCACACTCCATCTCTTCTCTCCAATAAACACTGCTTAGAATTCTGTCTAATCTGGGAGGATAAACATTTCTAAGGCTTGTCTCTGAACATTTGATCTCGGTGACTAGAGCAGTTCATTTTTTTTTTTTTAATGTCTTGCTGTTTTTCTAACTGAATGCTTGCAGCGTCAGCTTTGCACATTGGGCACTCCAAGACATAACTTGAAAACCAAATCCTGGGGTTCTTACTCGGTTGAAATCCTGCAAACTTTAACAGGATATTGGCTTTAGGAAAAACTACGGGGCTTGCCAGTGTAGCTGCTGGTGAGTTGACAATTAGAAAGGCTTAAAGAGCATATGACTAAGGTGATGACCATTACATAGGGAGATCTTAACCTAAATTCCTCAAAAGACACATTTGAATTGATGGGCTTCTATAACCACTTAAGTCAGAAATGGATACATAACACACTGGCACAAAAATGTCCATCCCACACAGAGTTTGGCAGGTATTCCCTGTCTCGAGGTAACCCATTTTTTTTATTAACTATCTGTCTCATTTCCAGTTGAAATGAAAATAATGATTTTATGGTCCCCTTTACAAGTTTTTGTCAGCTGATTTGCTGCCCTTTAATGTCAGGAAAACTGTGCTTGGGGGATGTAGCTGGAATTGGTTTTACGAGCTGTGGCAGTGCACAGCTGAAGTTTTAGGAGGTTTGACCTTTTCCTTTTCATGCTCTCCAAAAAGATGCAGAGCACACCCACCACTGCCCCCTGTTTTCCCACCTATTTGGTAGGTTTGCCACCCACTACACCCTTCCCAAATTTTTTCATTAACTTTTTCCTTTAAAAATATCAAGGCCCTCTTCAGACAGGGATGTACTGAAGAGTTAGAGTAATCATATAGGCTGGAGTTATTAATGGAGAGTTTCTCTTGAGAATGAGCACAGAGCTTCAAATTCATGTAGGGAATAGCAGGATCTTTCTTTCATCTATGTATGTGCCTTAACTATGTGTCTTTAGTCCTGCCTGCAGCTTTCAGGTTGTTGCTGCCTTTGAAAATATTCACCTTTCTACGTATACTGTTTCATGCAAATACAGGAGACTGAGGAAATGTGACTCTGTGGAAGATGTTACTCTAGATTTATTGTTAGAATGGATACTTTTGCATTTGTTTTACCTATAAAGTGGGAAAACTCATGATTAGCTTCCCAAACATGTTTATTAGACTCCAGCAATTAATACAGTAAATTATGAGAGGTACTCAGTAAAAGGCAGCTGGTATGCTCAGCACTGCAAGGCCATTAATCTCCAGGCCAGGTTTTTCAAGGAGCTGAGCACTCAGCAGTTGTTGTCCACTTCCAATTCAACTCCTAAAGGAAATGCCAAAATAATCAAAACTTCTGCTGGAGGCCTAGAGCTTCAGGAAATCCAGTCATCTGATTTGGAAATGCACGTGGGCAGCTGAGTTCTGCTGAGTATCTGGGCCCTGACGGCTCTGTTTAGGGCTGGCACATCCTTCTCGGGCAACTGGCGTATTAAATAATTTCAAAGGCTGTGCTTTCACTTTATTCTGGAAACAATGTTTAAAACACAAGCCTTGAAAGGTATTTCCTCCTCGTTTTGCTCTGTGGGAGACCAGAGTCTCTTATTTATGAACTGAGCAGGCAATTAGAGCCCGCCATTCCCCACTCAGTTCTCCTCATGCTGACCCGGGGGGTAGGCAGTAGTTTGTACTTTATGCCCAACCAGTCTTTGGCCTCTCTCCTCAGCTATCAAGAAGCAGTTTTTCTCATGCAATATTGCCAACCAGTAACCAAATTGAAACAATTAAAAGGCTTGGTGCATGCATCTTTGTGGTAGAGGCTTCAGATTGTCAAGTGAAAATGTCCAGAGCCCGTTGACAACATTTGGAAGTAGTTGATGCCCTTCAAAATAATGCCCTTTTAGTCTTTGTCAGTTGTGTCTTAATCTTCCCTTTTTGAATCCAAAGCACAGAACAGACCAGTGTTTTTATGCTCACTGTCACTGGCATTTGAAAACTAGTTGCCATTCATAACTTGGTCTCTCTCTGTTATATTTATCCACAAATGTTGTTTTAAAGGACCAGACTTTTTTTTCTCCTCAGTTTTGCTGATGTAAGTGGAGCAACCTGGATGAATATAACATGGAACTGAAACCACTAATAGGCTACTTCCCATATTAGCTTTGAGATTGTTTGGTTTTGCCTCGGAAAAATATACATTCCAAATGATCAAACCCCCATACATTTGTTAAGAGGAGCCTATGTTGTGCCTGTCCTCAGTTGTGAAAGCACTTCATGCTTTCACAAAAATGATCTAAGAGAACAAACTATGAAAGCTATGACTGATGCTGAGAAAGGAGAACAAGTCCAGCTTGTTCCTAAAAGCTCCCCTGTTCTTCTGGGTTGTTAGGAGCAGTGCCTAACATATGGGAAGACATATAGCAATATACATGCTGCTGTATTACCTCGATACAATGGAATGAAGGGATCTCCTATGCCTTCTTCCTTTTATTCCTTCTTCCTTCTTGTGTTCTGACACATACTCCTTTCTCTAGATGTTTGTATGGACCAGTATCACTTACCATTCTGCTGGCAACACACTCTCTTCTTATATTTAATCTTCCCTAAAACTGCTTAAATTATAAGTTATGTTAGGCATGCCTGCTCCATTCGTGTCAAATGCAAAGAAAAAGAGGCAGCTGCTTTAACAGTTGTCTTTTCTGTTACAGCCTTATCAGAGGAGCCATAAAAATATGGATGTCTCTTCCTGTGTGCATGATTTTATAATCGCGAATAAGCTCTGTGCCGCGCCGCTTCCTGAGAAAATGAATATTGCCGCCACAGGGCTCAGCCTTGTCAGGAGTGTTTTTGGGAGGGGAAAAGGATCGAGCGAGGCTCCCTGTGTGCAAAATGTGTCCTTTGGGTGGTGCCATTGTGCTTTTCTGAGGTGAGGCAGGAGGCGGAGAAGGAAAGGATGCGGCCGCACAATTGCATCCTCCTCCCCGGAGCGACTCGGAAACATCTGAGAGCGCGGAGCCATCCCCACGCACAGGATGTAATGCTGCTAGAGTAAATATAGAGCGGCTGCTGTCCACAATGGAGAGCAGCAGCGGGAAGAATGGCAGCTTGAAACATCCCTTTTTAAATTCCTTTCCCCCCTCCCTTTTATTTTTTTTTAAATTTTATTTTTTATTTTTAATGTCAATATTACCAAAAGCGATTAAGCGAAGGGAAAGGACCGTCATTAGGAATGGCCGTGGTCCGTGGAGTTTAGATTTAAACTGCCAGGCGATGCTGAGCCCATCCAAAAACATCGGAAGGCTTTGGATGTGTCAGTTGGGTTCACGTGGCTCCTGGTTGAGGATGAATCATGAAGAATCTCAGAAATATGCACAGAGAAATGTTTAGGGTGGGTCTCAAAGCAAACGCGAAATGCAGCTTGTTGCTAAGTGGGCAGGAAATTTTGCCTCATGGGGGAGGACCAGGGAAATGAAGAGTTCAAATTCCTGTTTTCCATGGCTGGCCAGTTTCTCACTGTGCTTTTATTTATTTATTTATTTTTAACTCATATTCTAACCTGTCTGAGCTTCAGTTTGAAGCTCAGGACTTAATGCTTTCATGTATTTTGGATGCTTTGAGAATGTTGAATTAAAGGGATCACGTGCATACAAAAGCATTGCTGTTGTTTACATATTGTTTAGATGGTGTTTTCTTAAAAATCAGGGCACCCTCTGTCCCGTGTTTTCTCACTGCATACGGGTCAGAAAAGCACAAAAGTGCTGCATGTCTGAAACATTTCCAGCAGCTTCCCTGGACCTGCTTCCAAAGCTCATTGAAATCTTGTTAACAGAGCACTCTACCTCCCCCTGATACCTCACACTGCAAAACAGCTTTGAAGGCCTAGACTGAATAATGAAGGAAACAAGGGCATCTGGGGTCCATTATTTACCCCATTTCATAAGGCGCTTCTACAAAGTCTGCTGCCTGCCTTTTCAGATCCATGACAGAAATAAACACAAAGCCTGGAAAGAGCGAGCAACTCAGAGTTGTCTGCTGCCCTCTCCACTGCCCCCCTCCCCTTTTCTTCCTGTTTCACAGGACACATTTGTTTCATCTCAGCTACATGGAGCTTTCTCTCTGCCCAAGACACTTGTTCTTCCCCCTTCGTGGATTGTTTATTCCAAGGAGCTCCTTTTTTTTTTTTTTTTTTTTTTTTTTTTTTTTTTTTTGCTTGGGAAGACATCTCAGACACTTCTGGGTTTTGAAGACGATGACTGTGAAGCTGCTCAGAGATTTTTATTTTCGCTTTTTTTCTGTTTTCTTCTCGAACTGACAAAGACTTGAAGGTTTGAATGGCTGCGTTAGGAAAACACATGTGAAACGTCAGTAAAGTGATTCCCATCTCAGTGTGTTAATTCACGGGAGGGCATTTTAAAGTAATGGGGGTAATCTGAAATGTTAATGCATCCCAAAGGCCTGCAGAGCTGCTGCACAGGGAACAAGCTGTGGAAATTTTTGTCAGTTCTAGAGTGTCTGAGCATTTTTAAGAGGGTTGGCCCAAAGTGCCTCTACATTTCTTGTGAAAATAAACGCTCTGCAAAGCTGGCTTTCCACTGAAAACCTTTTGGAATGTTCAGTCAACACTAGAGCACTTTCTCCAGGCACTTAGCACCCCTAGCACAGGTGAAGTATCTGGGCGGCTGCACCATCACAGAGCAGCAAGAGTAACTTGCAAACCATTAATTTCACACGTTTTCCCCATTATTTGTTGTCTGACTAGATGATAATTCATACCAATTTGTTAGTGGCCAGTTTGTAGCTGCCTGTTTGGATATTTGCACCTGTGGCTTCTATCCACAAACTTTCAGGCGTTTATTGAGAGGGTGGTAATTATTTGTGAGCAAAGCCCTGCCCTTGTTAAAGTCCTTTGCAAGAGTGATCACCAAAACCCCAGAGATCTTTAATTAATTTTTTTTAATCTTCCCAGGTAGATTGCCTTTATACTGCCTTTACATTGCCTTACATGTTGCTTCTACTTTGATTTAGCTAAGCTCATGGTTCCAAATTGACTTAATTTCTTATAAAAATGAGTGTCTGCAATCCATCTACAATGGACTTGCCCCTTGCATAGCTCAAAAAAGCAATTATATCATTAATGTGTCGAAAGAGGGCTAGAACAAGATGAAAAAAAAAAAATAGGAGACCTTTGGATAAGTATTTTTTTAGGGAGTTCCTAGAAAGAATTCTAATAATGATTCATTTATCCTAAAAAGGGTTTCAGGTCTAAAGGAAAAGGCTAAATAGGGCACATCCTGAATTTTAAGGCTGCTGCAGCCCCTGCTGTTTATTTGCAGCCATCCAAACCTTTTTCAAAATGAGCTAGGGCTTCTGTTTCAATTCCCCTGCCTGTTGTTCAAGGAGTAAATGATCTTCTGTTCTTTAGGTTGGGATCAATTTTACTGGACTTTACGTGCCTGAAACATCACCCAGAATCAACCTCTGAGGTGCAGGGGCTATTGCTGATCTCTTTTAAGTGCACAAAGCTGCTTCCTGGTTATATTTGTAAAACTAATGGGTGAGGTTTTTTTTCCTTTCAGAGAAAATGAGAGATCTCAGTGTTCACCAGCATGTGTCTCATGGGTAGTTACCAACCTGTGATTGTGTGCATATCATCTAAATAAGAGGCAGAAAAATCTCCCAGAAGCAGTATGAGCACCATTTATCTTCCTACCATAATAATCTTAGGTTTAGCCAACCAAGTATCTCACAGGATATTTAGCTGGCAGCCCACACCACCAGCCTCTGCTGAATCATTGTTACATGTGCCATTCCTTTTTCTTCTTTTTTTTTCTTTTTTTTAAAAAATTATTTTATTTTTAGTTTTAGTCTAAAGTGCACTTTCACTAAAGTGATTGCCAGACAAAATAATGAGTAGTCAAAAATAATGAGCAAAAAAGAAAGGCAACCTGAAAATTATGTTTTAATTCAACTGTTGGCCATGAATTGCTGCATAAAGATTTGCCTGTTTTCAGCAACCTACTCCTCACCAGTCACTGGTTCTTTATAACAAGCCTCAAACAGAACCTCCAAAAATGTGATGCTTTCTTCAACACTGCACACTATTCTGATGCTTTGTTTTCAGGCACAGATGAGTGGAATGTTTGCTGCATACCTGATTTAATCGAAAGCTTTTGGCTGTACCTTTGCTACCATTTTGGAGGTGTTGTGTGAAGGCCCTTCGTGCCAGGAAGTGTGGGGTGGGTTTGGGACACTGCTGGTCCATTTCTTGCCACAGAATTTAGAAGGATGCCACAGAGTGCAGAGCCAAAAAATGAGCACTTACATGTCAGTGAGGTTGGCTTGTGCAGGGACTGTATTATCCCATGTTCTGACTGCAGCCTCCTCTCATATCTGCAGAAAAATTAATCTCATTTTCCCCGTGCTCCTCACTGAGGAAGGAAGGTACATGACAACCAGTGAGAAATTCCAGGAAGAGCTTGTGGAGATGCCAGGCATCCTCATCTTGATCAGAGCCCCAGAGACAGTCAATTCCAGAAGATGGTTGTGGTTTAGCTATAATTATGTATTTCTTGTTAACCTGACTCCTCTCCACCCCTCCTAGGGTGCAGCAGTTGTTTGTTAGGCTGGGATGGTGTGGAGGGGGTGAGCACTTTTGCTGTTGTGTGCTTTGCAGAGGTCACTGCCTGGTAGCTGCAGTTGCTAGACTTTGAAACCAGCTCTCAGGGGAGCTGAAGGTGTGTGGCATCCTGCTGTCTCACTGACCTGGAGCTGCTAGGTGTGCATGTGCTGCAACCTGTATCAGTTTGGATTTCCCTTTAGCTCACAGCCTGGCACTTCCTTGTGTGGTTCCCCTTGTGTTATTCCCTGCACTTTAAAATGCATTTTTAACCTTTTTCATTGGATTTCAGTGTGATGCTTGCTTCTCCCCTCGTATTTGCTATTGTCCTTCATGTCTGCTGTTCTTTTGTTTCTTTCTTTCTGCTCTATTCATTTTAAACACACCTGGTAGTTTTTGCAGTTCAAGCCTGCTTTTCAGAAACAAAAGGGTATTGAGAGTTGTACAGAATAATTGATTCTGAGTAACCATAGGGTGTAGAATGAATAAAAAACAGGTACAGCCCTAAAGTCTGATGGCAGCTGTCTGTCTTGCTTTGAGGAGCTCAGGTAGGAACAGCAATATTATCAATTGCTCTGGTCAAAGAACAGCCTTAAGAACTCATTTTGTCTAAATCCCTGCTTTGGGAATTAACCTTCCCCGTGGTGTAGCTAAATTGTTCAATCTATTAGTCTTAATTTTATTCCCTGTTAAATGGAGGGAATACTAATTGTTTAAGTATCTCATGGCACGTTATGAGGACTAATTAGTGCTTGGGAATGAAAAGATGTTGCTTTAAACACCCCGGGGACCGAGAGAGGAAAAAGTGAAATTGGCTGGATTCATCCCCAAAGTGATGGCTGCCCCACATTTGCCCTCATCGTTTTCATCCTGGGAAGTGCTTGACTTGCCAGCTGGCTGACAAATCTTGGTGCATTCCAGTACAGGTGGATGGATGAAGGGTGGGGAGAACTGGGAGATAATTTTGTGCTGTGGGCAGAGGTAGAAAGGAAGAGCTGTCACCTGTCAGATAAGGAGCACACAGAATAGTTTCAAGGGTTGCACATTCTCCTCCTTTCACAGCACACCTGATCTGGTCCTGCCATGGTGATATGTGTTCAAAACCCCCACAATTTTACTGGAGCTAATTTAAACTTTCCCTTGTCCTTCTTCTCCGTGATGTGCCTGTCCCTTTCCTTTTATCTCAGCCTTCTGCATCTTTCCTAACCACATGCACATTACCCAGATTATATGTTCTTCATCCTCCTTATAGCATTTTCCCCATTCAAGGTACAGGTTTATCTTGTGACTCAAATCATCCTGTATACCCTCATGCCTCCATCTCCCATTTTCCTTGCAGAGTTGTGTAGTGTGATGCATTCATCATGCACCCTTAACCTGCTGTTTGTCCAGTGGTCCAGGCTTGCCAAGACAGCATCTGATTATTGCAGGCTTTGGGATATAGGATGCAGGATTAGCTAGATAGCTGAATGATTAATGAACCAGGCTCACCACCACATCTTGTTGAGTCTGAGCTTATCAAATCCATAAGGGAGCTGTTCAAACTCATTATTGTGGATCGTTTTTCCTTCCATAATGAAGCCTCCACCCTCTCTGCTTGTGGCAAAAATATTTATTACCTGGTCATATCATACCTGATCTCCTGTATCTTCTTGGTCTGCTTTAATGGCCAATTTCATCATCATACCTGTCTCCCTCTTGAATTATTGTGATTTTTTGCTCATATTTACCATGGAAAGACCTACAGTATCTTTCTCTAGTTTTGGTATTTTCTAGCTGTTTTGCAAATCATCTCATGCCCATTTCTGTCCTTTCTTGCTGTGGTCTACTCTTCTCTTTTCACCTCCTAATATCTGTCATGGCTCAGAGCTGCCTTGTCCCTTCTCTGTGAAATTTCTCATTTTCTCAATATTGCTTTGGAATCAATACCTTTTCAATTTTCTCACCTCCCATTTCATTACTCAACAGTAACCTCCACAAGCTTCTTTCTCGGAATTCCTGTGGCATGATCTGCCTTTCATTCCTGCAATAAACTCTTGCTCATGTAAGTGGTTCTAGTAAATGTCATCCCCATGGGCTGCAAAATCCTGATGCAAAGCACTGATTTTGCAACCTGTGTGCACACATAAAGTGACTGTGTACATTGTTTGCAGGTCCTGGCTTGTAGAATATTGTTAAATTTAAGCATGGCCCAGTCTCTGCCCATCAGCCACGATTCCTGTGAGGGTTTAGTAATAGTTTGAACTCATCACATGTGAAAGTGCCCTTTAGCTCCAAGTTCCTCATCCTGGCTGCTGTGCGCTTGAGGCAACATCTCTGTGTGTGAAAGGAACCATAAACTCAACTGTGTTGCCATCATAAACCTTTCATCTTTCCTCGGCGTGTTGATATAAAGATGGTGCGCACAATAAAGAGGGGAGGGAGGACAATTAATGGACCAGAAACAGCGGCAGCACCGACACTGGCACGGGTCAGAGTCCCTGGAAATCCACGTGGGGATCGCGTAGACGCTCGGCAGCGCACGAGGGGGGCTGTGCAAAGTAACCAAACATCATCATCATCATGTGGAACAATGCCCGTGTGTGGCAGCCTCGCGGGGTCACAAATCATTTTCTTGCAGCTAACAGCCCCTACCTGCAGTGAGTCTGCAGGATTCTCGTGGCCACGAGGGGTTGAGGCAGGTATGTGCAGTGAGCAGGTGTTTTCTTACAGGCACATCTCACATGCAAGCATGTGTTACTAGATGGACCACAGACCTGGCTTTTTTTTTTTTTTTTTAAGTGAACTTGGGAGAAGAATGAGGTGGAAGAGGGAGGGGGAGCAGAAACCAATCAAAGAAAGCAATACTTTTTATCAATCATATTTGATGCTATTCTTTCTCTCTCTTTCATCACTTTGATCTCTCAAATAAAACTGATACTTTGGCCACATTCCAAACTCTTAGCTGTGCAGTCTGAGAGGGCTCTGGGTTAGCTGCTGAGGGTATGTGTTTGCAATTATGCATTTGAAAGTATTTTCCCCTCCGCTGAGATAACATTCTTTTTGTGTTACCACACACTTCTGCTGTCTCGTTTTTCTTCTCCCATGGCACTGCAGGCTGAAAGGCCTCACTGCCTTCCCCCTCCTCCCCCGATCTTTGCAACTGATATCTGAATAAAATACTTTACTCTGCTGGTATTTAACCTGCTGAGCCTTTCACTTTCTAGCTGTGAAACTCACAGAAAGGGTATTGGGCAGAAACATCCCAGCAGTTTCATTTCTTAATATGCCTCCAAGGTAAGGCAAGAATGAACAGAGTGGGAAAATTTATACTGATGTTGAGGATCTTCAGTGCTTTATTTATAGGTTAACATTCACTGAAATCCGCTTTACATTTACTTTTCCAATCACCAGTGTTTTTCCCATGCAAGTGAACAAATTTGAAAATTCTTATTTATTGTTCATCTGGATGTAATTCAGTTTGTAAAGTTTGTATGAGTAATGATTTGTCTTTTATAGGATAGGTAGGTGAAAATTTTTTTAGCTGGTGAATTTTGGCTTCACAGTAATGAGTATATGGAATTACATGGATTGTTAGCATGAGAAGATAGGCTTTGTATTCACTGACAAACAGCCAAGTTCCTTGAGCTGAAAAAACAAAAATCTGTGTGACCCTATGAGCCCTTCACACTGCAACCTGTTCTACCACACGTGATTTGTCTGACCTTGGACTTGCTCATTGTGGTCCAAGAAGGAAATACTATTTCTCCAAAAAGCACACTGCACTATCACAAGCAACATTCTCCAAGTGTAATTTAAATCTTCTCTCTGGAGTGCAGCACTCAATAGGCTTAAAGTGATTGGGGTCAATAAGAATGGGAACACCACCATCTTGGGTCTGGTGCAGCATATCTCACGTTAAGTCTGTGTGAAAATTAAACATGTGGGGTCCAATTCTGTGGTAATCCTTCCCTCCCACTGGCTTAGAAAGTGGGTTGGGAGCACTCTCTCCCTTCCATACACATGTGTGTGCTTGCAGCCACACACACCCACACACGGGGCTTTGGGAGAGGAGCTGCTGCAGTCAGAGACTTGTCCCGGTTCTGTCTCCCAAGAAGGAATCCTGTAGGGCTCTGCTCAGAGAGCACAATTTTTCCAGGTGTTTTACACTGAGCTAGGCTGGAGCTGAAACCTTTTGAACATCTCTTCTAGTTTTTAATCTAAATCGAGGAAGGTTTGTGCAGGCCTGCAGACACCTGGGATGGGATATGGATTTCTCCATTCGTTCATTTTGTGTGGAGCTATCTGGGCAGCTAAAGTACTGGGTGAAATAAAACTGCTAGTCCAAATGAATTTCCCAGCTCAATATTCCTGATGACAATGGCAGTGCATATCCTAAGTGGCACCACTCAATTTAGGGTGGAGAAATATAACAGTGAAATTTTAAATAAATGGCAAAATTACCTCCAAAATATTTGTAGGTCAAGAAAACGGGGGTTAAGTGAAATCTAAATGTTCTCTTGGTCATCTTTCTTCTGTACTTTTGCACAAGTCATGATTTGCTTTATTGCTACCAACATCTTACAGTTCTTGCCCAGCTGAGTAAGATGAGCCTGTCTCTAGTCAAAAGGGCTGCTCAGAGAACTGGGGATGGGCTGACTGGGTCCTTGGTGCCTGGTGTTTGGGGAGTGGACCACATGCTCAGCAGACACTGACATTCACAGGAGTGTATCCTCCTTATCCTGAAGTCCAGAGCTGGTTTAATCGCCTTGAGGAATGCACAAGAGGCTGAAAAGAAATGAAAAGTGCAGAGTAGGGAAAGGTTTTTTTGGACGAGCATCCCTTGGTTTCTGTGTCACTCAGTCTTGGGTGAAAGTGCAATACTGGATGAATAATGGCCCTACAAGTACCAGCCATTTGGAATTGGTATTTCATAGGGCTGGTTGGGCACCTCTGCTGAAAGGCTGGACTTGCACTGCTGTAAATTGGTGTGGTTGCTGACCTAAGGGAATGAAGGGTCTGTGCACTTCCAGGAACCTGCAGCCCGTTTCCTCTTGGCCTCAGCACTGCTGCAGCAGCATTTACAGCATGGCACATGGTAAAGGACACGGTGCTGGGTATCACTGGGCCTCCCCTCCTCCTGCTCCTGACTAATGCCTTTTCAGTGTGGGAGCAGAATCCTGATACGCGTGACACCGGCAGAGTACGTGGGAATTAGTTCCATTAAAGCCATGCCATATGGCTCGCAGGGTGCTCTGTGATACCACGGGGCTGCCTGACAGTCTTTCCCTATGGATGGGATCAGCACATATTCCCTGATTTGCACTCTTTTTTTAGCCTATCAAACAGGGGCAGACTTTTAATTAAAAATGACATCATCACGCTGCTGCTAGCTCGTTGCAGGCAGTCCACATATTAATGCTGCTTGTTTCAGTTTTCAATGATCCTATTATGAATTGTAACCTCATTACACAAACCTTGCCATACAGTGGAATTTCAAATGGGGTTTTGTGGTTTTTAGAACTTAAACAGCTAGAATAAGCACAAAGGCAGTTGTGGTCAGGCAGCTTCCTCTCTTACCGCAGCAGTTGTGGAGATGCCATTCCAGTGACCACTGTTTCTACAATGACTCAGTTTCATTTTTAACAATTTGACTCCGTTCTCTTCAAAGGGGGCAGCACGTTATTTCTGCATGATTTTTGTGTGCGTGGCTCTCCGCATGAGGGGTCAGTGCCAGCTTGAACCCCTTGAGACCCAGCCTTTTGGAGCAGCATGGATTCTCCCGGTGGTGGGAGGTGTGCTCCTTAAATGCTGCAGGGCTGCCAGCCACACATCTGTTCTGCCAAACATGCCCCGTGCTTTCAGCCGTCTGAAAACACCGTGTTAAGCACAGCCCCTTCTACCAGCGAGCCAATGCTCGAGGTAAGCGACACTGCAGCCTTTGCAAAAGCTCCTGCGAGGAAACTGAGGTTAAACCGTTGCCTTTCTGAAATGAAAACGTGAAATAAAAGCGCATAGATGCTTCATAAAGTAGAGAGGGGAAGTATAAATAGGTTAGGCGGTGGCAGGGAGGAGTCCAGTTGTTCCTGTGCACAGGGAATTATGAATCTCCAAACCCCTGCAAATGACTGTCAGTCACCTTCTAGAATCAATGATTAAGTAAACAGGAATTTAGGGAAGTTGAAGCTTTACGCAGCATTCAGCTGCAAGCTCTTAAAGATCATTCATGTAAATTTTACAAACAAGGAATGCATCAGTTTTCAATCTTAATGAAATGTAAGAATGTCTTTTTCATTCAGTATGACTCACAGTTTCGTTTTGAAGTTTTTGAGCTTCTCCTAAGGTTATGGAGTGGTCAAGCGAAGCGGAACAGGGTTTTTGAAATCAGGAAGCCTGGCCGCTGTTTCATTCAGAAAAAAAAAAAGGAGGGGGGAGAGCAAGAGAGGGAGGGAGGAAAAAAGCCCTATTCCTGTGTTTGATTGAAAAATAAAACTGCTGCTCTCAGTGAACCTTTGAAGTCCCCCAGCCCAGTAATTGTTTCACGACATTTGCAGCTTGAGGCAGCAAGAATGTTTGTGGTTGTTTTAAAGGCATCTGAGTGTGGATTCCATATGGTTTATTTTTATTTTGGTTTTTTTTTTCCTCTTTTTTTTTTTTCCTTCCCCACTTGGAGCCTCAAGTTCTTGCTCACTGCCCAATACCAGGTCCCAGCCTACTCTATTTCTGCATGAACTGTCTGTGAAAGAGCTGAGTGAAGGCATTGTGGCCCTAAGATTCAAGCGTGCTTAATTCAGAGAAAATCTGTGAATGCCTGTTGAGGCAATAGTTGATTTTAGTCGCGCTTTATCGATCCTATATTTGGAGTGTGGCTTACTAAACACTGTACAGTTTGCTTTCCTGAACAAAAGACCTCTTCATATGGCCTATACTTAGGGCATCATACTCCAAATGCTGGCTATAGAGCATAGTGCTGGCTGTCATGCTCTCAATAGGTAGTTTGCAGTAGGGCTGATAGTGAGCCATTGCAGGCAAATAAAGGGTCTGATTCACCAGTGTGTTCCTCTGGTCTCAGAGCAGTGAAACTGTTTTGTTCAGCGGGACAGGCTGACTCAGATCCAAGCGTTCTGAAAATATGTGGCATAGAAGCGAGGAAATCTAAAGGCAGTTTAAGGCAATACAGGCTTGGAAGGGCCGAGTGTATTTGCAACTCTTCCTCACCTCACCCCCCACAAAAGACTGTCCATTATATGCAGTATAATAGGTAACAGCATTGATCATGTGAATCATTGCAGTCCAGTCCTGAGCATATTTATAAATGACCACTTGCAAGTCATCTGTCTGTACTCTGCAAGACAAAGTGCTGGAGCAAGTTATAACCAGCCAAGTGCAGAGTTTGCAGCCTGGGGTGCAGTTGTCTCTGATAACAGGGGAGCTTGCTCATTTACAGTCAGGGAAGTTCTGCTGAAGACCAGCAGTAACCTTTTGGTCTATTTGGTAACCAAGACCAAATCTGGGCTAAACTCCTGAATTTCTGTGAGCTTAGGGCACAGCTTACACCAATGAGAGGTGTACAAAGGAGGCAAGGCCAAGATACAGTCACAAAAGCCTGTGGAGCACAACAGCAGTTGGAAACCCTTCCTGAGAAGGACAAATATTTGGAGGGGCAGCCTGGGCTAAGCTTCACACCCCACTGCTAAACAGTGGCTGAGGCAGCTCATTCAGACTTCATCCTTTCACCAGTTGTCCTTGGAAGGCTGAAGGTGGACAGACACACAGGGTGAGAAATAGATTAACTTTACAGCCAATTAGGGTCCCAGGCATAATTAACGGGACTAAATCATCATCACGAAGCAAGCACTAAACTCGTAACTCAAATTGCAAAAATGTTTGTCCCAATGGAAATAGAGTATTTGTAATATTATTATTTGCTGAATGCAGAATGTTCTAGGAAGGAAAGTGTCCTGTTTCAACAGTTCTCAGCCTATTAATGTCAATCATACACTTACCAAAAATTATATATGAGACTAAAAACTACAAATTGCAGCAGCATTTGTGAGATGGGCATCCATAAGGGCTGAAGGGAAATTCTGGTGAGACCACAAATGGCCATTGTCCCATTGGGGCACTGTCAAAGAGGTACCAGTTCAGTGGGTGGGTGAAATCTTGAAAACTAGGTTAGTTTGCTGAAAGCTTTGCTAATTATAAGGCAACAGTCTCATAATTGTATGTCTGACCTTATGTCCAAAGGAAAAATACACGTTTTGTAGAATGGTGTGGTTTGGAAGGGCCCTTAAAGATCTGAAGTTCCACTCCCCCCGTTGCTGTGGGTAGAGGCACCTCCCACCAGACCAGGTTGCTCAAAGCTCATCCAGCTTGGCCTTGGACACTTCCAGGAATGCATGAGGCATCCACAGCTCCTCCTGGGCAACCTGTCATGGTGCCTCACTACCCTCAGAGCGAAGAATTTCTTCTCAGTATGTTATCCAAACCCACCCTCTCTCAGTTTAAAGCCCTCCTCCCTTGTCCTGTCACTCCATGCCCTTGCAAAAAGTCCCTCTTCAGCTCTCTTTTAGACCTTTAGGTACTGGAAGAGGCTCTGAGGTCTTCCTGGAAACTTCTTTTCTCCAGGCTGGACTGTCCCAACTCTCTCAGCCTGTCTTTATTAGGAGAGGTGCTCCATCCCTCTGATCATCTTTGGGGCCTCCTCTGGACTTGCTCCAACAGGTCCATGCCTTCCTTTACTGGAAGCCCCAGAGCTGTATCCAGCTGAGGTCTCACAAGAGCAGAGTAAAACCTCTCCAGACCTGCCAACCATGGTTTTTTTGGGGGCAGCCCAGGACATGGCTGACTTTCTGGGATATGTTACTTTTAGGTTCTGCATGGCTTGGAATGAGTTAGTTGATAGAGAGCAATGCTTTAGAGAAGAGCCCTTGAAGTCACATCCATTTTAATTGGTTGGTTTAATCATTTTGCTGTATTTGAGGATAATCTAACCACCCTGTAGAGGAGATCTGAAAAAGCTGTGGGGGCTCCACTGTGGTTGGGCAAGCTAGGAAATGTCTTATAAAAGGCACCCTGGATCTGACAAGATGAGACTACTTTTGCTTGGTATTTTAAATTCCATGAATTTTTGCATGCCTTTGAATTAATGATTCTTCTTTCAACATCAAAGGGGGATAGAGGACATTTTTACTTTTAACAGTTCTGTGCTGTAATAATTATCCCATTGCTCCAATGACACGTTCCTTAGGGTTTTGAAACTGCAAAAGGGAATCCAGCTAAGTGTAGTTTTATACCTTTGGTTCTTTGTTTTCTGGAGCTGGGCCAAATCCTGCAGGGTGCTAAGGCTCTAACTTCCCCTGGTTGCACCTCAGATTGATGGGGAGTTGAAGACACCTTGCAGAATCTGTCCTTGGTGATCCTTGCAGAGGTTGTTTTGCCACCTGAGCTGCAGAAATGGGCTCCAATGAAGACCTTGGATTAGAGAAGCCCTGACTGAAGAATTTTGGTTTTACATCCAAATGCCATAGCTGACTTCTTTCTCTGGCCAGGCAGGATGTAAGCAGTTTCTTCAGCGTGGGAAAGTTCATTTTGGTTCCAGTTCACCTTTCACAGTGCAAACCCAGTCCTTCTGAATGATGATTTTTTGCCTTTCAGAAATGGTGGTTCATTTATGTGAAACATTTTGATGAGCACACATTTTGATGAGATTTAAGGTGACTCTCTTGGATTTCATGGAGCTCTCCATGGCTCAGTCTCTCTGCACTCAGCATAGCCATGCTATCCTTTTTCTCCAAATCCACTCACAAAATTTCCCTTTCAGTTACAGTTTCAGCATCAATTTCTACTAATCTTGTTATGAGAGGGCTCCAAAACTGACATTTTAGAGACTTGAGGAAAAACACCATGATTTTTTTTTTCTCATCTGCATGTTGGCAGAATAAATGGGAACTCACATAATTTCATTTGCTTTAAGTTGTCTGTGACACTTTTATACATCCTCTAGTTCTCTATTAGAAATGAAAGCAAAATTGATTAAGAGAAAAAATTAAATCCAGTTTCTAATCCGAGTCTGTGAGTCCTTGGAAATTAGGAGTGCTGAACAGGTCGTATGAATAATGTAGATGAGTTACTTATCTAATTGCATTTTAATTAATTATTTGAAATCACATTGCAATATTCAGGGGCATATCCATTTTATCCCTTGAAGTTTCCCTACACGAGAAACCTCATCACCATGATTACCCACTGCAGTTTTTATGTTCTGGGGCGCTCACCTGAGCTTCTCCTGCCTCTTTCTCAGCCTTTGGCCATCTCTGGGAGGGCCATAACCTCCTGTCCTCGTCTGAGATGGGTTTTACCCCTCTACACCAACTTCTCAGACTGTTTCTGCATTTGAGAGCTCACGGGGCTATCTGGGGACTCGTTTGTTCTGGTGGGAAGGGTTTGGGAGGGTGGGAGGCAGCAGGTCCTGGCTACCCTTTTCCTGACCTTGATCAATCTGTGTGTGAGCAGCAGGGTCTGGGGCTTCCTGCCCCTGACAGCTGCACCCTGGACAGTAGCAAAAAGAATGATAGGGCTGGAGAAGGCCAGGGAAGGAAGTTTATGCAGCATGGAAGAGTCATATCCTGAGGAAATTGAGTGGAATATGTGTGTATAACTATATAGATAAATATAAACTTTTATATTTAAGGAATTAAGAGCACCAAGTAGAAACAAGAATAGGTCTGATGATGGGGAAGATATAAGTAACAATGGCAGCAAGCCCAGGGTCACTTTCTGGAGACAAGGAGATGACTGGGAACAGGGAATTGTGAAGAAGTGCATTTTCTGTGAATTTTTTTTTTTTAAATCTTAAACCAATTTGCAGCCATAAAGTCAAGTGTACTACTGGCCTGTATTAACAGTGGAGTTCATACAGTTAAACCAGCTTTGTTTCTTCTCTCCCATGCCCCTTTTTGGTGTGGGTGTAATCCCTAATTAACCTGCAGCTTGCTTCCATGTGGGGCCCTCTGAACTTCAGCTGGGGCTGAGGTTTCTCCGTGTGGGAACACAGAGGAAGCAAGAAGGCAGAGTCCCTGTTGTACAGGTCCATGTCAGCTGCCTGAACTCTTTAACATCCTCCTCCCAGAGTACAGCATGAGGTCATCTTCTCCTCTCCTTCCCTAAACTCGCAGTACACACCTGTGTCTTGCATTCTGCAGAGATTTATTAATGGCATAACCATTCGCTGGCACAGCCTTCAGAGCACCTGTGTGGAGCTGCTGCAGGAGGTCACCAGGCCAAACCTGGGGCAGCCACAGGAGGCATCAGACAGAAAATGACCCCAGATTTTGTGGTATAAGGAGTTGACTCACATGCACACACGGAAAAGAGTGGGATGGAGACTGTCGTCTGGGAAATGTGGGTCCAGACTGGGAAATGAAGGAAGGAGTTGCCAAAAAATCTGGTTTGGCCATAATTATTGCAGCTGGGACTTGCAGGTTGCTGGGTTGCCTGCAAAGCTTTGAGTGTCTTGCCTGGGTCCGGGTGCTCTTGGAGGCTTTTGCATGAAGAATCCTCAAGATATTCAGCTTGTGCTGGTCTGGGGTCAGCATTAGGCGGGCTTGCACATTTACACGCTGAGTTTTACTTTTAGCAGTTCTAAGAGAGAAAGGACAAAGGTAAGAATCACTGTAATTTGGAGTCAGATCTAGCCAGCAGTACGAGTTTTGTTCCTAATTCAAGGAATTTTTCTATATTGCTCCTCTTGCTATTTTAGAGGGATTTTTAATACTTGGCCTGTCATGTGTGCTGTTTCAGGATGGTGTCACTGCCACTGCTTCGATTTTTATTGTTCTTTCTAAATATCCAAGTAGAACAGGTTCAGAATTTGGTGGTGGTGAAGCCAAAGAAAATTTCCCTGTGTGAGTACACGGGGAACAACTTTGTTGATGATAAATTTAAGCCTGAACTGATGTGAATCATGAGTAAATGTACTGAAGCCATCAGCATTCATTCAACATGAAGCCATAAGGTAGGGTCATCCATCGTCTCTGAGTGGCTGTGTACGTGCCAAAAGACAACATGATCTGAGTGTGCCTTGCACTTTTTCAGGAAAACATTTGAAACTGTAAAAGTTCTCAGAGAAAACTGCTGAATGAAAATAATTTGAGGAAGGAAATCTGCAGTTATAAATTACAGAGCAATTTACTCCTTCGTGGGTCCTTTTCAATTATAAACACTTTCGACTATCTGGGGTATTCATTTCCAAGGATGCATTTTTTCTCTGTCTCATAGCTGGTTCTGAAATTTCAAAAGCTAAATACTACAAGTGGGAAGGCATGGGAAGACAGCAAAATTGTTTTTAAGTGTGGAGGAACTGAAAAAGTTTTCAATGATCTTATTTCAGCAGCGTTCTCTCTCTAAGGACGCCTTGGAATTAACGAAAGGAAATATTTACATTATAATTATATTCCTGTTTATTTAATTAAGTTATTAAGCAGATCTGGCGTACAGAGGCAACTCCCTTTGGTGCTAATTGTTTCTCCCAACATTGCAGTTGCAGCATTATTGAAAGAATTAGGCGGAGAAAGGCCTGCCATCTCTGTCAGGATGCAGCAGGAGGGCCGGGGGGCGGAATTTGTTCCATGGGAAAGAGAGGCACTGAAACGGATTGCTCAGCTGCCCCCTCTGAAAGACAGCAAAGCAGTTCCACAAAATGAGACAGGAGTCTGCCACAGGGGGTGGGGAAGGCGGCCTCCATCCCAAAACTCTCCCTAGTTACTAAACAGTTTACATAGGTCTGTGCATGAGGAGGTTTTTTCCAATCTTTCCACAAAGCTTTCGAGAATAGCAATTTTTATGTCAGGATATTTATATTAAGAAGCCCACAAAGCCACAGTCAGCTTTCCATACATGTAACTTGCATGGATCCATGGAGAAAGTTTCCATTAAAAAAAAGCACAGAGTGTTGTATTTACTGCTTGGGCTTTCATTTCTACTTAGTTATTTGTTCCTTTCTCTGTTAGGTTTTCTTTCCTGAAGACCCTTTTCCCATTCAGGAAATCACCATTAAGGTGAATGTAAGGATAAAGAGCAAAAGGAATGTGCAATTTTGGCTGCCAAAGTACCTACACAAGCAGTATTTCACGTTTTGAAAACAAATTTTCTTTGCTTAAATGTATGTGTGTATATATATAATATATATATATTTCATTTCTTTTGTGAATTCTGGGCTGAAGAATTTGTGTGCTGTCCCATTCTTCTTCAGATCTCCGAAGTATAATGATGCATATCTACTTGTTTGTCAGTGTGTATATTGTATTTGATCAAATCAGTTGTCCTCATGCTGATACTAGAGCTTCCCATGGAGTATTCAAAGACATTAAAGGCTTCTGGTTTAATGTTCTTCCCAACTTATCAGAAGAATTTCTGTTCATTTTCGTGAAAGTGATGTGATTTACCAAATAGAAAAATGTGCTTTTGAAAGGTCCTTATTTAGGAGGAAGGTTAGCAAGAATAAAAATCTCAGGACAGTCTGTATGTAGAAGGTAAGACTTACAAACCCCTTTAAAAATTCCCTCTCACTGGTTGATGTGGGGGATGAGGGAGGAGAGGGATTGGCTCTAAAATATCTCCAGAAAAGCAGACTAAGGATTAAAAAAACAAGGAAATTGCAAAACAGAATAGATGGGCATATGGGCTTTTTCCAGCAGGCAGCTGTGTTATTTTAGAGAATGCAAAGTTTCTGGTGATTTCTAAGGGTTCACTGAAGATGTGCAGTGAGCCATGGGGTGCCTTTGGTTCTAAGGCAGGAATCTCTTAGGAAGGCGCTGATGGAATCCATTGAGTATCATTAATAATATGGATTTCTCTTTTTCTGCTTATTCTGCTTATTTCTTTTATTCTGCTTATTCCCATCCTGGACCAAGGGTAGGTGAAGTAGGGATCCATGAAGGGATTGTTAAATATTTTCTCAGGCGGGTACCCAAGAGCCACAGCCTGCAGAAAGGCTTGATGTCACCTAGCAGAGCCAGCTCCTGGAGTGATGGTGTGGGACAGAGGATTAGACCCACCTCTGCTGGAAGTGAACCCCTTTTCCAGTCCTCTGAAATCCCCTTCCCAGGGATAACACACTCTTGGTGTCAGGAGTGAATGCATCTCCAGGTACACTCTGATGGGAGAGGATCCATGCTCCCCCTTGGACACATCCAGGCTGAGGATGGTGGAGCCAGCTGCTCTGCCCATCTCCTCACCTCCCAGTTTAATCAGTGCCTGATTATTCAAACATCTTGGGAGCTGTAGTGGCACACGGATTAAAACTCACGCATGGTTTGAAACCAGCAGTGAAAATCATCATGAGACCAACACTGCTCAGATTTGAGGAGAACTTCAGCTTGTCTCTCAGTGGGGCTGACACCATGGCCCTTCTTAGATCCAAAGAGGGGCCAACAGAGCTTTTTTGTCCCAGATACTGCACCTTCCTCGGCCTCCAGCTACTGTGGCCCATGAGGGATGCAATAATATGGAGAGGGGATTGGAAACAAGTGCAGCTGCATTCTTCTGGGGCTGAGCTCTACTCCCTTTTCCTGTTGTGGGGCTGTTCAATTGCTTCAGGGTGAGCACGAGGGACTGGATCTGAGGGTTTCCCATTTAAGCAGCTCTGCCACCACCCAAGCTGACAGCTGCCTGCTTGGCTGGGAGTGTGGCATCCAGTAGTAGGAGAAACTTCTTGTTCCAGCTGGCACTTTCTTATCTAACAGTCAGAGCTTTGTAAGTGTGGACAGCTGCAGTTTCAGAAATTGGCTCTATCTGTATCAATTGGATTTGTGAAGTCAGTGAAAGGGCATGAGGCAGATTCATGGGATTTCCTGTTAGTATTAGCAAATGGAATCTACTGCAGAATTTTAAAAGAATGGGCGACTCAGTCAGTGGTGCTGAAATGAGGCCTGTGGTTAGGGAAGGCTACCAAAGAGAAAAAACCACTGGCCAGTGAATGTGCTGGGCGTGATGGGCACGATTTCCAGAAATCTCAAATCCTCTTGAGACTAGGGCAGGGAACAGCTCCAGTGTCTGTCTGTGCACGCTGGATGGCGGGGGGATGATGGGGAAGCAGGTGGTGCCTTGAGCTGGACGCTGAGCCCGTGATGCAGCAGCATTTCACGTTTGGGAAAAGAATGCGCCAGGAATGGCAGGAATGCGGAGCCTCATCGGGGCTCGGCAGCGGCTCTGCCGGGACCTGCAAACTCTCCTCCCACCCCTGCCATTGGTTTGCTGTAGCCCTGAGCAAGGCACATACCTTTTCCCCGTCTCCTTCCCAGCCTCCCGTGGGTTTGATGGTGATGGAAGCGGGAGGAATTCTGCAGAGGCGGGCGCGGTTATGTAACAGCGCAGAAATAAAAGCCTTGCGCTCAACTTCCACTCCCTTTTCTGCTCCTGTGGCACGGGGGAGGGAAGAAATCACTCAAACGTTCCTGTTTACTCCTTAAATATTTCTGTGGGTTGCTGTATAGGATTTCCCCGGGCTGTACCAGATGGGCTAGGTGGGAAATCATTGACAATGCTTTGGCTTAGCTGGGGGTTTCCTAAGTTTCAAAATTACCGGTTTGCAACAGTTTTTCTTATCGTGCTTGCTTGGCTGGGACCGAACTGCTGTAAAGCCAGCACTGCAACACCAGATGTTCTTCATACCAGCACAGGTATTTTCCTGGTACTGAATGGGGAGGATGACCAGCTTTTGCATTTGCTTTTTGCATGTCTGTCTGTGAGGAAGAAAGATCTTTCAGCCCCTTGAGATATTTGCACCAAAAACAAACAAACAAACAAAAAAAGAGAGTCCTGTGTCAGTTTTAGGGGGCTGTTTAAGGTGTCTGTCTTTCTGCCCTTCCATTATTCCCAAACCATGGCAGAGGTTCAGCATCCCTATCCAGGAGAGCAGATCAGGGGTGCATGAGCAGCAATTTGGGCAGAGGTGCCCAGCTGTGAGGGGCAGTGGCTGCAATGCTGGGGGAGGTTTGGTTCTCCTGGGAACATGGCACAGGTAGATGGAATAGCGTCCTCAAACTATGGAGCCAGGTTTGTCTTTGTAGCTGACATCTCTCAGAGCCCTTGCTTCATAAATTAGAGGTGAGGACAATCATTTGAGGGAGGGAAGAGCGCAGCTCTGCTCCCATGACTCCTCCTAAGTTTTATGCCCTGGTTCTGCCCTTTTTTTTTGTAAAATTTGAACCCCTGAATGTTGGTGAGGGCAAAAGTCTCTTGTAGCTGCAAGCCTGCTGCCAACAGCTATTGCAGAGGGGCTTGAAATGTGCCTGATGTAGTTCTGCTGCTTTCTGTCTATTGTTCCATCAATTTAACAATTTTGGCACTTGTTCTGAAACCACATTATAGAGAATAGGATTCTGCCTGCCTTGTTCCTTCCTAGCAAGATGATACAGCTGCTTCTCTAGGATGTTACAGCCCGTGGTGGATCCTGGCAGAGCCCTGGCAGGCAGCCAGTGTGGCCCCTGTGTCACCTGGGTTTTTTCCTAAATGCAAGGATGTGATTTTTCTTTTATGTGTTGATATTATAAAATATATCAATGGCACGGAGCTGAAAGACAAGCTGGCCTTTTGCTCTTCGCATAGCAACAGAAACGGTGCTTTTTAATCACATGCTTAAACAGTGCTGAGAGCTTTAAAGGACATTAATCAGCAGAGAGGAAGTTCTATTATCATATGCTTGACTTTTAAGAACTGGATGGTTTCAGAGGACCGTGTGTTCCTCTTGTGCGTGCAGCTTTAGGATCTGCAAAATGCCAGCTTAGAAAATTGCTGCACAACATTCCCAGGGCTGCAAAACCTGTGGGGCATGGAACCCTGAGCTTCTGCTCTCTGCATGGTTAAGATTCTTTTCATGAAGGATACTTTTCATGAAGGAACCTTTCCTTACAAAATCTGCGATGAAGGTGTCAGCACATACCTCTAAGCTGGGCTGAAACCTTTCAATCATCAACTGAAGCATAAAATCTTATCAATATCAGCTGGACTTTCTCCACATGGGAGGCCTCTGACACATTTATATTTAGCCCCGGTGGCATACATGTGATTACCATTTGCATTGCATTTCTTCAGATAATCTAATCATGTATAGGATTTTTCTGACCAACACTGCCTGTGCCATTGTCTGTACACCACCATTTTCCCCTTTAAACTTTCTTTGGCATGATACCAAGTTAGGAGGTTTCCCACTGTTTTGGCTTTCTAGGTTGTGCTGGGAAGAAGTGAATGTACTTTTCTTGCAGCACAGTGGTGTCAGTACAGTGGGAAGGCTCACTAAAAAGAGCAGCCACTTGCTGTCAGACAGAGAGATTTTTATTTTGGGATCATTAAGGCCAGAAGGCAGAAAGAGCAAAAGTATGTGTGGAGGAAGAAGTAGTGCATGGTCCTTGTGTCTCCGCCTCAGTGCCTTGAAAAAAGTGACAGCTGCTTGTGTGGATATTAGACAGAAATTTAAATATGCAGCATATGGAAAAGAAAATAAGTGTTTTGTAGCTACATCCAGGATGGACAGGTGGTTAGGAAGGGTTGCTTGGTGTGTCACATGTGCTACATACAGCCCAGCACTGCAAAGTCTTTATCCTGAACATGCTAAGGTTTGGGGCAGGTTCTTTACATGCTTACATTTCTTTGCTTGAAGGTGTGCTGATCTGCATTTAAAAGCATCCTAACCCTATCGTTTCTGATCAGCAGGACCCTCAGCACTCCAGTCAGACTTAAGAGTTAAAGGTATAATTAAAGCTCAGATCAATTGAATAACTCATAACCTTGAATTTCAGAGCGTGTGCAATTGCTCTGTCTAGGCCACTATACTGAGCACCCATTGCAATCAAGTTCCTAAAAACTTAGGATCCCATTGCTTTCTGTGGGAGAGCACTGGGTCTCCAGATGTTCCAGGACCAGCCCAAACTGCTCCTTCAATCCCAGGAGACAGCTCGGAGGATTGCACGGAATTCATCCTTGCATACTACAACAATTCTTGCGCTCAGAGTTTTCCCTTTAATGGATAGCTTTTCTTCCTTATCTTGTTTGAAATTTACCAAAAATAAGAGTTGGCCTGTGTTTGTCTGGGACTAAGCAGCAAGTCAGGTTTGCACCTTTGTCTTCTGGAAAAAAAAAAAAAAAAGGGCGCCTGAAATTTTTTTTGTAACAAAACTCAGAGCACAAGACTTTTCATATTTTGGGGAGCCAACATCTTGCATTGACCTAAGACCAAATATTAGGTGCTGCTCTGACAGAGCTGGTGCTATTTATTCCTACACGTTGTAGAATATTGACAGTGGTGCTGGGAGCCTGCCTGGCAGACAGCCAAGTGACAGTTAAGCATCTGATGTTCTTTTATCTCTGATGGGTGTTTGGGGAGGTTGTTGGGTTTTTTGTTGTTTTATTTTATTTTTTAAATATGATTAGGGAAGCTCCTCTCTGCTGCTTGCTTCCTCTGCCTGAGTGCAGCCCTTGGCTGCCTCCTGAGCTAAAATCTGCAGCTAACCAGACTTTTTTTTTTTTTTTCATGTTGAATAGCATGTCTCAACGTTTTCCTCTCAACCATCATGTAGGTCTGGTTGCATTGTTGATTCCCATTACATGTCTGCTGGTATGTAAATTATTTCAATTCCCCCACACCCCGCCCTTCTGTTCTTGTACTTTCAAGGAGTTTAATCCGTGAAGGGGACTGCTTCAAAGCTCTCACAAGAAACTAATTTCTTGATGGATAGAAGGGCCAATAAAATGAAATTAGAGTTTTATCTCATTGTCTCTATAGGAATGAAGTATAATAATTATTTCAGGCAAATACATGTTGGAGACAATAATTAAGATCACTATCATGTCTTTAAGGACAAGCAGATTCTAAAATAAGCATTAGTAATGGGCTTAAACATTACTGCAGTGCCCTGGATCTCAGCCCTGAAAGTGCCTAGCACACCTGAGTGTATGAAGCTTGCTCACTGAGAGAAAAAAAGAACCAAAATATAATTCTGCATTTTACAGGACTTTTTTGGCTCGTGTATTATATAAGAACTGAGGCTCCGATCTGGGGAAAAAAAAAGTCTTGTTTGCCTGAAGGAAGGGGAAATGGGGTGGGATTTGGTATCTGTGTCATCCAGAAAGTCTGCTGGCTCATGGGGTAGGTGTCAGCATTTTTACAGCAATGTTCCCAGGGGAATGCTGCTCTGGAGCAGCTTCCCAGCAGGGCCCTGAGCTTTGCCATCTCCTTTGGGATACTGGAATTGGGTGCCACTGTTTCTAAATCTCTGCAAGACAGCCACAGCAGCAGAGCAGGTTAAACACAAGCATCATGTAAAGTGTGGCACCTGTAAAATATTTATCCCAACCATCTGGACCAAGTTTGTGACAAGCTGACCCTCGGTGCAGCACCCAAATAAACTTTGGGAGTGGACTGCTTCTCTCTTGTCCAAAGATTTGTTTTCTTTCTTCTTTCTTTCTTTCCTTTAACCTGCCTGTGGCATTTGTCTGTGTGGGCTCTCTTCCATTCCCTCATTCCTCCTGCCTGTTCTCAGTGCTGTTGCTGCTCTGGTCACACAGGAGGCTTGGCCTGTTTCTGCACACATTCAATTTTATTTTTTTTTTTTCCTGTGTGTGTAAAAATGTTCAGAATTGGCCTAATTAATTTTAGTCTAATTAGCTGCTCAAAAACTGAGAACTCTCCCGTGGAAAGACAACAGGCTGTTGTGCTCTGTTAGTGCCTAACACTTAGTACACAAATTTGAACCATCTGGCTCATGGCATTAGCTTTGATTTATGGTAATATATCTTCACCATGTCCAACACCTAAGATTTTCATGTGAAATAAGGGAGGCTTCCTCAGGCTTGTTTTTCAGCTCTTACTGCAATTTTCTTTCTTTCTAATGGAATTCTCACAGGTATGAGAGCAGGTACCACCTGTCGTCTTAAAATCTGGCTTTGATTTTAGTTTAGTGTTGTTTTATTTGTAAGGTTTTTTTATTTTAAATAAGATATTTCTTTGATCATCAGCAACAAACTGTAGACAACTTTCCTGGCATGCTGTAAAATATAAAACTCCTGGGGCTGAATTTCTAAATTTCTCCTGGGGCAAGTTTCTAAATAGCTTGGGACAAATTAAGTGAAAGCAGCAAATACAGCTTGGTCACCCAGATCAGCCAGCTGATCCCTGCTGAGAGTTTCTTGTTCAGCCAGATCTTCTCACAGGACAGAAGTAAAGAAATGCTGCTTACCAGCCTGACCTGCTGTCCAAAAGTACTCAGTGATTTTTTTTTCCAAATTGTGTAAAACAAATACAAGCAGTAGCAGCGAGCAAAGCTCTAATTTCAACACTCCCATCAGTCAGCAGAGCCTGCTACCGTGTCTAATATCTGGCTTGTTTAGAAGACAGGTAGGGCCTAGGGGGAAAACACAGGCTGGACTGACTCATTACAAAACATAACATTCGTTCAGCCCTGTGCACCTCTTTGGAATTAAATGTTAAAAAGGAGGGAAGTTCCTTTGGCAGGTGGGAGAAGTCAGTGCACGGTAGCATCTGGAGCAGCCCTGCAAAGCCACAAAGCTGGACCTCTCTGGCTTCGTATCCCTGAATTTCCCCTTCCTTTCTTAGGCTCTGCTCTCTCTCCAGGGTGGGATTTGTTTGGGTTCCTCCTTTTGGTGCTCCTTTCATACCAGCCTAAGGATAACCAGGGTTTGGGCTTTCAACAGTCCAATTAATTGCCAGGCAGGGCGCCCTGGGGCTTGGCCCCAAGAGCAATAATAACAGGAGTCTTTAGCACCTGCAGCAGGTAACTCTGTCTCCTTCAAAGTGTGGTGCAAAAGGTGAGAATGCCAAATGTGTTGTTTCACCAGGATCACTGTTGCCTTTCCAGAGGGGATTCTTCCATTTCTGTACCTGTGGGATAATGTGGAATGAAAACAACCAAGCATTGTTTCCATCCGATCTCTCTACCCGACTTGGAAAAGAAAAAAACTTGAGTCAAGCTGTGTGAGAGTTACAGCTCAAAGTTTTTCTGGGACAATTTTTGGTAATGTCAAATTGTACCCCTGTAAGAGAAGTACAAAATACAAGAACCACATAAAGAATTCCCCTTTTACATCCTATAAAAACATACCCAGCTTAAAAAACCCCCACTTTCTGCATAGTCTGAAAAGCTGTTCTCAAGAGAAGCACAGAAATATCCTTTCATTTGTTGGATGATTATTCAAAAAGTTATGATAACTTCTCTTTGGCAGCTTTTTAAATTAACTTGGAGGTTATATCAGCAAAAGGACTGGTGTGTTCAGCAGTTTGAGTGGACAAGCTGCAAGCAAAGAGCAAGATGCAGCATTTGAGCCTCAGAGTTCAGAATCTTCAGAGCCAGCACCCTGCAGGATTTTATCTGCTGTGATTTCCAGGTTGCTGATCCTGACTCCTGCTCACTTTGAATGCATGGGTGGGGAAGGACTGGCAGAGCCCAGGGGACTTTCTGTGCTCGTGACCAGTGGCAGGAAAAGATCCCTTCTCTCCATTTTGCTCTGCCACCAGGGCAAGAGAAGAGTTGGCTTATTCCTACCTGTAGCTGTCAGTACTGACAAAGTGCGTCCATGTGCTGTGTGCCAGCCTGTGGGATGGGGCAGAGAGTGTCAGTCCAGCTCCTGACAAGCAGATCACTGACTGAAACTCACAACCATTAATTTGTGCTCGTTATCTGCCCTGCTGTGAGAGCCAGTGACTGAATCAGGAGGGGAAAAGGATCCCTCTCTTCCCTCAAGTAGGCAGTGCTGCTAAATGAATCAGTTCATCATATTGAGCACAATGGGGTGGTTTTTGAAAGCCTGTCTAAAGAAATAAAATAAATAATCGTAATTATAGCACAGATAATGAAACTAGATAATCTAGTTTGAGCTTATATTAAAAAAAAATCAGAAGTATGACTGATTCCTCAAGGATAATTGAAGCACATCTTCTGAACAAGAAGGTCTTTTATCTTGACCTGATGATGACAACATACAGGGACTTCTGAGTTTGCTTTGGAAGCCTTTTCCTTAGCCGAAAAAGGAGAAATGTAACTTATTTCTGCTTCTGCTCTATCTGGAGGTAATTTGCAGGCACTCTGAAGAGCCTCTTGAAGAGCTGATTTATTTCCATGTAAATATAATTATGCTCCATAATCAAAGCCTCTCTGGTAATTCTTTCTGTGGCACAGGACCATGCAGATTGAACTCCTCAACACCCCTCTCAGCAAAGGACTTTTTCTATAGCTTGCTGGAGTTTTAGGGACTTCCCACAGATATCAGTGAGTTTTGGACTAGAAAATGGCCCAAACAGGGCTATATGTGAATGAAGCCCGCCGAGTCAGGGCCCTGATAAAAGCAGCTGGCATCCTAATCTCCTGGTTTGGTATCAGATCTAAGGGAGCTGTTTCATCAATACACGCTGACGAGAAATGAAAAGATTTGATCGTGCCTTTGAACATACTGAGGATTTTGAGAGGACAAAGTAGGGGAAAATAGGGACAGCTGGAATTTGTTTCGTTGGGGTTTTTTTTGGTTTGGTTTTTTTTTTTTTTAATACAATTTAAGGTTTTTGTTTATTTTTTTTTTTAGTAGCGTGAATGTAAGGCTCGTGAAAACGCTCACTGTACACTGAAATCTTCTGTGAATCAACAAAACATGTACCAGCAGCACAAACTTCACCTTGCCTAAACAATGCACGTCTCAATTCCGACTTGAAAAGACCACCTGTAGGGGAAAAATGTTAGTTCGGTATCCAGGGGCCATTCATTCCTTTGCCACTTTGCTGAGACTGCCAATTAGTGCCAACTTGTGGTGGCAGATTTTGTGATGTAGACACATGTTCTCTGGAAAGTGGGCTGAGATATTCGACTCATTTCGCATAGGGCACAAAGAATTATTTGCTCTGTGCTATACAAATGGGAATTGTCCGAAGCTTTCCTCTGTGTTAGCCTCTGTACGCTTACTGAGTGTAAATACAGGGGAAATTGGTGTTATTGCAGGGACAAATTAGCACCAGAACTGAGCTGTATTTTTTAAAATGTGCTGCTAATTGTGCCCAATTTGTGCTGGAGTACTCACTCAAATGCAAAAGCACAAAAACCAACCGAACACATTTCAGGGTGCCAAAGGGAGCTCGCACTTTTCTCTGAGCAAATTATCCTTCTAGTTTCACACTGCAGCAAGCGCCAATTGGTCCCACTAAAACCTTTATCTCGAGTAATCAAATTAGCACTGCATGTTAGCAAATTAGGTTGCATTTACAAAGGTTTATATTTGCTGCAGCTTTGGGCATTAAAAGAAAGCGTTTTCTGAGTTCTGCTTTAAAATTTCTTATATGACATTAATTCCGTGGCATTGAAAAAGAGGGAGTTTGCCGAAATGGAAGAAATGAGGCAAAATAGTTCTTTGTATTTCACCCCCGGATTAAGAATTGCAGAAGTTTCTAAACTTTAAGGTAGAACTGAGAAAGCTGGAAGAGTTTTGTCCTTGTTTGCCTGGTAAATAAATTCATTTTTCTCTCGGGTACACAGAGGGCCAGATAGGTGCCACTGGTTGTCCCCAGGATATTCCTGGGGCTGCAGGGCTGCTGTGAAGGGCAGTGCAGCATCAGGCACACCATGGATGCCAAAAGGTGTGCCCCTGACAGGCTGGGAACTACCAAACGCTCCCGGGATTGCCAAAAGGAGAGACGGGGGAAAATCTGGATTTCTCCCTGGCAAACATCCACAGAAGTCATCAGAGTTTTATTGGGGCTGAATTTTCAGCCACCGAGATTAATTGTTTAATGTTCGTATTATATGAAGATTAACAATGTAATTGTTAAGCGCTATTGAGGCTTCTGCTTCCAATATTGTCTTTTGTTTGAAGTTTGCGAAACTTGCCCAAAGCTGGATTATTCTTTTTTTGTTGTTGTTGTTTTTTACGAGCTGCTTGTGAGAAGGCAGAGAAGGGTAACGTGTCAGTGCATCTGACATCAGGCACTATCACCCTGCTGCTTTCAGCTGATTACAGGGGATAACTTCAGGAAATCCTGTGGCAAAAGAAGGAGATCCCAAGCAGTTAGAAACGATGTGCTGGGGGTAAAAGGAATAGATGACTTCAGCACACTCTGGCCTGAGTCATTATATTTCATTGCTGGCACATGCAAGAATTTATCTGGGCAGAAAATTGTGCAGGATCTGCCCAGTCCAGTAGAGAGGGCAGAGCCCCGAATTTTGCCCCTAATTTTGAGGTCTTGGCCCAGATCACTCAGTGCCTTAAGAAGTTTGTGCATATGCGATTTCCAGCCAGTGCTGTAAAAGAATAAATCACTTGTAATGGGTTTCTGCAAACGGCTTGGTAACAATCAGGCAGTTGATCTGCTCTTCACAGATGGGTATCTCTGGAAAATGCTGCTTTATTGCCTCAAATGCCAATCCAGGACTCAGGGAAGGAGCTGGAGGTGGCAAGAAGGGCAGGACCAAAGAGACCTCGCAGAGCACCAAATGAGCATCAATCACAGCCTCCTAATCAGCAGCCATCGAGCACAGTAATCCAGAGCAGCATCTGAGACAGGAAGTCTCTGCATTGGTAATTTCCAGAAACTGAGAGGAAACCAGGGAGCACATAAAAAAAAAATACCACTTTCTCCATGCCCTGATTTTGGTGATTCCTTGGTCAAGCATCCTCCAGTGACAGCTGGATATGGGGCTGCTTATGGCTTTTGTCTGGCACAGAGTGGTGTTTATGTTCTCAGAAGATGCTGTCACTGTCCTCCTCTGATTTACCCTCACAGGAACAAAATCATAAACATGAAAACATATCCTACAAGTAAATAAGTCCACAGACACATAGTTTGCTCAGCTAGGTTGGGAATTAAGAAACCCCGTTTTTTCAAGCAGTCTCTGGAGTGAAGCCCCCTCCCTGAAGTTTACTGCATGAGCCAAGAGAGGGAGACCATTCTTTCTAACAATGCCCTTTCAGCTACTTTGATGCTAAAAATACAAAATGTTTGATAGCTATCCAAGCAAAGAAGGTGAAAACAGTAATTTCCAGCTTTTCTAAAACTCTTTGGCTATATACACTTGATAAAAGCCCAGCAGATGAAATCAGATTGGGTTTTTTTCCTGCTTTTTATGCATATAAACTCCCTTTCACTTCTCTGAAGCTGGGACAGTTAGGATTGAAAATGTCTGCTCATTAATAGACTTAGAGAGCAACAGTGAATTTTCAGCAGAGATAATGCATATTCCTGATAGTTACTGGAGTTTATGGTTGGGCTAAATTTATTTTGTAGCTGCCAGGAGAGTGCCTGCCTGAGGACAATAGCTAGAATTCTTTCCTTAGTGCTGCCAGTCATACGTTACCCGTTTAAGATAAGGCTGGAGAATAAATCTCATGGAAGCATTTTGCCATTGATTTATGGACGTGTTTCTCCCTGGGATCTGCTTTTGCAGCACCAGTGACAGGGCTGAAATGGAACTTGCAACTCTCCCAAGCTGGTGAAGCAATTAAATCAAATGGAATTTTTTTGTTGTTTGTTGGGGTTGTTCCTTTCGTTAAGCTTTGGAAAAAGGAATTATTTCAAAGAGAAATGCATTTTCAATTCTGTTGAAGAGCAAAATTCTGAAAATGGAAGCATGGGGAGCCCTGCATTCAGCCACTGTAAGTGCTGTAGAAGAATTAGAGGTTCTGCTGAGTCTCACCTCGTTACCCCCTTAGGATGAGCCTGCCCAGAAGGGGTCATTTCCAAAGACACACAGTGGTCCTTGGATCCCTGTATCACCTCCCCTGGCCAGCCATGGAGATCACAGTGTCTGTCCCAGATCTCTGTTCCAAGGACTATTTCCACAGTGTCTGAAATGTCAGTTTTCCTTTGTGAGTAAAAAAGTGTTGTTTTCTCTGATGGAAAAAGAAAAAAAAAAGAAAAAACCCCAACCCCTTCCTGTTTTCCAGGCAGCTCTATTTTGATAATTTCAACTTCTATCAGTTCCACATCCTTTTATTAATATCATCAGTGGCACTGATGCTCTGAGAAAGAGCCCAGGCAGGGTTTGTGATTCTGCTGCTGACAGGCAAGTCTCCAGTTCCTCCAGACTGAGGCTTTTGCTGCCAGACGAGTGCTGGCTGCTGCGCTGGGGCTGTGATGGCTCGGTGATGATGAACGACTTGTGCTGACTGGGATGGAGGCTATCACATTTGGTTTGCCTTGCTGTTGAGTAAGAACTTGAACCCGAGTCTCTGGGAGAAAACTACTGTGTGTTTGCTCTGTTACCAAGATCTCTTTTTTTCAAAATCCGGTGTCAGTAGCAGGAAGTGCAGCCAGCACGCTGATTTGTGAGCACATTTCTCATCTCAAAGAGATTGTGTAGGCTCTCTGTAGATAATGTACTGCACCTTAGAATGAGCACTAACATGGAAAAGTATTACAGCCTTCCAGAAATATCTAATCGTTGCTGATAAATTTTATTTGCCGCTTTGTGAGCATTATTATGACAGATTCCTCCTTGAAGCTGAGGACAGTTGAAGTCTACACAGGCCAAACTCAAAGGCTTCAGTGTTTTGCTTCACACTTTTGTTACTAGAAGTAAAAGTCTTAAAGGGGATTCTCAAACATTAAAGAGGATAAGCCAAGTGTAAATAAAAAAGGGATATTTTGCTAAAGAATGAGGAAGGTGAGGGTGAATTAGTGAGCATTTTTAAGAAGTTTAGGTTTTAAAGTGAAAAATAAGTCGTTTTCAAAAATACAGCAGCGAAGTGGTCTTTTGGCCACCTCACCAAGGTGCTCTGCTTTCATCTGGGGCAAAGTCATCCTGTCTCCATTGACTGTAAAGGAAATATGGAAAGAGGAAGCAACATGGGGTAGCATTAGACACGTGGTGTGCTCCTCCCTGCTGGCATCTGCAGTTCCTTTTTCAGTCTGAGAAGTTCCTTTTCCATACTGCTCACTTCACTCACAGTCCAACTGGCTTTTGAAAATGAAATGTAGATGCCCAAGGTATTCAGAGATAAGTCTAAGTTATTATTTGTCCTCTTTACCTTGTCCTAGCTTGTTTTCCTCTGGAGATTCTTTGGAAGGCTGGGGGGCTGGGGAGATTAAAACAAGCCATGGCATTAGGGAGATGAAACCTCATTAAGAAATCAGCTGTGATTCTCTAATCCCTCATTGCTCTGAGCCAGAGCTTGGGCTGAATGAAGCAATGAGTAGACCACAGACTCAAACTCTGGATGTTCAGGTGGGAAGTGTGGAATCTAACCCTCACACAGATGAGGGATGTCAATATGTGCTGGCCACTTGCTGAATGAAGAACACCTTCTCTGAGGGTCATCCAGCTCACCTCCAAAATCTTTTATCACACATGGGCACTCAAGGGTAGAGTAAAAAGATGTGATTTTTATTTTAAGTTTGTATATGGGTAGGGTGGGGAAATCCTTTCTCGTTTCAATAGCAGGAACGGGAAGAAAATGAGATTTAGATCAAGTTGATTGTTGTCTTAGGTTGTTTTTTTTTTCCTTCAGATTTCACTGCCAAAAAAGCCCAGATCATGTAAAGAAAAGGTTTTTTACCCAGTCTTACATGTGAAAAGTTGGTAGGGTTCCCTTCATTGCAATTGGCATCAGTGGAATCTACTGATGTAGCATTATCTTTGTGGGGTTAGTTTTAACAAAAAAACCCAACCAGAACCAGCAACAACAACAACAGCAAGAAGCTGTTCTGAGCCTGATTTAAAGGCACATATTAAACTATCCCTCATTATGGGGAAATTATATGGATGGAGAAGTGCTCCAGAGCTCCTGTGCTAACTCAGGTCTGCCAGGGAAGCCTTGGAGCAGTCTAAGTGTGCACTCTCAGCCTGTGATCTCACAGAGAAAAGCTTTTAAAAAGTCACTCTCTGATGAGAAATGCAAACTCTTGTTGGTTTTGAGAGTGTGCACTCTCACAAAGAGATATCACGGAGAAAAGCTTTAAAAAAATCACTCTGTGATGAGAAATTTAAACTCTTGTTGGTTTGGGAGTGAACAGAGGTGGTGAGACTTTTGAGAACGTTCAGGAAAAGAATATCATCTTATAATCCAGTTTATATTGTGTTGAAACAGAAAGCAAGGGTTGGACTGTTACCACGAGCAGCTCCAAGCACTGTCACAGGTCATGGCAGGATGGATCAGTTGATCTCCATTTTCATCATGACAGCATCCTCAGTTTATATTAAACAACAAATTTTGTCAATCTGTTCATGTTTTTCAACTGCTTTGTGAAATCCTGATAGCAAAGCTGTTCTAGGTCTTCCCTCCCACCCCCCCTGACCCAGCCTACTCTGCTTATTCAGGAAATGATCTCTAGAGCTTGAACACTATTTACATTATCAAGATTTACTTATCTTTTCTTTTTTTCCATTGAAACTCTAAGCTGCTCTTACATCAATGTAGGTGTGTTTGAGAATTATGAGAGTCTTCAATTCTCATGCCAAACTACACCCACACAAGCCAATTCCAGTTCCAATGACTAAAGGTCATGTGAATGGCAAAAAGTAACAGGTAAGAACCTAATTTTGCTATTAAGAGCAACTGAATTTGCAGTTATGGCTTTATAGTGAAGGAATTAGTGCCATGAGAAGTAAATCCTTTCCCTGCCTTTTGTTGGTGTTTGCTCCCACTATTCCTGCTCTTATTTTTAAAGACAGTTCCAATGGAAAAATAGACTAAGGGTGTGTGAGAATGCAGATTTTCCTTTTAACACAGCAGCGAGAGAGAGAACAGTGGTGGGCTAGCTCCTTGCCAAGAGGTGGGCAGCATTCACCACCCAGCTCCTTCTGCAGGCTTTGCTGAAAGCAGAGGTTTGAGTGCTGGGAATTGTTGGGTTCCCTGAGGCTGATGCCCCCTGTTTGTGCATTACACCTTTCCCAGGGAGACATATCCATATTTCTCAGGTATGACTGAATTCTCACATTAATTTAGTGGTTCTGGTTCTTAGCATGGCCCTTTGTCTGCTTTCAGCCAGATCCTTCCTGGGATAGTGGTCTCTTTGATTTGTTCTTCTCCTACACCATACCTGGTTTTATTAATTTGTGCTGCCCACCTGGGCCAACTGTTAATCCACAGGCTCTGAAGACCAAAGTGGTGAAGATTCTGCAGGTTCTCCCCTCAACTTTACCTTTTGTCAGGGTGCAAAAGGTGGCACTAGATGGGGGCAACATGAAAATATCCCCTGGGAATTCAGAAGCAAACCCAGTGTTTATGGGGACTGTGTGCTAAGGGACCTGGCGAGTCTTACAAATTACTTCTGGCAGAGTGAGTTTGAAGAATAGGAAGGAAATCCCATGTGTGGGCATATTTCTGTAATAGAACCCTCTCCTTTCCCTGGAATCACCTCTTGACAAAACATGACCTTTGATTCAGATAATGAAAGACCTGTAAACACTTGAGGAATTTTCTTCAGTGTATGAACAGCCTTGCTTTCTTTGGTCTCTCTCTCCCTTTCTTCTCTTTTGCACTGTACAATGAAGGGAAGAGTCAGTAGCATTGGGAATGTTGTGATTCATGCTGTTTCTGTATTTCCAGCAAAGTGATTTCTGGAACTCCCAGTCCATGGTGCTCCATTTCTCTTTAAATTACAGCCACCAGACCTCAATTTTTCTTTATAGAATAAGGTAGGGCTTGATGTGAAGAGGAACATATGTTATTATCTGGACAAAATGAAGTTATTCTGTGGCTCATCCTTGCTATTTTTGGCTCAGAGGTCAGGATATTTTTTATTTTTTTGCTGTCACAAACACACAGCAGGTCAAGCTGGATATTTAGGGTAAGTGTGAGCAGGTCAGTGTCATTTAAACAAATGGACAGAACTTATTTGACAAGGCATGTGGTTTTCTCAGTTGCTTCCTGCTCTATCAGTCCATCCTTTTCGGTTTGTGCTGTTGAGAGATGTTTAAGTATATTGACATGTTGGGTATATTTAATGTTGGGACAAACATTGGTGGGAATTTTGCCCAAATCCATTTCTGATTCTATTAAATGCAAAAGGTTTTCATGACATCCATGACAAGGAGGTTGACCCTTCAGACTGGAAACATCAGGATATAACAATGTCCCAACATAAGGGACATCAGGATAAACAAGGATGACAGAGAGAAACTGTGAAGGAAAGACAGGGAATGGGAAAGAATTCTTCTGCCATGATTTGCCTGCAGCAAATTTTATGGTGCTTTTTGCAGCCAGTGGTGGTTTTAGCAGATGAGCAAACCAAAAATAAGTGCTGCTGTAAGTGCAAGGTTACATAAAGTCTTATGAGCTCAGGGTGAGATCTGAAGTTAGCCTTATATCTGAATTTGTACCATGGTTTACCTCTTAGGGTCTCTCTTTGTGTTTAATGGATTTTGCCATCCTTCAGCAGCAGAAAGCCTTCAGTCCAGTTTGCAACCACTGCAATGAGAATTTTCTGTCTGCAACTGTGTCTCTTTGTACCTAAACATCTTACTTGGAGCACTTGGTTGCAAAACTTCCAACTCAGTCCTCAGCCTCCTGCCATGTTTATCTACACTTCCTTGGTGGTCTGGTCTGTGCTGGAGGCATGGAAACAGATATCTCCCAAAAGGCTGCCAAATCCACTGCCCCGAGCTCTGCTGGTGTGGTGCTACCAGTAATTACAGCTCTGTCCTAGGGCCCCAGTGCCCCAGTGACATGAAGGTGAAGTTGTTGTTTGGAAAGAAAATAAAATGGACTGAATTTTTGGTTGGTGCAGACACACAAAGCTGCCTTCAGTTGGCTAACCAGTAGCATTAGTAAATAATATGATTACTACTTCCACAAGGCCTGATTATACTTTCCTAGGGAAAGCCAATTTTTTACACTTCAAAATTAAGTGGGTTAAGGTCCACAATTTTTTCTTATGTAGGACATGAGGATGAAGGATCGCCCTGCTGGTCTGGGAGAGTCTTTCAGCACTTTACCCTTCACAGACCTGGCTGGTTATGTAGCTCATGCTTTCAGGATCTGTGAGGGTCAGGATCTAACAGATCGCTGTGCTAGGAATTTCCCTGCAATGCTCCTGAAATTTCTAGATTTTAACTCCCCTGGCAAAATTGCCTGGTGCCTTCCAGCCATACTCCAGAAAGTCCGTAAGTGAGAAGGTCATCCTTCTTGGGACTCTTGTGGTGTCTTGAAGGAATGCAGTGATTCAGAAATTATGTTTGCTTTATAATTTATACGACCTCTTACTTTTCCTGTTAGCCTTTAAACAGTGGGAAGAACCATGGCAAAATAACTAAGATTAAAAGGCACGGTTTCCTCTTCGGATGAAAGTAGCATTGACTTTGAAATGCTTGGTGGTGACTTTGATTCATCTCTTAGATGGACCTTTGTCTGCCAGAAGCTGCCACCTTTGCACAGCTCCAGAGAAATTGCTGAAACACACCGTGGGGCCAGGAAGAGAGGGGAGCTCAAATGTGAACCAAAGGAGAGTGATAAATCTAAAATAAAGCCACTGATCCAGGCAGGCCTCCACGTCAGACATTTTAATGCTGTTTACTGCTATCATTTTTCAGAGCTGCAGTTAAATGCAAAACAAATCACAGATATGTTAAAATTTTGCTCTGTGGGTTGGACTGTTGTTTCCAATGAGCAGTGGTAAAGCCCCTGCTGTGGTTTCAGCGTGGTTAAAAGTCCTATTTTTTGCTGTTCACAGCGATTAGGAAAATGGCACGTTTGATACGCTCTCGACTCATGTGAACGCTTCTGTTTCAAATCACGAACGAGAAAATTGTTCACAATAGGTTAATTTTTTGTTTGTTGCTCAGATGGGATGTTTTAGTCCCTAAAATTGAATGCCGGTGTAAATCACTGTCCCTGCAGCGCCGCTGAGTTTGCTTTCGGATGGATTTATGGAAAGGTTTGATTTTTCCTTTTCTTTAATCTTATATTGGCTTATAATGGAGCCCACACCAGAGCCTTGCAGCGAAGCAGGCAAATATAGCTGTCTTCTAGCTGATGCCTCAGCAGCTGCGAGGCACTGGCACACAGCAGAGGAGCTTTGTGCCCTGGGTTTTTGGACTTCATTCAATCGGTTCCACTTTGCATATTTATTCATAGTAAAGCACCATTAGCTCAAGACTAATAATTGGGGTGGCGTGAAGAAAAGTGCATAAAGAAATGCAGGCCACTTGGCTCTCCCAGGGCCTGACTTGGGGAGGGTTTGACTGATCCTTTACGTCAGGAGCTCTGTGAAGCCTCTGAATAACATATTAATGCTGCTTTTCTCCTCCTCTCATTTAACATATTTCAGTTCAGTGGGGTGCTTCTTGAATTATACTCATGTAGCTTAAAGCCTAAACTAGGTAGGAAGACATTTTATCTTTTTAAAAAATAACTGGAAAAATTTAACATTTCTAAATGCTAGCAAAGAGCAAATTAAATGTCTTCATCAATGCTAAGGATTTAAGCTGGCAGTTTTATACCTGCTATATATTTATTTGTTAATGAAAATCCAATATACAGCATAAATGTGTTTCATTTTACATAGACCTCCACCCAAGCTGCTTTGAGTTGGCGGGAGCCTTTTTCTTCAGAAATGAATCACTGCAGGAGCTGTTCCTTCAAAGTTCCTTGTTGAAACAATCTTATCTGTCTTCCTACCAAGCCCTTTGGGCTCTTTGGATGGAGAGCTTGCTGCGACAAGAATCTTACAGAGAAAGGAAAATATTATGGTTCAGGGTTTTATTTTTTTTGTTTGTTAGTGATTCTGGCACCTGAAAAGCATGGATGTGTCAGAAGCTGGTTGGATTAAGAGGGTCATAACTGAAATGTCCCAGCAAGGGCCAATATTTCCATACCATGAGTGAATTGTCCCTGATTCTGGAGTGACACCAATACGTGGATTCATTTTTTACCAAAATTTGCACCTGGATATCCAATTGTTAGGCCTTGATTCATTGAACCTCTATCTGAATGGCAGAAAAACAGCAAAAGAAGCCATCCCAGGAGCCAGCTTTGTTCCAAGGGGCTTCAGAAAGGACTCCAAAGTGTTTTAAGGATGTAGCTTGTATTCTCTGCCTGCTGAAGCTCAGAATCCTGAGTATTTTATCATGTGCTGTGAGGGCAGAGACCCATTTATAGAACAACATTTAAACCACTGCAGGTCAGAAGATGAAAGAAATGTTGGGAGAATCACTGACTGATTAAACAGTCTGTCATCAAGAATGGATTTTGAGGAAGTGGGACAGTAAATATGTCAGGGAGAGGGAAAAATTAAGTCAGAACTGAACCCGTAGTTCAGACTGAGGGACAGTCATAAAGCAAAGAATACTGTGCTGTATTCTGGTGTTTTAATTTATGTGTGCAGATAAGAAGAAGTTGCTTCTATTTCCACTTGGAAAATGGACATTACACTCTTAATGCACTTTCTGAGTTGAAGTCAAATAAGTGAAGAGTGCCAAGCTAGCAAACAGACCTCTATTACGTCAATTAAATTGTGGCTATTTATTTTAGAGCTCATTTTGGCCAGCATATTGTGCTCAATATACTGCATTATGGAACAGTTCTGCTGTGCTTTAGACTGCTGCTCTGCAGTGTGTGGAGAAGCTATTAATATATAAGTATATTAATATATTAGAAGTGTAAACCCAGGTATGGTTCAGTTACATCCCAGGAAGATTCCACACTGCAGTGCTCCATGGAATGCCAAATGGGTCTGCAGGCAGCACAGCCAAAGCCTTCTGTCCCATGCTAAGCTCTCACAGTGAAAGTGAATTTTATGCCGTTGGAAAAGACTTTTGAGTGGTGTGGCTTCACATCAGGTCTGTTGGTGAAATAAGCCACTTCAGCAAAAATAGTTTTGTGTGAGCATAACCCTATTTTTGTCCCTATGGAAAAACTAAACTAAAAAAATGACACCACTAAAGGATCAGTACTATGACAGCAAAGGCTCCTGCAGTTAACCTGGTCTCAACCAAATCTTCAGGGATGTTAAAAATCATGGGGGGCAATGGACCTGTGGGTACCTTTCAGCATTTTGCTGTGTTGAGACGTAAGTGAAGCAGAAGACTTCCCACCCAACCTCATTTAAAGCATGTGGGATATCAGTATCCATATGGAAAGCTTCATGATTAATCATCATGGAGATTTGTCTCCGTGGAAGATGTTTCTTTCAGCCCAGGGCTGAAAAACAAAGGATATGTTGCTGCCACACTAATGAAAAACATAGACAATCTGCTGTTCATATGTGCCAATTGTTGCTGCAGACTTTACATAAATGCACTTAAAGATGGGAAAAATAATTGCAGGCAACCATGCTGCAGAAAGCTCACAGGAATATGGGCTCTCTGGGGGGAGGCTTTCAAGTGCATAAAAAGCCTTTCACAGACTTAATTCTTGTTATTGAGTTCTTTGTGCTTGCTGTTGGTCAATCTGTCAGACCACAACACCTCAATCGAAAAAATGCCAAGCAGAAAACAAAATTGTAGTCAGGGGGTGAGAGGGGTCAAGGGAAATTTCAGATTTTCGGTGGTTTTGTGTGTAAGACTGGGCACAAGCACAAAACCTGACCTGAAGTCCAGAGGACCTTCTAAGGATGAGCATGACAGGTACAACTGTGCACACATTGGCAATTGTAGTCCTTTACAGGGCAGTGTTCCTCTTTAACTAAAAACCAAGCTCTGTTAACCCATGACAGCAATCCAGTCAGCTTCTGAATGTTTTTAAGTTACAGAAAAGTGTAAGCACCGCCACTGCAAAATATTTATGTGGAAATAGTCATTTTCTGTGGCCTGAATAATATGTTACCTGTGGGTAGATGATACCTTTGAATAGATCTGGTTTTGCTCACCAAATTCCAGAAGGTATTTTGTAATATTACTTAAATGTTGAGGCTGTTGCTCAACTGAGGTTCAGATCCTTGCAGTATGAATGGATAGATATTTCTGTGGCCACAATTATCGTAAAAATTGCACTGTTCCCTTTACCCTGCAGTTTCTAGAGGTTTCTCTTCACTTGTTGTCCCAAACTGCATGGGCTGTGGCCCTGGAGTGTTGGGGAGATCCCACTGTGTCGTTCTGTGAGCCAATACTGCACCCATGTGCAGTGCTGGCCCCTCTACTGCACAGGAAACAAACCCCAAAAGTACAAAAGGCCCTGGAAAGAGCAGAAAGGACGAGCAAAGGTCTGAGCAAGGAGTGACTGGACCTCGTGGGATGCTTCAGTTCAAAAAATATGGGAGCAAGTTGGGATCTGATGGAAGTCTACAAACCACTGGTGGTGGGGGTGGGTGGATAGCAGTTGCCATCTCTAAGAGTGCAAGAAATGAGGGCTGTCAAATGATCTTGGCAGGAATCACTTGTTCAAAACAAAGAAGAATGACTTCTAGCAGTAGACTTCCTGCTGACAGATGCTTGGATGCAAAAAAGAGGCTGTGTGGCTCTAAGGGGAGACAAGGCAAATACCTGGAAGGGACAACTCTGTTGCAAGTCCTTAAGTGGCCACACCAAGCTCAGGAAACACTTGAGCTTAAAATAATTCCAGGACTGGGAAAGTGCTCAAAGAAAGTGTCATATACATTCACCTCTGTTCCTAACTTAGACAGGAGGTTTGCTTATGGCCATTGTTGAGGACAGGATGCTGGGCCAGATGGCTGCTCTGCAGCTCCTATATCTGCTATAGATAAGGTTTTGCCAAGATATTTTAGTGCTTGGTGTCCGAGATGTTGATGGTTTTGGGTTTTGTTCTTACTTGGTTAGTCTTTCAGGTCTCAGGTTCAGTCTAGACATTGATTCAGATTATCCTCCTCATGGTATCTGAAGAATTAATGGAGTGGATTTTAGTATGATTGGAACAAGACTTTTGAAAGAAAAATTCAGAGGGCTCCAGTCTGTTTTCCACCCTCCAAGTATTATTATGGAAATGACTGCATCTTCCTTTGTTTCCATCTGTTATTTCTGTGGCAGTAAGTTCCCAAATATGCTGTAAAGAACTGTGGGCTTGCTGTATTGGCTATCCATACATTGCTCTGCTACACATCCCCAAAAATATCTCAACCACCCGTTTTGGTTTTTGGTTTTTCCAAGATATTTCAGCCTTCCACAAAAGGCAGAGAACACCACCATTGGGATCCTCACTGGCAAACTTTTGATCCGTGATATGTGTGGTACGAGAGCAGTGCAAGTCTCTCATCTTTGTCTTTGGTAGAATGCAAGGCAAGTACATAAAAATACTTCCTTATTATAATGCTTAGTAGTAAGTGTTGCTATTAAGTCATCGGCTAATTTCTGATTCTGTGAAAGAAGCATGTTTTGGGCAGAAATTTTCCAGGCCTAGGTTTGTTACAAAGTAAATTGTTTGCTGAATAAAAAGCTTTTAAGCAGACAGACAGCTGAAAGGCCTGAAATTCAACAGTTGCAGTTTGCATGGAAATTGTCTTTATTGTGGAGTTGTCTATAGGTTTTTTGTTTTTGCCTTCATTTTCAGTTGTCTCCTTTGCTTTGCCACAGCCATCTTGTTTAGTCTTTGCCATTAGAAAACAATCAGAAAACCAGTGTTGCCAAGTACAAATGCATCTCATTTTTAAGGTTCAGCTGGGTTTTTTTTCCTTATATGATGAATTTTACACAGAGGCTGCTGCATGACACCTTTCAAAGATGGCCAACTCTGCCAAATCTAGCAAAAGCACCATTTTGGCCAGACATTATTGTTGCTGCCATTGTGAGTTCCACCATTTCCAGACCTTCTGGGCTAAAACAGCACAATTTTCTGCCTTCATATATAAGGGGCTGACTGGCATAAAAGAGAAACCTTGCGTTTGTTTAGGTGCACAGCAGAAAGAAGCAGGTGCACGTACAACAACGCAGAGGCTCTGCATAGGAGAGGTGCAGCATCTCTAGGATTTTCAGTATTGTCTAAAAAGCTCTCCAAGCAGAGCTGCGAAACAGCTGCAAGCTAGATTGTGATAAGGAGTAGAAGAGATTTAGCAGATTATCAGATACCAGAAAGGAGAAGTCAACTCCGTGTGAAAAATTCAGCAGGGCTGAGCAGCCAAAGGAAACTGGAGGTGAGTACAGAGGTGTAAAGACCTGATCAAGAAGGTGTCATTGTCAGCTTGAAGGCCAAAGATTTGGCAGGTGAAAATTAGTAACATTTTTAGGTGTTCTAATTCCCTATCAAGACATGATGCTGAGGTTTAGCCGAACAAGCTTTGTTGAAATAACTCCTGTCTCAAGCCAACCTATAAAACAGGCTTCTGGAAGGGCTTCTGAAGTTGATTAACTTTGTTCTCCCACCTAGTTTTGCTTTTCATGAATGTTCTGGTTTCACTCAGGGGCTGGAAATGAGATTTGTCAGGAAGGCAATGAGAGTTTTGTGGCGCACAAGGAAACGCAAGGGCTTGCCAATGGAAACCTTTGTCTGGTGAGATTTTGTCCAAAAAATCGTGTCCGTGCAAATTCAAGCCGAGTTCTTCATTCATTTTGTGACACACAGCTTTAAAGGTGAAGCTTTACGTGACAGCACAACCTGGGCATGACACAGGGTGAGATTGCAATCAAACTGCATTGTCACGAGCTGGCCGTGGGACAAGCCCTGCTTTGACAACAAACCGTGCAGCTTTTAGTAGGCAAGGCAGATCAAAACATATTTTTGACTCTGTGCATGTGCTTTTTGGGGAGCCCCATTCTCTTTTCCCACCCCCTGAAGGCCACAGCAGTATTTGTGTTGCCGGTGTCTTTTAAGCTGGCAAGACGTGCTTTTTCTTTATTGCCAAACTGGTGAAACTCCTTCAAGATTTGGGGGGAGGGGGTGTGTATTTTGGTTTTCAAAGCTTCTGCTAATATAATTTTTTCCCTTTTCTATGCATCTTTTGCACTCACAAGCAAAACAATTGGATTCAAAAGAAAATGTGCTCAGAAGTCAGAGCCCTTTTTACAGCATTTATAAGTGAAAGTGCAATCCAGCTGTTGGCAAACCATAAGCTCATTGTTTTGGCAACGCTGTTTCATTTACTCTTTTTTTTCTGTTATACTAACTTGTTTGCTCAGGTATTGGAATTCAGAGTTTTTCCTTCTTTTTAGAAATTCACACCCTTTCTGGCAAGGTTTGAGATGTTTTTATTGCTTACAATTATACCTACAGGTAAAATAAATACTTTCCCACGGATGCCCTGGAATCCAGTATGGTTATAAGCTGATGTAGCTGGAAGAGCTGAGTTGTACAACGAGTATTTCTGCTGCTCTGTCTTTTCCTTCTGACACTTCTTAAAGACACAGGGCTCGAATTTGTTCTTGCTCTTGAGTTATTGAAGAAGTTCTTTGTAAAGGCTGCAGGGTCTCCTCCACCTGGAGCTGGTGTGGATGGGAACAGATCCAAGTGACTTGGAGAGAAAATACCTGTGAGGGAAACCTAAGGTACCTCTGCAACACAAATATTCCTGTGGCCTTCAGAGCACAGCTGAACAGAGCTCTGTGCTGTGCACACAGAAAAATGGCATTGGAAGGACATTTTGATGTCACAAAGAAAAGCACGGAAAAGCTAGGAAATGCCCTAATTAAAGCTGCCTGTGTAATTCATTATGATTCATTTTTTAATTACCTAGTCACATACTATTTTTTCCGCAGACGCCTCTTACCTCTGCGCACAGGATATTCAGAGCTGCTCTTAATGAGCAGCTATTCAGCAGTTTGTTTCATCTTCATTGTTCCATGTGTGGCCCAAGGCCTTATTTACTGCATGCTATTAAATCCTGTTTTGAGGGCTAAATCCATAAAAAGGCTTTGGCCTGGTGACCTTGTGTGCTGAAGGCTCTGACTTCTCAGCCCCCTGCTGCCTGGTGTTGAGAGGCAGAGTTTACGGCCCAGGTGTGCTGGTGCAGCTGTGGCAGAGCAGGGACAGCTCTCCAGCGTGGATCCACAGTGCCATTCCCAGCCACCCCTGGCTCAGGTGACTCCAGGGAGCACCTCCCCTCCTGTGGCTGCAACCTGCTGCCACCCAAAATCCAAATAATCGTCTTTCCTTGCAGAGTTAAACTAGGGAGTCTAGGGTTTGTGACTCATGCATCCTGTTTTCAGCAGTGCCACTTAGGTGCTGAGAAAGCCCTGGAAAAGTATTTCACCAGAGCTGTGACCCAATTTTCCTCCCCATGGAAAGGGAATAATGGCATGGACCAAACTCACAGAGGTGTTCTCTGGCTGCAGTGTTTACAAGTATTTTGGAGGCTTAGTTATGGGAAAGACAATATATTGCTTCTTCATCCAAAACTGAAGGTCAAAGTGGTGGAAATATCTCCTTGTCTCATTGCCTGAATTAGGCTTATGGAAGAGCTCCAGGTGATTCATTTTTTACACAAGAAACACGGGGTACTTTCGATGTTTTTCAGGCTGGGATCTTCCAGATCACCCCAGGAATCTCACCAACACTTTCTGGAGAAGTCCTGAGGGCCTCATGGAGAGATGGTGAAGCAGGCAGTTTTCATCTCCAGTCAAACCATCAGGATTGTGTCTGTAGCAGAACACAACGAGCCAGGGATGGTTCTCTGGCCTGGAGATCAAAGAGCATGGCATGACTGGGCAGTGGGGCTGAGCTCACCCTCCTCCCCTCCCAAAGAGCCAAGACACCTTGACCACGCTGGCCGGTGGGAACAATTGACTCTTGCTATCTCTCAGATGGTTCTGAAGCAAATCTGAGAGGGGAGAAGCTGGCAAGAGCCAAACCCACGATGGTGAGCAGGAGAACAATGGTGTGGGCAGCACTGCCCAGGCTCATGCTCTGGTCCACATCAATATATTTTATCAATATAGTTTAAACCATATCAATGTGGATTATCAATATAGACAAGGGCCCGTGCAGGGCGTTCAGCTCTCCCTGAGAACTCAGCACAGGGAATGTGGGGGAATCTTTAGGCTCTGGTGCCTTTCCTTGCTCTACCTGTGGGTGGTTTAGGAGGGTCTGGGTTTATGTACATCCCATGATGTAATGGCAGCTAACCCAGCAGTCTTTGGTGGAGTTGTGGGAATGTTCCAATTCTAATGTTCTACCCAGGAGAAATCTTGCAACATAAGACTTTTGTAGGTAAATCATTCTGTTTCTGGAATACTGCTGGGCTTTATATTTCAGTGAGGGAGGGTCAGGAAGTGGCTACTTGAGCCAGAATCTCTTACAGTTTAGGATAACACCCAACCTTGGAATCACTTGCTGTATGGTTATTTTTCTTGTTTTCTGTTGTTGTTTGGAGGTAGATTTGACAGAGGCGGTCATTTTCTCTTTCTGAGAAAAAAAGCATGAAGAGATTACTGGAGTTTTTCCTTAATGGGGTTTTGTTGATGTTTTCAAGGGCAGAGAAGCAATTTGCTGCTTCTCTCTACCCCGAGGCCCTGCCAGTGTGACCTCATGTTCATTTCCAGCCAAAAGCTGCATTGACTTTCTGTCATTTACGTTTAATCCGAATTCAAAAGTGTGTAAATGATACTTGGATTGTTCCTTCTGTGTTAACACACTGGAAATTTTCATTGCATTGACTGGGAATATCCTTCCAAGCACGTGCACTCACACAGCACGTCAAATAGACCACAGTTAATATGTGTAATAAGAGCAGAGCCACGAGGAGCAGGCTGCCATGTCCAAAAGGAGCATAAGTTTCTGGAAACAAAACTTCCTTTCACCATTTAGGGCCTGATTGCTCTTTAATTCAATCCTTGGTGGGCCAACACATGGGAAACAAGCTATGGAGTGGGGAAGAAGGTGTATAACTCTGCAAATGCAGCCAGGCAATCTTACATACAGCACAATTGATCTCTACGTGAGGATAGATTTTTATTTTTTTTAATCCAGCAGAGAAAAAAAAATCTACCCAGAAATCTATCCTAAATAAATCTTCCAGAAAATATGGCTCAGACCTGCTTTTAGCTTGTAATCCCTGCTGCTTTGCCTCTGGCAGCTTCCTTGAGCCTGATCAGGAGCTGGATTTCAGGGTTGCTGGTGCTTCCCTTGCCCCTGTTGTGCAACTGCTCGAGGAATCTGATTTTGGGACCTACTTAGATACTTTCCTGATCTCCGTCCAAACCCTCTGAAGGTCTTTGATTTCTGTAAACGTGATGATTCAGCCTGGCTGGATCCTGGTTGAAAGCTATGACACAACTTGGGTTAACTTCAGAATCAGCCCTGCTGGCAAAACAGATTTTTTGTGAGATTTATGGAGCTTCCTGCTCCTCACTGGGCTGTGAGTGGAGCAAGAATAGCCTTCCTCAGAGTGCCTTGGCACTGCTCCTTCTAGAGAGAACTCAGAGCAGGACACAATGAGAAACACCAAACTTCCATAGATTTTTAAAAAACACCCCAAACCCCAAATGCCTGTGCTTTTTGTCGGGTTTGGTGGAGTGTTGTTAATACTTCAGACATGCCAGTTCACTCACTGTTAACTTTTAAGAAAGTTTATATGGAGTTATAACTCTGTGGATTAAATATAATTTGAGTTGACTTGAAAAGGTGATGTTTTGGCACACAAAACTCTTAATGTCAGCGATTATTTTGCTTTTCTTGCTGTTTCATTTGCACTGTCAGTGTAACTATTCTTACCATTTAGTTAAAACCCCTAAAAGACGCAGTCTCTGTGCACCTCTCTGAGACAGATGAACAGCAATGAACATTAAAGTGACCTGCTCAAGACTGCAAAAGGGGGAGATAAAGGAACAGAAAATCAAGGGTTCCCAAAATCTTCTGCCAAGCTGAAAAAACAGGATGAAAATTCCATTTTAAAAAAGAGGTTTCTTTATTATTATTATTGTCATCATCATTATCAACATTAATCTTCAGGCAAAATACCTGCATGACTTTTCCCCTGTGACACACAGCTTCCATGAAACCTGCTGACCCTAAAAATACCCTCTTCATTTCTTCACCTGCTAGAGCAGGCCATGTAAACAAACAGACCTTGTTTAAAAATAGTTGCAGATGTTCAAAAATAGTGTTTATATTTACAGCCATGAGCCCTGAATTTCTGTTCACAAGCCACGTGCTTTCTTTCCTGATGCTTTGCTGAATATACAGATTTTTAATAAAGTCTTCCTGAAGCTTCTGTGACTCATGCAGATCTCCAGTTCATTTTAATATAACCCAAGCTCTATCCCTCTTCATTCTGTAAGATCTTTTTAGCTGCAGGTCCATGATTAATGAACCTTAATTCATTTAGTTCTCCTTCCTTTTGCTTAATGTACATGTGTATGTTTTTCCTTGCCAGCAAAAGAAATCACAGTAAATGACTGGGCCGCTTATGTCTGATTCACAAGAATTCTTTTTTCCTCTTTCTCTTCTCATCTTTGCACGTAATTCTTTAATGTGTCAGTCTTCAAATGCAAATTTGTTAGTTACTTTTATTTTATTTTATTATTTTATGTTATTTTATTTTATGTTATGTTATGTTATTTTATTTTATATTTTATTTTATATTTTATTTTATTTTATGTTACTTTATTTTATTTTATGTTATTTTATTATGTTATGTTATTTTACTTTATGTTATGTTATTTTATTTTAAACTTTGCCTACCTTGGGATGCCATAAAGCTCTCCCTTGATCCATTCCATTTTTTCGCCCTCTTCTAAAATGGGTAGAAACACTTCCATGTGAAATGGGGCAAAAAAAAAAATCCCAAATAAGAGGAAATATTCAACAAAAATTGAATGCAAGAAAAAGTACTTACGTTTTAATGTATTTTTCCTTCAAAAATACCCACTTGCAGACAAATATTTGCCTGAAGGACGATGTCCCCTGGGTGGCTGGGGACACCTTGCCCTGAGCCTGGTGTGTCACCCTGTCCCCAAGGCATGCAGCCATGGCAACAGTCCTTGATGTGCACTTTCCTGCATGAATCACCTGTTTCCTGCGGCTCTCCTTTCAGTTTGAACACTTCGAGCACTTCTTTACCCACCCTGCTTACTCTCAAGTTAATGAGGAGAATATTTAATGTTCCAAAATGAATAAGTTTGCTACGAATTACGGGCCTAACGTTGCATTTGTGAGTGGGCAACAAATGGATGCACTACAGAGAAACTGATATGAGTGGACTGCTTTGTGATTGTTGTTTAAAAAAGAAATAAAACCCTTGTTTTATTAGCTTTAAATCTAATGCGACAGAATTGTGGTGAGGAGGTAGCAATTAAGGGACACTCTGGTTGCGTGCACATAAAATGCCACGTTTCTGTCTCAAAATAATAGGGGTGGAATCAAAGGCTGTTACAGCTATTTGGATATAACAATAACATTCAGCCCTGCTTTGTGACTGCTAATGGGTTTCTTCTCCAGCATGCCTCGGAGGAAATTATTTCCCTTGCTTTGGTGAGATGAGAAGAGACTCAGAATGGCTGGGAAAATCTGTTTGTCTTTTCTCTTACTGAGATATAAATCAGCCGGATCAGCCTTCAAGCCAGCAGAGTTTAGGGCAGGTTTAAATTGTTGCTCGTGAGATATGAGGTTTCACAGACAGTTTCCCGGCTGCTCCGGAGGGTCTTCACCATCTCTGGATGCAGAGCAGGGTGAAGAGTCTCCACAGCAGCTGTTTCCATACAGATTCTGGAAATATTTCCATGGCTCTGTGCAGCCTCAGCTCCTGCCTGCAGCCACTGACTGGCACCCGGGCTCTCTGCTGAGAGGAGACCACTCAAGGCAGCTTTCTGGACATCCCTTTGCAGGTTTTTCAGTGGCACAGACTATTTCTTTTCCCCTAATTGTTTGAATTGCATCTGTTTTCTGATCTTGCCCTAATTTGATGGTAATTGGTTGTTGCAGTGGTGCTGTTCTTTCAGCAGAGGAATGGGCCACATGGTTTTAACCTTTGGGAACCACGCAGATGCTCAGATATTTCAAAGAGAACATTTTTCAACAAGGAAGTGACCTATTACTGAAATGCATTTATTTCTGTAGAGATGTAACAGCCTTGCACAGCGTGTGATGCTCAAGGTATGCATGGCAAAATGTCAAATGTAATTAGGTGAATTTCATTTAGCTCTCAACGAGGGTTTCTTCAACAAAAATATATCTGGATGTCTGGTGATCATCAGGACCTTTATTTTGCATCTCTTCACCTGAATGACACAGATCTCCCACACCACTTTTGTCCAAGTCTGTGAAAAGTTACTGCTACTAAGCATAGTAAACAGAATAACAATAATTTTTTTTTTTTCATGATAGAAGAGTGTTGGTAGTTATTAATTTCTATTAGTTCAACTCCACCTTTCCATTAGGACACTAAATGACTTCTTTACAAATCTGATTTCTTTTAGCTTCTTTTATGGACATAACCTCTGCGTGTGTTTTTTCAGCAACATTCACTGGAGCAGAAGAAATGGTTTAGAGGTGATCCTTTGAAATGCCCACATGGGTGAATGCAGGGACAATGCCAATGTTTGTCTTTTGCTTGCATGTATTACAGCAGAGAAACTTGACTTTCTTTTAAAATGCAAACAACAGCTGTAGACCCCCAAGCTGTCAGGGAATCCTTGGAATATGGAAAAACAGACTTTTTTTTTTTTTTCCATGCTGTTGTGAACCTTGCGAGAATCATGGCTGCACATCTTTGCAACACAGCCCATTAGATTTTAGAGTTTATAATTTCACATAATAGCGCGCTTCTTCCCAGAAGGCTTCTGGCCACAAATAACAACTTCCATACACTGAGGCAACAGAAATTTCATATTCTGTCCCAACCTATGCACTGATAGATCTGGAGGGTGTCTGAAGCATAGCTTAATAAAAGCAGCAATTGCACAACCATGGGGCTTTTGGCCCCGATGAAAATTTTCCCAGTCAGTGGTGGTTATTTGTGTAAATGCACATGGATGAGCTATTTGTGCTTCACAGAGCAGTAGGTTTGTCCAAAGCAGGTATTGGTTTTGTTGTTGTCAAGAACTCCAAGACAGCAGATACACCAGAGAGAAGGAAAATATGCAGCTGCAAATCTGGCTGGAGTAAGTTGGACTATTTCACACCCAGGGACAGAGCAAAAGCTGACTCTCACTGTGGCCTCCTGCCTCTCTCTCTTTCCATAAAGGCACCTCAGTATTTTGTTTCCTTCTTCAGGCAATCACCCCTTGGCTGTGGGTTGTGAGTGCTGCTGGCAGGGATAAATGCCTGACCCTGCACCCAGCTGGGTGGGTGTGAATCAGGGGGACTGAAGGCAGCTGGGGGCCCCTGGAGAGGTCACTCAGCAGCTGGATTAGGAGAGGCTGGGACTCCTCCAAGGTGCCTGGCAAGGATTGAACCCCTCCCTCTGACTCACCCCTGCGTTTACCTGCGTTTACCGCGGTTGCCAGCGTGGTTGTCAGTGACCTGCATCCTTTGCTGATCTGTGGGAACCTGCAGCACATTCCTGCTCTGAAATGCTGCCTGCATGAGTGACATCATCCTTGCAGGAAGCAATGTGAACTCCAGTGCAACATCTGGGCAGCTGTCGGTGCCTGAGCTGACCGCACAGAGAATTTCACTGTTTCGGGTGGTACACTGTTAACAGAGCTCCCACTGGGGCACTAGGGCCTGTGGAAACAATCTTCCTACCCTATAGCTCCCAAGGTTATCTTGCTATTTATCTGGAATAACTGATAAATCAATTGTGTGCCAATATAACTCGTAAGCAAGCTCTAATTTCTGGAAGTAGTCTGGGGCAAAGGCTTGAGATTTTGGAGGAGTGCCTCTGCGTATAATTGATACACCCAATTTGCTGCTCTTCTGACTCTCAAGGACACATACCAATGAGGTATGATTTTGCATTAGTTTGTTTTTGGAGAGGTTGCCTGGTCCAGCAGTCAGAGCTCAGGATGCAAAGCCAGGAGTCCCAGGCTTTTCCCTGCTCTGCAACCTCAGGGTTTTGTCTCATGCCTTTTCCTCTGAGTATTGCCAGTTTTGATTTGGGGAGTGGTAATCTTTGTGTTTAGGGCTGACCATTCAGAGTCCGTGTCAGTGTTCAGCAGTTAATGCTGTTTGAGTGTTTGGCAGATCTGAAATCCCCTATTCTCAGAGGCATGGATTATAAAGCCAAGGGGGATAGTTGCTCATCAATACTGTGACCAATTATTGGAAGTGGGCCCAAATCTAGACACTGGATCAAACACACCTGAACCCTGGGGAAGCTCAGTTCTGAATTCAGGTCTGGGTGTGAGTTCATTCCCATCTCTGTAAACACCAGGCAGGAACACAAACACATGATTTTGGGGAAAATCATATATATGTATTATATATATGTATAATATATAGGTGAAGTTTGAATCTGGAGCTGAACCGTGTTCAGAACTGTCCAAACCACTATAAATAGGTTTCCTGTATCCCCTGTTACATAACTCCAGAATTTTTTTTTTTTCCTAGCAAAGCTTACACGTCAGCACAGAGCATTGTCCTCTGCAAGGTTACAGTGGCAAGTTGTCAGAGAATTTAATCCTCAGGATGCTGGTAGAAACCTGGAAAAGCTCCAACACCTTTTGTGCTGAAGATTAGGATCTGGTTTACTGTGTCTCTCTCCTGCTGTCTTTTTGTACCTCCTCATTTTAGTAAACAAGAGGGGAAGGAGAGAAAAGGAAGGAATTCATCACTGCCTTTGAATGATGCAAACAGTTTAATTAGGAAGCAATGTTAGATACAGTTTCCCTTCCTTTGCTGTTTTCCAGGCAGGATGCATCCTTAGGAAACAATAATGGAGCTGGGGATGACAAAGCCTTTGCAGGCGTTGCAGCCAAGCGGCCACACAGGAAAGCGATACTGGGGCAGGGGCTGGCGTAACGTGAGCGGAAGTTATCCAACATTCCTTGAGGAAGCACAGCACCAGCACAGCTCAGGATCAACACAAATATCCCTGTCAGGCTGAAAGGGAAGATAATGCTGGCTGCCATGTTGCATTGTTTCCCTTCGCGAGGTTTTGCTGATTTTGCTCTCTTCGAAGGGACAGCGCGGCTAAAAATAACCTCACATTCGGGCCCTAAAATGTCCCCGTGACACGAGGTCAGACACTAATGGGCATTTCCTACTCTGTAACCTTTGTGGCAGGCAGAAGGAAAAGTGTTCAAAAGGGGCATTGCTGCAGGGGTCAACCTGAAACATTTGACCCTGGGCTGGTTTAGTTCCTAAATTCTCCATCCCGGAGAAGGTCTGTGGAATCCTCTGGGACACCAGTTCTCTGGGAGCTGAATTTACTTCCCTCTGTGCTATTTATAACTGTCCCCATGTCTCACTGTGTAATAGCAGTGTTTGCAAATGCCTGTGCAATTAAACCCTCAGCAGCTGGGCTCTGAGAGCCAGGTCCTGGAAAACAGAGCCCATGATGAGGCAGAAAGGATTCATCAGCCTGAAGAGTTTTTGGTCAGTAAATTGCTGATATCCACTGGGGTGGCTGGGAGTCAGAATGCCTGTGGTCTGATCCACGGCCCTGCTGCTGGCCTGGGTGGAGGTTAGAGAGACTCACTGCACTTGTGAACCTCAGCTTACCACCAGGATCCTGAAATGATGGGAAATCTCTCTTAAATGCACGTTTCTCATAATATTACGCCGGGTCTCTTCAGAATTGAAAAGGCATTGAGGAGTCATTCTCCTCCTTTGGGGATGCATACTACATATATTTTTCATACACTGGTCTCTGATCAGAAATTAATTTCAAGAAGAGTGCTCTGTTATACCCTCATCAGTACATTCAGTGTTCAACAGCTCTGGCATTTTCAAGTGGTTCCTGTTCTTCCTCAGTAAAATACTCATGTTTTCCTCTTTCTGACCGTGGAAAAAGTGAATTCAAGAATGATATTAAACAATACACCTAAAATACTGGTATTTCCCCTCCCCTCTTGTACAGAGGTCTCTTGAAATGAAAACTTATCTGCCTGTGCTCTCTCTTTAATCTTTGAGCACTGAATTTCTTGGTTTCCTCAAGAGTATGCACAAGCTTAACACCCCAGTCTGCCCACAGCCCTTCAGAGGCTCCACCTTCAACCCAGTCTTTTACTTTGGAGACCCTGCATGACTTGGAGATACTCTTCCCTCTTGGCTTATCATAAAAGTGATTTCTTCCCACTCATTCTCTTTTGTATTTTCATGCTGCCTCATCTGGAATGCAAATATGCACCAGGAGCCCAAACCTCCCTTTGAATTCCCCAGGATCATGCAAAGGGTGGTCAGAGTTGGTTTTCGGTGGATAATGAAGTTTTTGACTAACTGACATTTTTTGTAGAAAATGTTGTGAAATCTGCATGGCTTCATCTTTTACATGAAAAACTAAGAAACCAAAGAAAAATATTTCTGGGCCAGAAAGAGGAAAAAAAACCTAAACAAACCAACAAACAAATGCTCGAGGCTTGCAGAGTTTGTTTCTTCTCCAAACCGACATTTCTTCTCTTTGCTTTCATGGATGTGTTTTTTCTGTCTGTGTTTCTACTTAGCATTTTACCTGTGTGGGACATCTTTTGCTAAGGCTTCAACATGCAGTTCAGGTCAAAAGAGAGTCACTGTCTACTGCTGCATTTCTGCAGATTATTCTATTTAACTTCTCAGTAACTACACGTGCCAGGATGTGAATTAATCCATGCTGAAGCACTTTGGGTTTCCTCAAGTGTAAAAGCATCCATAGAAATCCAAACTCTTCTGTTCCCTGGTGATCAGCATTGAAAAATGCAGTGGGATTGAAGTGATTTATGAGATACAAACCCTGATGCCCTGTGGTGTGCGTGGAGCACATTGTCTCAGCCTTGGGAGCACGGAGAACACAGCTCTGCAGGTTTTGGCAGCACAAGGAGAGAGGGATGGGGCTGATCCCCAGCTCACCTCCCAAACCAAGATCTGCCACCTCAGGGCAGGGCTGTGGGGAGGAAACTCTGAAACAAGCAGCCCCATCCAACAGCAATGTGAAGAAGAGGCTCCTGCAGGTGCAAGCTCTTCTGTCTCTGGCTCTGTGTGGGGCACCATGATCTTGTTTTGCTTGAGACTCCAAAAGTTAGCTCTGCACAGGACTCCCAGAGATTGAATAAATTCAAAATGACATGCCCTGCATCCTGAGGGGTCATGCCATTATGCATGGCATTTTGTGCAGAACATTCATTTCTGATGAGGGCTTTTATTGATGGCATCATTAGTATCTACAGAGAGAGGGAAGATTGATTTGCTTTGACAGAGCATCAAATATTCCTGTTCAAGTTTAAACATAATTTGTTACCCATGCAGAGAACTGTAGAAAAACTGAAAATTAAATTATATTAAAAAGTAATTGTTAAAAAGTCAGAAAAATTGCTTGAAACCAGATCTACTCAAGTTCAAGGTAACTTTGTAGTTTGGAGAACAAAATACTGAATGAAATTATTACACTGATTTCTCGCTTGCCTGGTAAAAAATAATTCTGATACAATTGAAGAAAGAAAATCTGAGTTTGTTTCAAACTGTTGCTACCTCGTGACAAATTAATCCCTCGTGCACTTCTAAATTTATCTTTGTATCATGACAGGATGAAGGTTCTAATATTTGTGCTGTGACAGTAGGCTTTTCATCCTACTATTAGTGCTTTGAGTAATTTGGTTCTCATCCCAAGCTGTACATCAGAGAGTCAGTTTTTCTACATCAGGATCTTTTCCCATCATTTCCAAGCAGTCTGGGAGTTGGATGAGGTGAAGAGAGGAGGATGTATATCTGAGATGAGAATATCAGGCAAAAAATTATGTTCATTTGCTCTCCTAACCCAGATAGTGATATCTGCTATAAAAGCTGCAGGAAAGCTGAGTGCACAGTTTGATTAAATGCGAGCTTGAAAAGTGAATTTCTACATTTGAAACTGGCTTTCATGTAAAGATGCAAAGCTTCACTCAGGCCTGATTATTTTATTTCACAGATTTGCATTAGGCAAAGACTCAAACAGTTCAGAAGACCTTGGGCCTGACACTGACCCTGCCCTGAATTATCTTTTTTTGCCTTGCAGTGCCAGGCTGGAGTCTCAAATCCCAGTTGCTCTGCACAAGCTGATAAAAGCACCATAGATTTCATGGGTCAGATTGCAGAGCAACTTTCAGATTACTGTGACTGGATTTTGTCCTACATTTTATAGGAATCAATTGTATTATAGGACCAGGAGAGTTTTCCTTTCAGTCACACTGCATAGAAGCACCTGAGACATTCAGGTATGCCAGCCCTGGTTATTTTCTGTCAGGACTTTTTTTGCATTAACATCCTTTAGCATCAGCTCCTGTTTTTCTCATCTGTTAAACAAGGAGAGCTCCCCGTCTTTTGTAGTCCTGGGTTTTGGGGGTTTCTAAGTGATAAATTTCATGTAAGCAATGCGAATGAAAGATTTAACCTACTGGGGAATATAATATTTCTCTTAGGAAAAAAAAAAAATAAAAGCACTACTTATTTAGACATGTCGAGGCAGCTGTTTGGGTTGTGAAAGAAATTGCTGCCTTCAAAACTGGATTAATGGCCCTTGGGGCTACACAGAGAGGATGGTGGGGAGGTGACAGGGGGTGCATGCCAAGACTGAGAAAAATATACATTAAAGTTGTGCTGAAAATGCCTGGATTTATGTTTTTGTTTGTTCTACCAAGATTCTTCTCAGGTTTAATGAGCACACATGACTTGTGCTGACTTGAATTGTCTGTGAGCGGAAGCCATCACTTCATTTTCACCACATCTCTTGTCCAGAGAGAGCAAGAGCTGCTTGCTGCTTTGGGATGGTGCTGATGGGCAAAGTGGGTGCATTTAGCAGGTCTTGCTCATGATATTTCCTGCAGGATTACCTTTTCTTGGCGGGGGATCTTTTATTCATGGGGAAATCTTGCAGCCTAATCCACCTGTTTACTCCAACCTGTTCTCCCAGCCAGTCAAATCCTAAGAGTTCCTGATTTGCTCTGCAAGTGGCCTTGACACCTCTTGGGCCAGCAAGAGGTGAGGATAAGTAATATCAGTCAAAAATCCTCAACACACTGCACTATCAATGCCTCTGGGCATGTTGGATCATAGGTTTGATTGCTGTGTGAACTGCCAGTGAAACCTCACCATGGCAGGTTTTTCCTCAAATTTTATATTAAGTGGTGTGTATCTTATCTCCTGATCTCCCTGTGAAACAGCAGCGTGGAAGAGGGTTCAGGATCAATCTTGTGCTCCATGGAAATGACCTGGCAATGCTCCTTTGCCAGATCATTCTCACGCATTTCAAAACAAAACCGAGCATAAACTCCTACCAGTGAAACACTTGGACTGGGTTTATCCCTGGGGAGATGAGGAGAAACAAACAACACGTGAGAGCTGCTGATCACATTCTGTAATACATCACTGCAGAGGGCACAGCATGCAGAACGGGAGAGAACAGCTTTGATCTGAGCTTCAGTTTGGGTTATGCTGTGGAAAGGAAGCCCCAGCAAGCCCCAAACAAACCTTGCTCTGGTGCAAAGATAAAAATGACTAGAGCATTCACATTGGATTTTATGAGCAGGTAGCTCAGTGGATTTGAGGAACATGCAAAACCCGGGTAGCAGAGTTACAAGCACATCAGTGGTATGATTATGTGCAAGAGCTGAAAGCAAACCAGTAATTCGCAAATTCTCCAATAACTTATTACACATTAATTATTTATTCTTGTATGACAACAAACTAGATAGTTGTTCATAGTATTACTCATTAATTCATTTATTACTAATTCATTTCTTCACCATTTGCAGCTAGAACAGCATTTCACATGCAGTCAGTGCACCAGGGCCGATGAAAACCTTCAGTGACAGAGTTTGGGAGGGACAGAGGATGCTGTGGGACAACATCTCTGGTTGTCTTATCCCACCTCCTGCCCAGAGCAGGTCCAGTCACAGCAAGATGCCCAGGGGCTTGTGGAGTTTTTAACCTCTCCAAGGGTGGAGAGTTGCCAGCCTTTCTGGGCTCCTGCTACAGTGTCTGACCCCCCTTCTGGCACAAAGTTCTTTTGTCTTCTCTAAGTGTCCCATTGATTGGTTCTTTTGTTTAAAAGACACTGACTTTTCCACTTTTTGCTCACCTAACACAGCTTTCTGCCTTCTCTTCTTTATACCCCTGCCACAAAGCACTTGGTGTAGGAATTATGAAGCCTATAGGAAAAGCCAGGAATGACTGGTGTATGCCACCTTTCAAGGCTGTCTATGATACTCTGTAGCACATAGATTAGGATTCTCCCTCTAAATCACTTTTATTTGAATTGTTCTGATGTCAGTGCAGTTGTCATGTGGTGATGCACTCCAATTAAGTGATGGATGCTTCACCAACAATATTATTCTAACAAACCACTGATTGGGCCAGTGCTTTCCAAAAACTAGTATAATAACCAGTATAACCAGTTTTAAGATCCTTAAAACACCAGGAGCCGTATTTTTTTTTTAAGGATACCTGGTTCCTTAAGATACCAGGAACTCTCTTTGGGAATTTCACGTTTATAGATTGCAAATATTACTCCTTTTTTTCCTGCCCTGTGGTAGTAGCTCTTGATCTTCAGACTCACTTGTGGCCAGAGGTTTGAAAAGTTAAATCCAGTTAAATCCTGTGGAAAATGTTCTGTACCCTGGAGGAGGTGCTGCCCTTGGTATTCACAAGGTTATGTATAGGAACTATGATTTTCATGTTTTGTTTCTCTAACTCTGGGATGCTCAAAGGTGGAAAAAGGTGCAGAGATGAGAGGCTGTGACAGGTGACCCCAAGTCCTCAGGCAGGGAGCCCTGGGCTGGGGCTGTGACAGGAGATAGATGGCAGTGCAAAGCGGGAGGGAGAATCCCCATTCCTCACCGCTCTCATTTGATCCCCTTTCCTTTCTCACATCTCCATGTGTGGGGCAAGGAGGAGGGGAAGGAGGGTGAGGAGGGGAGGACGAGGGTGGGAGTTTCCTTCATGCTTCAGTAGTGGTGCTGAATGTGAGGGAAACAATAGCTGGTCTGAATCCAGGCATTCCCTTGGGCAGGGGATGTTTGGGGATGGTGTGCAGACCTGTGGTTCTCACAGGTACCAGGGGCTGGAATACCTGTGGGGCATTTGGGAACCCATAGGAAGGTGTTATGCAGTCAGAGCTCTGTCCTAAATTTCATCCTCTGAGTTTTCAGGGAAATATCTTTTTTTCTTACCTCTGAATCATTTTTAAGGTGAGGCTTAACCCTCAGCTGTCAAGATGACACGTTCCCTTCTCAAATGACAGCCTTCATTTCGTCTGAGGCACAGGGAGTGCACGTTGCACTCATTTTGATGCATTCAAAACCCCCTCCAAACCCTGAGTATGGTCACAGGAAGAGACAGGTTCCCCTGCAGAGGAAATACATGTGATCAGCACCACAAACTGCCCGAGCACCAGGCTGCCTTCTGTCCTCACCAGCTGTGATTCAGAGGCCTGAATTCGGAAAAATGCAGGGGCAAGCATCCTCTCAGCACTGCAGGCAAGAGCCACCAATGGTCCTGCACCAAAAATAACCCCTGCCTGCCTCTGCCTGGTTTTGATCAGCTCTTCCCTTCTGTTTTCCAATGCTTCCACTTCTCAGATAAACAAGCTTGATTCCGAGGGCTGGGTTGTGATTCACGTGGGGAAAGCTCATGCAAAACCAGGTTGTGTTTTGTAGCATCTCAATAATTTGAAGTTATTGCAATTTATGTTGTGCTTTTTCTGCTGGGGGAAACCTTTTGTGGTGAAAATGATTTTACAAGGGTCGTATGTGATTCTCTCTGGCTCAGACGTGAACACAACAGTCTGAATACTGCCAAAAACTGATTTGGACTGCTCAGGCAGCCTCTTCACCAGCAGAAAGGGCTCAGGTAGCTAATAATGAGCTGTGTCTTGAGAGTCCAATAGTGTCTTCCTCCTGATAAGAGCAATATAAAATTAGTCTTCTCATGGAGTCACAACCTTTGGCTCCAGCTGGCATTGTGATTTGCCAAAAATGAGAGCAAAATTCTGGATGAACTTTATTTGAACTCCTAAAGGTTTCATTTGGGTCAAGTTCAATGGCAAGTCAGCTAAATATTATTTAGGGCTTGATTGTTTGTTCCAGACACAGACCAGAAACACGGGGTGGCAAGGAGCTGCACCCTGCTAGCAGGTGGCTGGTGAGGAGAGACATTTCCTTTTAGAGGTCCTGCCCTTGTAGAGACTGATTTACACCTCTTGCATCCCTTCATGGTCTCCTCATGTCTTGGTCCATCTCTCCTGAGCCTCTCTGAGGAAGAAGCTTCTGGGATGTTTGGAGGAACAGCTCCTCTTCCACATGAGCTTTAAAGCCTAACGTTTTGTGTTAGGCCAATCTGGGAAGCCCAAAGGTAGGAAATAAAGTGATTTCAATTCTTCCCTCCTAACCTCTACCTATATCATATTCTGAATGAGCATGAGTAATACTGCCCTTGATTTCTTTAGTTTTTTATTTGTTTTTCTTTAGAGGGTTTTTTTCTTTCCTTCCCTCTCTTCTCCCTACTTGTTATTAAGAAAAAAAGATGCAGGAGAAGAGTGTGTGATGCAAAAATCCAACTCTAAGATAGCTATCTTTTTGGGAGGAGCTTGTGAGGAAGATTTTAAAAAAAATCCCAACCCATGTGCAAAACGATGCCTTTGTTTCTCTTGGGGCTTTTTGTGTTGTTTGAGATGAGTGTTTTGGCTCAGCTGGGGCAGGATGGTCTGTGTCTGTGTGTGTACACAGATCAGGGGAACACATTACGTAGCAGCACAGAGACCTTGCCCAGCCACGGTGCCTGCTTGCACAAGACACTGGATTCTTCAGCTCCTACATCACTCCCAGCTTAGTCAGACATACCCTGCAGACAGCAGACTGCTTAATGTGTTGCTGTTGTTTTGATTTGGAGGCTCTGAGGCCTGGCTCTCAGCTGGCTTGGACTGAAAAGGGACAAACAGCAAACCCAGATAACTCAGAGGATGCAGGAAATAAAGGACATATTGGTATTTTTAAGGATATGGATGATGGGGGAGGAATTGCTGATATGGCTGTGAACTCTTGTGATATATTTAGAACCCTGGAGTAAAGCTCTAGTTCACTGAAGTCAATAAAAATATTGCTGCTGAATTCACTGGAAACAATTCTTGTGCCCTCTGTCAGAGGAAAGTATTAGTTGAAAATACAAATCAGCAGTGCTTTCACATCCGTGTCCCCAGGGAAAAAACAACGCTGTACTTCCATAATGCCCACATCCAGGCACACATCTTTCTAAAGATGCTGTCATGAACCCTGAAAGCCCTGTCTTTTTTCTCCTTTTCTCAGCTTCCAGGTCAAGTCCTGGGTCAGGTCATAGGTGTTACCACTGGGGAGGAGGAAGGAAACGTGTCCTTCTCACTCCAGTCCAAGCAAGTTTTGTGTAGGAGTGGAGTGTTTTGGGGTTGGGTTTTCTTTTTTGTTTTGTTCTGTTTTGTTTTGTTGGGTTGGTGGGTTTTTTTTGCAATGAGTTATATTTTCTGTTCTATTTTAAAAACAAAGCAAAGTGCACATGAGTCACACACACAGCCACCTTCAGCTTTACCTAAGCTCTCTGCAGCAGAGGAAAGGCAATAGTGTTACAAATGAGCAAATGGTGTTTTGGGATTTTTTATAAATACCTGAGTTCTTTGGATCTGCCTGAACCAGACTCTAGGGATTGGTGTGTCTCATAACCAATATCAAAATAGTTTTAGTATCAGTCACTTGGATGTGGCACTCTACTCTAGCTTTGTCTCCTGGGGTGTCTTGGGAAACATTAACTGAACTGACTTTGTAATTTTTCCATGGCTGCTGTCTCTGCAGGATGTGCCCTGTGCCAGATGGTTGACTTGAATGAATACTCTTTACATAGTTAAAAATCACTTTCTTTTATTATTCATTGCTTGTTTCTTCCATCTCTCATGTTTCTCAGTTTTCTCTCTGCTTCATAAATGGGTAGTCATGCCAGATTGAGACGAGGCTGTTATTTTATCTTGTATTAGGAAGCCATGTTGGGGTTAAAAAAGCCTGTCAGAAGGACAAGAGAGCATTTTTTCAGATTCCAGCTATGTTAACTCCCAGTGCCTGTCTTGTAAGAAGATGTAGAGGGCTGGTTTTCATAAAGTAACCATATTGTCACTTTGAGGCTGTCTGCAAGTTTTTTGTCTGCAAGGAGTGAGTAGGAAATTGAAAATAAACTGCATAGGAATTTAAGGAATCTGTGATTTTCTTCAGTTAAACTCTTGAGCTGTGTAGAAGTACCTCCCAGCATATATGAAAATCATAATGAGTCAGTGTCCTTCAAGATGAGGCACCTGCATTGATTAGAAAGATCACAGGCTGGCCTGATGAAAAGATTATGCACTCAGTTGCACATGCAGTACCACTAGGTATTAAAAATCAGGCTCTGAAGCATTTGTTAAAAGCAGATCTAACTCCATGGATGCCAAATGCCCTGATTTTCTTTGGACAGGGATCTATTGCTTTAAGTTTATATTCAATATAAACATCATATGCAATAATAAATCTCAGGAGCACATGCTCAGATTATTTGATTTATAATTTCATTTAGTGTAATGCTGTCTCATTTCATTCCATTCTTGTATTTCTCGTTCCTCTGTAACAACCTTGTAAAAGTGACAGGGAGGCTCAGATCTTTGCCCAGCAAACAATATATATTATATGCTACATGAAAGTGGTGCACAACTCTCTTAAATGTTCCCTAGCAGACTCCTATTGCATTCCACAATGTGCCTGCACTTGAACCACCTCCATTCATATCAGACTCTTTTTATCCCAGCACACATTGAGCAAGCTGCTCTGAAGCTTAATTCTCCTGACCCTTCAGTGCAGTCGGATATTGTCACCTAATCCCCTTTTTTTCCTTCTGTCCCATGTGTGGTTTTGACTTCTTTCTCTTCTCAATTCCTTTTTCCTCTTCCCTTTTTCTTTCTTTCTCATTCTATAAGCCTCTCTCCAGGCTCCACATTCCAGAATTCATCCTTGCATTAGGGCTGCAATACAATGCTCTCCCAGTGTTAAAGGATTAGACATTAAGGAGACTGTGGCAACTCCAGCCTCACTCTGTGCACAGGGGGAACATAAGGGGATGGAGGAGCGCCCGCTGAAGAGGAAGGAGGCTGAGAAACAAGGGGGGAAAATGGCATCTCAGCAAAACCAGGGTGGGTGACAAAGAGGTTTGTGTGATCCAAAGTAACGCTTTTTGCGCAGTTTAACTCTCTGGGTTGTTTGTGGAACACTGTAAACCAGTTGGAGATAAAAGCGCTGCACCTTGTGTGGGCATTTGTATATTAAATGCAATTTTTATTTCGGCAGCCATCTCTGGGAAATGGCCAGTTTGAAGTTTGTCACGTGGTGACATGCCATTCCAATGCATGAGGTGACACTGTTGTCTGAAGTGCCAAGGTTAATCAATAGTGCATAGTTGTTTTGGGTTTTTTTACATAGATAATTGTTCCTCTGACTCCTAGATTTCCCAAGTTCATACTACTCCCAGAGGAGGTGTCTGGGGTCTTCTAAACATTTTCTGCAGATTGGTTTCCATTTGTTTTCATTTTCCTGAAGAGAATGGCCTTTGTTAAATGTCTCTTCTACTTTCACTGTTGGATTGGAAACAAATTACTGAATTGGATACTTTTCAGTATACACAGGTTCGTAACAGTGTAGAAACCCCTATTTTGATGAAATTAAGGTTAATTTCTTTCTTCGTCACCACTTCACCCCTGCAGAAGTAATTCTGTGAAAGCGAATTTAAGGATATAATCATGCTTCATTTAAATTAATGGGTGATCTCCAGAAGCCATTAAAGAATTAAATTTTCGAGGTGGGGCCGTTCCTGAAGCACGCAGACCTATTAGCAGAGAAGCAATTGTCTATCAGAATCTGCAGCACGATTCACAAAAAACCCTCTTAGAGGGCTTCTTGTTCTCCACCAAGGTTGTTTTGGTATTTGTTGACGGGGTGGGTGGGAAAAGGAGTGTGAATGAGCAAAGTTTTGCATTTTTTTGCTCGTGGTCATCCTAATCTATTGCGGAAGTGAGGCCTGCAGCCGTGGGCCAGCTGCCGAAAGAAGTTTTGTCACCCAGGCTCATGAGTCTCACCCTCGTGGCTGACAGTTTCATTGTTCCCCAGGAACGTAAGTGTCATGGGAGGTCATGGCTGCGTTATTATTATTCAGCTACGTTTGAATAAATGTACTTGGCTCTGTAAAGAATGCTACGGGCCCACTTAGCCCGCTGCACCCCACAGCCGTGTGGTGAGGCTTAGGGATTTTAAAGTGCTTTGAGTTCCTTGGAAGGAAAAAAAAAAAAAAAAAAAAAAAAAAAGAGGCACTACATGAATGCAACAGATTCCCATTTGTTCATATAGCATCTGGTCCCACATCAGTGGTGTTATGATCTACGGGATCAGACCTGGAGTGCTGTACATGTGCTGGATTATTCACAAACGTGAACGGAGATACGGCCCCAACCCCGAGGTCTCTGTGGTGTAAAAAATCGACCTGGCAGCCCACCAAACACACCTTCTGCAAGGCACTGAGTGGGCTTTTTAGCACCAGGCAATTAGGGGTGAGGATTGAGGCTTGGAGCAGGCAGGGGAAAAGGGCTGAGCACGGGGAAGATGGGCAAAATCAGTGCTGTGGGAAGAAAGATTCAGATCTCGGAATTAAGGGTTGTTTTTCACGCTGTATTTGTATGCTTTACATCTTCTTGTGGAAATACATGGTGAGATTTTGATGAGAACAGAAGGAATGGAGCAGTAGCAGCGAGACAGCATCATTTTAATAATGAGGAAATGCTTGATTAAGTGAATAATTTTGTTGGCTAGATTCTCGCTCTGCACTGCCTGGCCCGTATCAAGGAAGTTATGTGGTTTTCTTCAAGCTGCAGATTTTTGAGAAAAATAGATTAATTTTTTTTTTTTTTTTACAGAAAGATTGTAAACTTTGGAACAAGACAGACATTCATGCCAGTTGTACTTGGATGTTCACCTGTCAGCAGGGTGCAGTTTGCTGCCTACCTGTTTTAAGGCCAGGCCGTGATATTCTCCATCATAGGGACTCTGCAGTGGTTTTCAGTCTTTCATCTCCAAAGTGCCCCAGGAGCTGGAAAATGGAAAGTAGGTAAAATCTGGAATTGTCACTAAATTGGTCCACACAGTGAGAGTCAAGGCTTCTGTTTTTGCATGTAAAGCTTGTGTTCTTCATGGTTAATAAATTATATGTTGATAGTGCTCACAAAAGCTGCAGGAGCGCAGACGCTGTGTAACAGCCCAAAAGAAAACGCTGAGTGTGACACTGTAATTTTCCCCACCTGTTGCCCAAACTGTCAAAAGGAAACAGGTCTCTTATTTCACTCTGAATAAGATGTAGTATGTCTGTGGTTTGGGAAATGATGGCTTGTTTCTCTGTCAGTTGAAACAGCTGGCTGGCTGTGAACCAGAGCTGTGGCTGAGACATCCAGGTACCTGCCTTGGTTTTCAGTCTCAGGCAGAGAAACCTTTGCTTGCTGCAGTTGGATATTCAGCAGCCTAGCAGGGAAGGACGTTAGTTTGAACCCATTGTGACTTTGAAAAAGCAAATGTAAAGAAAGGATGTGGCTGATGAGAATTCAGAGATAAGGAACAGAGGAATGAACAGGTTGAAGTTTTTTAAGAAACACGTGTTTATTCAGATATTCCTCACATGTGCTGTTCCAAACTGTTATGGAAGAATTCAATAAACTTAGTCTGTGTAACTTTTTTTTTTTTTTTTTTGGTGCAAAAGTCTGTTGACCAGACTCATCTCCCATTTCTTCTCACTGCTGGGAGCCCTGTATTAACCACACAAAATTCTTTCATATCCTCCCATTTGCCTTCCCTAGTCAACCCTTTCATATCTTCATTCTCCTTTACCTGCTTTCTATCCTAGATCTGCTCCTGTGAAAATAATCCCAACTTTGCAGACATTGGTGATGTTGGGCTAAACTGCTGGGGCAGCTTGTCTCAGGAAAAAACAACCTGCTGATGGTGGTGGGACCAAATTCAGGCCAAAATCCTCCCTGGCAGAGGCTGGCTTGAGATTTTCCAAGGCTAAAATGAAGCCCTCTTGGGGATCAATCATGCCACAAAAGGAGCTACCTGGTGGAATTCGACAAAGCTGCTTGTTTTGCACATTTGGAAAACCAAAATTGCATGGCCTTTTGTGAAAACAAAAGTGGAAGGTGAATGACTGGGCAAGAAAAGCAAGGTTCTGATTTAGTTTCAATCTTCTACATACAGGTTTCCTATTTTCCCACTTTTCGAAGCTGTTAAAATTTTAGAGGAAAAAAATTCAAGCTAGAAAAAGAAGAAAGTGTCTGTAGCCTTTGCTTTGCTCAGTACCTAACCATTATTGAAAGATCTATTCCTACATTTTAAAAAATCAACAAGCACTTAGGCCGTATTCCAGTTATGACCTTTTTTCTGTGCTGTCTTCCCAAAACAAGAAAAAAAAAAGAAAAAGGAAAAGAACAACTAGGTGGAGAACTACTCCCAGATGATAATAAACTGACTAAAAAAAGTTGAGAACAAGATGGATCAACCCTCTAACAGATGGGAGTCTTTACTGTTTTACTCTTAAGAGACACTGGTAAATCATTTGGCATTATTAAAGATGCCAACCACAAAAAAAGGATCTGTAAAAATACATGTTTCCAACTTTTCATCATCTGGGATTCTGCAGTTTTTAGTGGTCCGTGAGTCACTGCTGATATTTAAATGCTATATATTCATTTGGATAGGTGCACAGCAGCAACCTCCAGGAATGAAATAATTATTGCCACCCATAAAAAAAAAAAAAAAAAAAAAAAGGTTTCCTGTGCTGACATATGCAATCGAAACATCTTTCTCGAAGCAGATCTTTTAGGCTGTAATCATGGATACAAAGCACAGCAGAAGTATCAGATCTGCCTCACCACTGTTTGGCTTTATTCAAGTGCAACTCAGCTGAAAAAGGTTCAGTTACATCGGCGTTAAAGGGGATATTTTGCCCACTGAGACAGCCCTGTGCTGCCCTGTGCCCTGCTCAGTCATTTGCAGCACACCAGGGAGATGCACAGAGCTCTGTGTCTGATTGTGATTGTGGCATTTTGGTGGATGTTTGCGGTGCTTTAAAAGGCTCCTCAGTGTGCTTGGCAGCAGAGAGCCCTTCCCACCATCTCAGTCGGATGCTGGAGCTGCTGGAGGGTAATTTGCTGTCTAAAAGTGGTATTTACTGGTGGAGATGGACTAGGATTTTTTAGAGAAGTCCAGGTACTTTCCAACATCCTGGTCAGCATCTGGAATTCAGGACTGAGACAGGTCTAAAGGCAGCTGTGGAAATAAGCATGAAGGAGGCATTAGAAAACATGATATTATCATTTCTTCTTTTGTGACTTTTGGAAGCAGAAGTTAATAGGCGAGAGACATAATTTTATATAATAATTCTGGTTCAAGTTCTGATGAGTAACATCTTACATGCTTTTGCCAAGCAGAGGAGGAGGCAGTTCCCACAAAACTTTGTGTCTCCCAGTTTCTTTACATGTGGGTGCCATCTGTATTTGCTCCCAAGTAAATGGGCAGAATGGCATTTCAGTGGCTTCCTGCAAATGTCCAAAGTTCCCAAGCAAATTCTTGAACCTCAAAAAAGGGGGGCGGGGGGAAATGGACAGCTGAAAAACAAATGAGATGTCTAGAAAGTCAGAAGTTGATTCAACATTTCCTATTTATGCACACAAAAATGACAGCTTAATATATTTTTTCCCTAAAGAGGCAAGGGTTTAGTGTGCAGTATCCCCCTAACCTCTCAGCACTCTCCAAGCATAAACTCAGCAAAGCTTGTATAAACTATCTACAGAACCTCACAGCTGCTGCAAAATTCTGTGGGACAAACTCATTTGGTTCAAGTGGGACAAAAAATACGAAGGTCAAAACGGGGGCTCAGTCTGACCCTTCCTTTTCCTGGATAATGTATGGAGCCTTTCTATTTGCCTGATGCACTCTGATTCCTCAGGATGAAAGTGCACCCCATCCCTACCAAGTTAAGTGGTTTATAAACAGAGAAACACACCATTTTTATCACTGAAGGGAAAATGTATGGGGGGGGGGGGGTGGAGAATAACTGTTTTGAGTTACTTTTAAGCTGTGAGATTCCTGGCTGATTCTTTTGGTCTGAGCTGGGGTTGTCAGCAGGTTGTCTTATTGTTCCTCTCGCTATTTAACTTGAGAGGCTCGATCTAAAATGCAGTGCCTGTGTGTGTGTGCATAAGCTAGACAAATAAATATCAATCATCTCCCAGATGGTGATAATATGCCCCATGGGAATGGAGAGTAGACTTGCTCTGACACTTCTGCCTGTGCTCATTGCATTTCTGAGCTCTCCAAAATCCAGCACCCTTAGCTCATCTCGAATTGTGAGCACAGTTAAACTTATGCTGGTGCATTTCCTGAACATAGCCCCTCGTTTTGTCTCTTTGTAGGTGGGTGTCTTCCTCCTCAGAGCCAGGTCTTTCAGATTTTGGAGCTTGCTGGTTTATTCTATTCTGTTTTCAGGCAGATTTTATGCACCCAATTTTGAGTCTTTAATCCAGAACTTTGAATTAGGCATCCCTGCTCCTTGTAAAACGAGTGAGGAAAGTGAACTGCCTCAGCTTGGGCCTCATGGTGGTGATATCCCTGAGCAGAGAGCCTCCTTTGCTGGTCAATAGGAAATTACTTCAGCCCTGCAGCTCCTTCTCCTGTGTTTAAGTGCTTGACTGGGAGCTGCAGCGAGGTATTTCCCTCAAACCTTTCCGGGAATAAGGTACTTATGTCATTTTCTTGGAAACCACTGTGGAGATCATTCCCTGCTTTTAAAGTATAGCCAAGAGAGCGCTGCCAAACCCTTTCATGCCGTGTTCACAACCCCAGAATAGGAATAGGCTGCTCCCTGTTCTCTTTGCTGGGTTTCAGGCCCATATGGCCCGAGTGCCCTGAGGATCCCCTAACCACTAAACCACATTTGGAGCAGTTTTTATCCCTTCTGTTGGAGCCATTCTGCTTTGCAGAAAAGCCTGATGAATTTTCTGGATTAGATAAGCCAAGGAAAGGTGTGCTAATGATGAAAGTGAGCCCGGTGTTGTTGGCTCTCGAGAGCACACAGGTCCCTGCTCCTGCACTCCTGCACAGCTGATAATGAATAGCTGTTGGATGGGAATCCACTGAATTACAGGTCACTTTTCTCTTAGACAGAGCCCTAATCCTAGACAGGAGACTCTGTCTCCATATTTTGGCCTCATGAAACAGGCTCAATAGAAAAGTCTAGAGTTTTGGCACACAAAGCTTGGTAGGTGGCCCCCCACGGCAGGAAAGGCCATGAAAGAGCTCATTTTTACCTGCTTTTGTGAAATATTGCATTTCTGCTTAGTAAGTTTGAGCCCTGAGGTCTGTTTGTAACATGTTAAGAGGAAATTCTTCCAGTTATTCTCCTCTAACTTTCTAATGAAACTTCAATATTTCTGTAAAATTACGGTTCATAGATATGAAGATCAAATATAAAAGGTGTCAGACAAGTGGGCAGGGAGAAGCTGTGAATTTTTTTTTCCTTCATTGTTGTTTTTTGAGAATACAAGGCTGGGAGCAATACATGCCTCAGTTGATTATTGTTTGTGTGTGACAATTGATTGCACAGGCAGGAGCACACCTGGAAAATTCACTGGTGCATCCATTACATGGATGTTTCCATAACCTGAAGATTAATGTCTAAAATGCCTTTTGCCATAAGGAGGAAAACAACAATTCCTTCTCTCTGCTTTCAATAAAATCCAGGCTTTTGGATTATACAAAAAGAAATATGTTTTTCACAGTTTTTATGAGAGATTATGGAGTGTATTTGCCATTATCTAGATCATCCAACCATTCTGTATTTATGCAGGGAGATGAAAAGGGAAGATCAATCAGTGAATATAAAAATATTCAGTCAACAAATCTTGAGTTTTACATCTGTGTTAGTAGCTCTGCTACCAGCAACCAGATTTCTTTGTCTACTGTATTTTCTCATTTAGAGAAAACAAAATAATGTGTTAGCTAATGATTGTTTTAAGAGAAAACCAAAGCTAGTTGATTATTAATATAAAGCAAGCAACACTGCCTTTTAATTTTTATTGATGGGTCCATCCTTCAATGCATGTAAATGACACAGCTCAAGAGTGAAGCTGTCCTCATTTCTATCAGCTGAGGACTTGGCTTATCACACATAATCAAGTAACAAATAACTTGCATTATGACTTTAAATGAACAGAGATTTTTATTTTTTTTCCCAGTTTGCCACACAACTTCAATGCAAAATATGAACACAGCACTTGCAAAGAAGAAAGAAGGTCTGGCCAGGAACTGCACTAGGAAGGAGACTGCAGGAAATAAAAGTTGAAGTAGAAAATAAATTTGCTTCGAAGTTTCTGCTCAAACACCTCCTGGAACAAGGAAAATGGTATGTAGCTAACTTAAAAAAATAATAGAAAGCACTAAGAATTTGTTGCTGTTATTGTTATTATCATCATCATTATTTGGGGAATGTTGATGGTTTTTAGTTGCTTTGGCTTTGCATTTCTTTTGCTCTGGTAGGCGAAAGGCAGAATAGATCCCTTAGGACAAAGTGCATTTTCTCTGCTACTTCAGAGCAGCTAAAGCATTCTGAATCCGGTGGGAACTGGCAAAGTGAGCATGGGAGGAGACTCCTGAAAGCGTAATAAGCCAGTAGATGAAGGTGGTAATTGAGTTGCCCGTAAAACAATGGATGTTTTAACTGGCACAGTACTTGTATCCCCCATGCAAAGGCTACTGAGCCTTAAGGTAGGATCCTAGACCTTTCTAGGGGTTCTGCCAATGGCTCTGATTCCTGGGAGGACTGGCTCAGAGAGGATCATGAGTGGGGTTCGTATCCCAGGCATTTGTTCTCTTTCCATTCCCTGCTTTCCATATTTACAGGCCACTGGTTTGCACCTCAGCCTACTACAGGATCATGCAGATGTAATATTTTAATGGGTCAAATGGACCACAATTAACCCTTGCCCTGGAGTTTCTCAGTGCAAATGACTTTCATTTTATTCTGTCAGCCTTTACTGGTGGTACAGGGTGGCTGCATTTGCTTTGTTTTCATTTTAAGATATGTTAAAAATTATTTAAAATCAAAACACTGAAAAGCTTTGGTCATGGGGGGGATCCCCTGAAGTGCTATCAGGCCAGTTGTGATTCCCCACTGATGGATTTTTTTAAAAAGCACTCATTAATGCTTTTAGCATGTACTTTGTTGTCATCAAGTGGCATTATTTTTAACCACAGTGTCGTACTGTACCTCGCATCTGCAGGATTATAGCAACCTACACTGAGAATGAAATCAGGTTTGTCTGACACAACCTGTTTCCTGTTGAACACACTGAATGACAAGGATTCTCTTTCCTCTCTTTATTTCCCTCTTAGATGACTCCTGAAGCAAGTGAATCATTCTTTCACCCCAGGCCGAGGTCAGCCTCGCTGACCTGGTGCTGCCTGTGTCATCCTGCCTGCCCTCTTTAAACACAGTGCTCTTGTATTTCATGGGAATCCTCCTGGCCTTCCAAGAGACATCAAAAATGTGCCAGAGATTCTCTTCAGACAGGTCTTTTGGATTGTTTGGGGCAAAATATACGGCCTGCCAGGTTTAAAATGCTTATCAGTAATTGATGTTCTTTACCTTCCTTTACAGTTACTATCAGACTGGGAAGTACTTTGTCATCCTCAAGTGAAAAAAGTACTTTATCCTTTCTCATTGCAGTATTTACTAAGTGTTTACCTCCTCTCCATCACTAACCATGTTATCTTAAAAAAAAAAATAACCATTGGAACCTTTCTCAGTTTCTGAAATACTTTAGAAATTTTTTTTTCATGTTGGTCACACTTCTCTCAGGTGTAGAAATGTCTCTGATGCTTTTAGCTCCCCTTTTTCTCTGGATTTCATTTTTTAAAATATACATGTTGATTGCTATTTAATCTCTGCTTCGTCTATTGCATTCTCTTGGAAGCTACATTATAAATGTGCAAAAAGAAACTCAATTTTATATATATATATATATATATATATATTTGAGTGAGGTCTCCTTGCTCCGTTTGAATGTTACCTTGAAACACTGAAAGTGTTCACATTTTGCTTCAAATTTTTGCATGCAAAAATTGGGAAGCTTTTGATCCACAGCAGCTACTCTGGGCCATGGAGGAATGGAGAATGAGCCTCCCGTGCTGAATGTGAGTGGAACACATGAAGAATATGAAAAGGGAAGGTTAACACTGGGGCTTGCCTGTGAGAGAAACACAATTGCTCCAGCTTGGTGATTTTGGAGTAAGTTACTTTGATTTTGCTTGGAAAGTGAGACAGCTACTGTTTCATGTATCTGCTTCATTAAGTTTAGACTATATTTGCTTCTGTTTGCTTTCCTACTTGTGCTTGGAGTGTGTCTATCTGTGCTCTGTTTCACAGGGTCTGGAGTTTATTTGCCTACGTTTGCTTTCCACCGCCTTTGGGCTGTGTTTGCACTGAGCTCTGTTTCATTCAGCCTGGACTTATGGGCCCAGGTTTGTTCCACAGCCTTTGGGCTGTGTTTGTTTTGCTTTCCACAGCCTGGGAATGTGGCTGTGCACAGCCTGCCCCAGAGTGTCTGTCTGTCTGTCCTGTGCCTGGCCTGGGAGTTGTCCTGGGCTACCTTTGCTCTCATCACCTGCCTTGCCCAGTGCCTTGACTCTGGAGTTTGTCTCCCAGTTTTTGCAGTGAGGAAGGATCTGACATAGACTGGGTTGCCTGGCATGAGCTATTACATCAGAGCAAAATTTGTCCCAGATCTGCTACAGGCAAATCAAATTTACGTGGGGCCAGAGAGGGAGGGCCACCAAATTCCCAGCCAGACACAGACATGCTCAGCTTGTGCTGCTTTTAATTAAAATAGAAAAGGGAAAAAAACCCCAAACAAAACAAAACCCTGTGTCCTGTAATGCTGACTTTTTGAGAATGATGCTAACTAGAAATGCACATGTTTCTCTTATTTTCCAGGTCTTTTTTGTTTGGTTGGGTTTTTTTCCCTAAATCTGTTTTTCTGCACCTTGACTGGTGTGTTCTCCACCACATCTTCTGGAGATGAGCATTTGACACAAACACAGGTGTCCTTTGAGAGTGCTGTCTGGAACACTTTTGTGTAGCTAAAGGCAGTTTCTTAGAGCTGCTGTTTCCTCTTCACCCAGTACGAATTGACTCCTTGCAGAACTGGAATTAACCGGAATTCCACAGACAGAATTCTACAGAGCTCTGTGACAATCATCTCAAGCCTTTTGTTGGCTTTATTAGTTATAACCTAAAGAGATAATTTCTAGTGTGGTATCTGCTTTTTGCAAAAAAGTAAACACACCGCCGTTTTGGAAAGGAAAGATTGGGTACCAGTTTGGCTGCAGACACCTGTGGGGCAAAGTGCCTTCAGGCTCCCACCTCTCTTGTTTTGGTCTTCAATGAATATCTCAAAAACCATATTGAATTCAAATTCCATGTCAAAATGGAATGTTTTCCACCTCCTGTGATGGAGGACACCAGTGTGTGCCTGCACATTTAATCTCCTGCAGTGGCCACTGAACACTTGTGCTGTTCAAGTGCTGAACGCTTGAGCTATTCCTCCTACCCCATCAGAAATGGAATATGCACACAAATTTGAAGAGAAGGCGTAAAATTAAATATGCAAACCCCGTGTTTTTTTCTCCCCCCTCACTGCAGCTATTTACCCAGCAACAACAGAACTAGAAATACCTCAGAGAACAATTTAAACTAAGGAGAGGGTCAGGTTGAATAAAGTGAATTATGATGTAGTCAGAGCTAGCCAGCCTTTGGGGCAATACTTTTGTAATTACTGGGACTAAAGACAAACAAGCCTCCAGGTAGAGAGGATGTGCCATCTCTGTGGATGTTTGGAAATAATCCTAATGACCAGGGGATGGATTAGTCAAAGCCTGCCTCAACACAACTATTTTTTGGTCTATAATCACAGGAAGATAGGTGTGATCAGTTTTATTTGAACTATCGTGTTGTGACTTTAATGCTTGGATTTAGTTGATTTTGGCCTCTGATGTTTTTAACCTTCAGGAATAAAAATAATTTTTTAAAAAGGACATAAATGAAGGCGATTATAATACATAGGTAATCTATTATTTGGAAGATTTTAATATATTAAAATGCTAAAATTAAAAATAGCAGGTGAAGGTCTGCAACCTTCACTGGACTGATCTCCAGCAAGGTTTCATGATCAGCTTTAGGTGGCTTGAGTCTGGAAAAATAAGGGGGACTCTGTTCCATCCAAAGGATAAAAAAAAATCTGATTTTAGATTTTGAATGCATTAGGTAAGTTTTTCATGTTACAAGAAGCAGACAGTACCAGTGTAGGTATTCAGTAGATTTATTGTAAGACATAATAAAAGTAATTTTAAAGTAGGTGAATGAGAGCTTCCCCTTTAGAGAAAGGGAATGTGAATTCTTCCTAACTTCAGAGGTCAGCTCAGCTAATAAAACCCTACCATTGCTGCCTTATTTTGAGAGCAAAAGAGAAAGGAGTGACCTCATCTTCAGCCTTAGGATCTGTTACTTCTCCTGTCCAGGACTTAGGGCTGAGAATGTTATTTCAGAATATTTTTTTCAAGCTTGTGGACAGTGCAGTTGACTTTGTTGCTTCAGTTCAATGTTTAGGTGTGCTTGGTTACCTTCAGACTTCACTAAAGGAATTAAGAGAAGCGTTAAGAATGTCTGTTTTGGGAAACAGTGGTACAGCTGCTTAGCAATAATTAGCAGTACTGCATCTCAAGTCTGATTTTACTCTCCTCAAAGTGTGCTTCCACTGTATCCAGGATGTTTCTATATGGCCATTTATCAAATCTTCTCCAAGTATGTCCCAAAATCTAGTTTTATCCACACTTTTATTGCAATCTCTTACTCAGGTGGTAACATTTTTTCCACACATTTGGATTCTCAGTCCTCATAGCACTGATATTATTCACCAAGAATGAGGTTTTAAGCAATTATTGACTATGTAAGCCCAGTCCTACCTTCATTGCTGAGATAACACCCACTGACACCAATTAAGCACATTTTTATTTAGTAAAGGACCACTAAAATAGATTCAGTGGGCAGACAACACTTAGCTTATTTTTTGTAACATTTTATCTCAGTGTGAAACTAAAGGCTTTCTTCCAGGCCTGTTAAAAAAAGAATTACAGCAATGAAACCCTCCAAAAAATGACCAGACAGCCTAGGAAATGTGGTGAATCCTGCGGCTACACTCAGGGAAACATGTTATGGGGCTTGGATCCGTGCTGGATCCAGCGGATCCAAAGCTGGATCCAAAGGGGAGCAGAGAACAGCTGGAGGTTCCTATTTTGGGTCTCCACCTTCTAAATAAAGCCACAGTGTGTCTGTGGCTATATATTAAAGATGCAGGCAAGTTAGAAATGTTCTTAGTGCCATGGTAGATGAAATGCAGCCCGGTGCTGGCATCACCAGAGCCAACACCATCCTTGGGTGTTTCTTTTTCCATCTTTTCTGTGGCTGAGCCAGTGGCACACACAGGGCTCTGCCTGCTGTGCCGTGTGTGTGGAGACCCTGCAGAAGGCTCCCTGTTCATGGATTCATGGAATTAACACCACTGGTGTTCATTCAGGTTCTTGCACCAACCATCCCAGGGATCAGCCCCTTACCTAGCAACTGGCAAAATGCCATCAAATGACTGAAAATGAGGAGCTGAGGGTGGGGGAAATCGGTGTTGGCGAGAATGTGCCATACTCAGGGTGTGGTTTTTTAGTAGTTTCTTGTGCAAAGTGCTTCACAAGTACATATTAAGATGCTTTCCCTCACTGAGTGCTTAAAAGGCAAACAATTATGATATCCATTCTGCATAGAAGCATGGAGATTAGCAGAGAGATTAAGAGAGCTACCCAAGAGCATGAAGAAGGTCTGAAAACATGGGCAGAGTCTCCAGTCCAATGCCTTAGCCATGGTATTTTTTTTCCTTAGCAGCTATGCTTTATTTATAATCAGATTTGGGGTTTTATATATGCTTTATTTAGACTCAGCCTTGAAATCCCAGGAAAGATTTCACTGTGGATGTTGCTGTTTCAGAAAAAATCACCTGATTTCTGGTTTTCAAATGGAGAGCAAGTGCTGCCTAATGGTTTTTATATTAGGAGGATATTCTCATTTTCCACCTGCTGTCTGGCTCTGGCTGCTGAGATGTTTAGCGAGTGCTCTTTGGGGAAAAAAAAAAAGAAAAAAAAATAGAAAAAGGAAGAAAAAACATCAGAGGGGGCTAAACCTGATGAAAAATAAGACATAGTGCGATATATGGCTTTTCCTCAAGGTTTTCAATAGCAAAGAAACAAGAAGTTAGATGAGATCCTAACCTTTTAGAGACCTTTGGCCAAAATTCTGAGAGCTGCAGTTTGTTCTGTGGGAAGCTGGAGCTGGGAGATGTGTCCAGGGGCAGCTCCTCTAGACCAGGGGTCACTTCTGCTGTCTCCCAACAGTCTTGGTGTTTGCAGTTAAATGATTATTAATTAGGGTTTGCTGCTTTGGTATGCAAAACCCCTTGGTCTGAGCAGAAAACATCCAACAGATGAGTTGTGTGAAGGGCAGACACACAGCACAGACTTTAATAAATGTCAGTAACATGCCCTGTTTCTATAGCTGGGTACTCATGGCAGTTTAATCCTACTTTTTTTTTTGCAAGATCAAGTAGGCATCTTGACTGAACAGACGGAATGGAACAACCTTTTCAGATTTCACAGGAGGGAAATAAAAAAAAACCCCTTGAACTGCTTATTTTTTTTCCTTTTGTTTAGTAATTTATTTTTATTGCCACCTTTCTTTACACCCTTAGGCTCGAATAGCTATTGGTTGGGTTAGGTGAACTGATGGTCAGATGGGTCAGAGGATCAGAGACCTTCTGAAGGGCTCAGACCACCCACCCTTCTCCTTTCAGGTCTCACAAATTTGAAAAAGATATATTTCTTCAAGCTTTGGGAGGTTGTTTTCTCAGCTCCCAAAGCTAGGAAGGTCCTCCTTCGATTGACACAAATTATATCCAAAAAAATCCATTGAAGAACCCTGGAACACTCAAGTATTCTTTCTTGTCAAATCTGATGTGTGCTGAATGTATTGCTTTGTGTGTGCCAATATAACTAGATAAGGGAAACTGTGAAAATGCCCTTTCAACTGGTAAGGATATTCAAAGGGCTATGCAAGCTAAACTGAAATCCTAGATAGTAAAATTCCTGCTGCTTGGAGTGGAAGAGATTCAGTCTAATTTTTTTTTTTTTTTCTTCCCCTAGAGAATGTTAAGAACTTACCTAGGGTACCTAATACAACTTTAATTCCTGGAGAGAGAAAGTTATATCTAGAGAGTTAGTTTGTCCTGCCATAGGATTGATGAGGGTATATATATACATATATATATGTCTACATTGAGTTCACAGAAGAACTCTGTAAGTGCCCATCATGAGATATGAACAGGATTTTAAAATTTCCAGCCCTGGAAATGTAGATAAATTGTTCACTTAGGGAGGCAAGACAGGATCTTAGAGGTCTTGACTCTTTTTATTTCACATGATGTTTCACATTCAAAAAGTAAACTTAAATCTCCCAAATACAATTCTGAGCTTTACAAATGTTTAAAATTCTCTGTTTTACAAGTTCCTGTAAGGATTCATCATTTATTGGGGAGGAAATTATTTGTTCATCCATGAAGAAGAGAGGAAGAGAAGCAGTGGCCTCAAGATAAGGGAAGACTATGACAGAGTTTTCAGTTTCTTGATTTAGGGAATTGGGCTTGCCCACATATCATAAACACCTCTGCTTGCTTCTCTGAATGAATTAAATGCCAAATGAATTAAGTCCCAAATATTCAACCTTAAGAGGCCACAGGAATCACAACCACCCAAGACATTGAGCTCCTCTGGCAGAGCAGCAGTGTAGCTGATTTAGCCTTCCTCATGTCCATTTGCTCAATCTACAAAACCTATGTACATATATTTTTAAACTGTAAACTCTCCCTGTATAAAGTTTTTAGGGTTCTTGAGGTTTTTTTCAAACATTGAAGCAGTTAGACATTGCTGCTTATCAATACATGAGGAGATGCAAAACGGGCACAGATTTTCTGCTGGAAAATTTACAGGAGCAATTTCAGGTACAAAAGGAACACACATAAGTGCTGAGATCACATTTAGGGCTAAGATTTCCTCCATCATTGACTTAGAAATTTTTAATCCAAATGGACAGACCAACAGTGCTGTTAACAAACTTAGAAAGTGGTGGAAATTCAGATTGCAGTAATAGATGATTGAAAAAAGCAAGATGGGGAGGTTTCTTCCACACCAAATAATAAGCATCACACCCTGAAGTAAATCACTAGATTATTATGGTATCACATTGTATTTTCTACCTTTTTTAGTCAGACATTATTACTCATAAACTAAACAGTATGACCATTTTTTAAGAGCTGAGATCATGCCTAGAAATTGGTCCAAACATGACTAGACATTGTAATTCATGTTTTTTTCAAGGTTTTTGCTAGCCAAGAGCCAACATCTGCACTGAAGTGGAGAGGATTTTAGAGAGGATGGGTTGTTCCTACAGAAACTCTTGTGTCATTTTCAGAATGCTGCTGAAATCAATGAAAGTGTGCACAGCCTATTCTCTTTCCAAAGAGATCATCAAAGCCTGTGCTTTCCAGTGTGAGATGTAAGGATGTAAATACGGGGCGTTAGCTGTGTTTTATAGGAGGAAAAAACAGAGCTACCTGGTGAATTAAAGCAATGTAAATGCTTCAGAATGGGCATTTTTGGACTGAAGGCCTTTGGCACTGCAGACAGCACCTCTCAGCCTTCCTAACCCTGAGCACAGCTGAGGTTTGGGTCATTTGTGTGCCACTGAAATGCTTTTGTGGTGCTTTATGGTGGTTTTCTTTAGTAAATGTGCAGACCTCCTGCCTCCCTGTGACCAGCACCGCTGGGTTTGGAACCAAGCTGGACTTGTGTGTGCGTGGCCAGGGCACTGGAGCTGCTCCAGCACCAGGTCTGGAGCCATTCTAACTCAGCCCTGGTTTTCCCAATATGTTCTTATAATCATGCTTAATTATGGGCATGAGAAATAACTAATTACCGAAGTGCAGGCCTTTCTTCCTCCAAGAAAATGTGGCTCTTTTGCTTATCAGATTTTGCAACCCTTGCCAGCAGAGAAGGTGCCCAAAACATCAAAAAAATATGATTTCCTTCTCCCGAGTGTTTGGTACAACAATATCAGCATTGACTGTTGTGTACTTTGGTATTATTTTCCTTTCCTGCTCGTAGTCCCTTCTCATGTTTCTCCATCATTTCAGGCCCCTAATAGGGATAGGATGAACCCATTGATGTCGGCACATGGAGCCCTGCTAGTGGCATGCCTTTGGTTTTAGTCTCCTAGCAGCAGCCATTCATGTTATGTGGGCTTTCTCTTTTGGGCATTGCCCACCCCTGAATCTGACTTCAGGCATTTTTCACTGCCTGTTCTGCATGAATAGCCACAGGCCTCTTGCCAATTGTCCCCCCTCCTTGAAAGCCAGCCCCAGCCAAAGGCCTTTTCAAGTGTGATCCCAGAGTGCCACACAGGCTTTCAGGGCATTGTTGTCGAGATGAGGGCCCTGCACTGGAAAGTGGGGTCAGAAGAGAAAGCACAATAAGGGGTGATGGAGGCTTCATGCAGTCCTCAGATGCTGGCCTGTTTATTAATTTACAAAACTAATGTCACTGTCTTTAGAGGAGAGATTGAGTGAAAAAGATGCCCTTTGAAGAGAAGGACTGCTTTTGATGCCTTACCAAAACACTGCTCCCCTTATTAAATTGATTTTATGGAAGAAAGTACAGCTAATAAAAGTTCAGAAACACCAATAAAATATTGAAGGTTTGGATTCAGTGTTTTCTTTTTTCCTCATCAGCTCAGACACAATTCAAGTTAATGGGTTTTACAAGCTGTCCTTGGGCAAAAAAAAAAAAAAAAATCCTTAAATTTGCAAATATCTGGTCTTCCTTATGCATGTCACACAGACTATTAGTCAAGACACTACAATAGTGCAAGCTCTTTAGCAGAGCTCTGCTCATACATACCATAATGAAATATTCAAGCAGAATTTGTTTTACCTCTCAGTGGTTTTGGGGGGGATCTAAAAGGGTAGGGGGGTTCATGAATCTTGACTATAACATACAAAAGTGGTGTGACTCGTGAGAAGATTCAGAGCTGGGCTTGGATGTTGCTCCTGCAGACGGTGTTAGTGCAGATTGGTGGATCTGGGCAAGCAGTGCCCTGATCTCCCTGATGTGAGAGTGAAGTCCTGTTGTCTGGTGGGGTTTAAGGTGTGCCCTTAATCTAAGTGCAACCTTGGGGATAAATGTGGTTTCTTGATTCCTTATTCCTCGCTTCCCCCTTCCTTCACCTGGTCAAAGGCTGCATCCCCCTACAGGGATGCTCATGGTGGTTTCATTTTGCTGACCGGTGCCGCTCCATCTCCCACCTTCCAAAAAAAAGAAGGGAGATGCTGCTCTCTCCATCTCAAACCAGCTCAGGATGCAGTGGGTCACACCCAGCTGAATCCAGTCCTCTTATCACCCTGAGAAACCAAACCAGGAACAAGTGGCTTCATCTGCAGAGGCCTTGGCACTTCCAAAAGTGTTGCCGTGAGCTGCCAGAGATCTGGGATCATCATCATCATTGGGGATGCCACTCAGGACTGAGGTCAGGGAATTCTGAGGCCACAGCCATGAAACTGTCCAGCTGGAACTAAGGACAGCTGTCACTGTATCCTCTGCAGGCTGGATCCAGAAGGAAGGCATTCCAGTCTGACCACTGAGCCACAGATCCATGCAAGATCAGGAGTCAGTTTTAAACCTGTGGCTGTAAAGGTTGAATTTTAACTGCTTTCAATTAATGTAGATCAAAAGAGACTTTTGTAGTTGGACAGTCCTTCAAAAGTACCAGACTTCAAGCATAAATCTGTCCAGTCTGCCTTTGTTTTTCATGACTTGTCTTGCCATGTTTGCTAATTATGGAAGGCATTTAGGACTTGCTCTGTCTCATCCAGTTTCTTCTCTTCTGCAGTGCTCCAGCAGTGATGTCAGCAGTTTTACAATCCACTGCCTTGGACCTGCAAAGTCATTTATGGCCTGCAAGTGGGTGTAAATTGCTTATGGTAACATTTTAAGTCTGCCCTGTATGCAAAACAATGGAGATTGATCCATGGAACTAAAATAGATAAAATCCACTCACCTTCCTGGTGGCAGAAAATAATTCAAAAGCTTCTTATCTCTTCTTTTAATGATAATCCAGGAGAAACAAGTTTATGATGAGGAATGTTCTTACCTGAAAGCAAATATCAGGACATCACCCTGTGTGATAAGCACTGGTAACATTTAATTGTACATTTATTTTGGTTTATTCAGCTCTGCTGCGGAGATTAGTATGGGTTCAGCACTACCCTCCATGCTTCTATCAAATACATGTTCTCAGGTTGATATATTTGGTTATAAATATAATAATTTGAAGCACAAAAGTGCTGGGTTTTTCTTGAATAGGACATTATTATTTGGTATATATATATTGATAACTAATTCTTTAAAAACTATTTCTGTTTGAGAAAGTCTTGGTGGATTTTCAAACACAGAATTTGGTGAAGAATTAGGAGACTGGTTAGTGAATTATTTTGTGACTTTTTAGAAAAGAATTTCATATCCTTTTGTACTTGCAATTATCTGGTATGAAGATACTGCACACCTTAGTAGAAAGGTGTGAAGGGCTTTTGCAAACTTCATCCTCACATTAAAATGAGCTAATCTGAAAATGGCTCCTTGAATTAGCCTAAGAAGTCAGATCACCCAGCCTTTTACAGTGCTTTGTCAGTCTCACAGTCAAGGTAGGTAAATAGGTCAAATATCTTCTTTTAATGTTGTCATGTCTGTCTTCTCTTTATTAATTAAGAATGTAAAAATAAAAGCTTGCTAAATTGACATTGCTTCAGTCAAGGCTGAGAGCTACCAACTGTGCCTGAAGATTCTCTAGAAAACACAGCAAAAAATCATACCTGGGGTGCAGGAATAGGCATCGAACAGCTCTGCAGCCTGTGGTGATAAATCCAACACCCCCAAGGAGGTTGGAACTTGCCTGTGCAAGATCTGTTTATTTTGGCTTCAAGTGGAGGAGAGGGTTTGTCCTCTGTATGTAAACAACTACAGACAATGGGATGTCAATGGATGTATTTCAATATTTACCTTTTAAAAATTATTCAAATTAACCACAGAAAGGGACTGGGAGAGAAATATGGCAAGTGCCAGTAAGGTTCTCATTAACTGCTTCCCTTCTCCTTCCTTATGAGCAGCAATAAGCAGTCAAAGCACCCAGGAAAGGTGCTCTGGCAAATTTGACACTTCCATGGCAGGAATAAACACAGCCGTGACCAGGTCAAGAAAACCCT
>VZSR01000902.1:875665-1013239 GCA_013398615.1 Brachypodius melanocephalos
GGTGGAGTAATGCTCAAATGTCCAGATAACAAGCTGAATAGTTTATCTGGAGTTTTCTGAACCTCACTGAGGTAAAGCTCAAGTGACAATCCTGCAAAAGCAAGGCTTAATGTGACATTTCGAACTTCTGCTTCTGCTCCATTTAAAAATTAAACAAGAAGTGCAAGAATGAAATACTTCCTTAAAGCAGAAGTTAATTCAACGTGTTTTAGAGTTAACTGAGCTTTGAATTGGTTAAGTTAAGATTTAGGTGTGATTTTGGACCATTTAATGCTTATTTTAAACCATTATCTGTTCTCTAAATAGTCAGGGAAATTTTTGTGGCTACCTGGACAACATCTATATCAGATTTCAAACACAACATGAGGTTAGCATTAAGTGGAGTTAGTAATGCAAATTTCCACATCCTTTTATTTCTTTTCTCCTTTTGGAGCTCTCTTATTTCCTTCACAGCTATTTATCACCTGAAGGATAAAGGAAAAGAGAGAATGGGCGAGTCAAAATAAATTTTTACAAAACAAAACCAAACAAATCTGTCTTCCCTAATCAGACACTGCTTTCTTTTTGCTCCACAAAATAGATAAACTGCCTGAGAAAATCAGGGTAGACGAAGAGCAGTGACATTGTGATAACTGTGGATAGTTCAAGCAAAGTGGTCAGACCATGAGGAAAAGACACTTGGTGGTGTTTTGCAATGGAAAGAACTCGGTTTTGCTGAGTTAGGTTTTGGAGACCACGTGAAACCCTTCTGCAGCTTTCTCTGCAGATCCTGCTTTTGCTAGCTAAAAGCCATGCCATTTTATCCTGGATGTGCTGAATGTGAAACCAGCAGTGAGCAGGGAATGTCCAGATCTCACCACAATGTGCAGCCTTGAGGAGCTGCTCCTCCACTTGTAGATAGCCTGGTATGGGTTGTGATGCCTCAAAGCTCTCTGTAGCACTCGTTTGTTTTTCTGCCCCTTTTCAGCAATTTTAGAAAGGCTTGTGATTTTTGCACAGGGCTTTTGGAAAGGCTCAGCTTCCCAAAAAAACCCCTGAAGAGGTAGATGACTTTTCAGGGGGAAATCTGGCTCTGTATCTTGCAGTGGGAGGTCACAGACACAGACTGGGCTGTAAAATCGAGCTACTCAAATCAGAGCTGTGCAGTTTTGAAATCCTCAACTCTAAAGCCTGGCAGTCTGAAAAAATATCTGAATTCTGCTTTTGAGTCCCTTTAATCTGCTCCTGGTCATGGATGTCACCTCCTGAGCCCTGCCTGTGTCCTTCTGTCTGTCTTGCTCCCACTGGGGGAGTGCCTGAGCCTGGCTCTGCAGAGGGGCTTGGGCAAAGTTTTGTTGCCTCAGAATCCCTCATGTATGAATTGATTTCATTGCTTGAAATTACAACAGCAAGATGCTTCACCTTAAAGAGACTTTGTTTTCTTTGCAGAGTCGTCTGAAATGACCAGAAGATCCGCAGGGATGGAAGTGCTCTGAAGGTAGGAAGACATGGTTCCAATTAATATTCAGTTTTGGCAGAGTCAAAATGTTCCACAAAAACTCGGTAATTTTGACAGGATTCAGGCTTTAAAGTTCAGTTTTGGTTCTTTGGTTTGGGAGAAATATGACATGAAAACCTGTGGGATTTTTTTTAAAATAACACAAATCAATTTTTCTAAATGTTTGAAAAAAATTTTGGTTTTACTTTATGGCGAAACAAAAAAAGCAGTGCTGGGGATTCAGAAATAGTGTAGGAACAAACCTGGCATTCACTGGGTAATTCATTGAAATATAAACATGGAAACCAAAGAACCCATCTGATTACCTTGGTATTATTGCTGTCTTCCAAGCTCTTCCACTCTGGAAGTGTGACTGGTCTGCAACACTTTCAATGGTAATAAAGTGTTAGGAATAAGATTCCTGTGTGGTCCCTGTGCCAGCATCAGAGGAAAGATCCAATGCAGCTAATCTGTTCAAGTTTAATGAATGTCCTGCTGACTTTTAAGGGAGCTGGCTGCCTGATTACCCTCTGAGACTTTAAAAATCTCCTCCTATTTTTGAAAAATTTGGTCAGGAAACCAGATTGAGCAAGCCCGTGTAGAAAATGCCATTGCCGTTCCTACAGGTTTCCACAAGACATTTGACCCCTCCCTTCCCTTTCTTTCTTCTTTTTATACCTCTCTGGAATGTAGATATTTTGGTTAATTTTCTCCAGCTGTCACAGAGTCTCACAGGAAAATGACCTCGCAGAGTGACCACTTCCCCTGTTCCTTGACTTAAGTAGATTTTTTTTTTCTTCTGAGCTTTCACCACATCATCCACATCACTGTCTGGTGTCTTTCATGAGTCAGGAAAAAAAAAAAAAAACCAAAAAAAAACTTTCCACCCTCTTGAAAAAAAATAAAAGGGGGAACCAAATCAGATAAGTGTTGGTTGGTTTTATCAATTTACATTGGTATTTCAGAGCAGTTAGTGCAGCAGAAATTTAACATTACCCATTCCTACTAAAAAGTAGGGAGATATTAATATTTGGATATTTTTCTTCTAAGAGTGTTTTTCATCACAAAATTACTTCATTCATTTAGTAATGACAGCAGTCTCAGAAAGGTGGAGAGTCAGATCTCTTAGTTCTTTTGTTCTTTTCAATATACGACTCAAAAATTTTATTTTTGAAAATTTGTTTGCAGAAACCATGTACTAAATTTTGTTTTCTGAAATACTATTATGGGAAAAAAAACCCAAACCAATAAAACCTGTATGCTAAATATCTATGGCTCACAAAACATGTAAATATGTACACAAGATGTATATATCTCAAAAGCTAATAGTTTATTAAGTACTAAGGACCTGCTGTTAAGCAGGAATTTCTTCTTCCTTCGAGTTTCTCCTCTGTTTTTGTGAATACCTGAGGCTTGTAGAATACCAAGGATTTCCAAGCACAACTTTTCTTCACCATAGCATCTCTTCATATCTTATGTTTTTAATGAGTATCCCAAAATCTTGGTGTTTTCTGTAGCAGCCAGAGAATTTTCTTCCAAGAAATTGTAATGAACATGGGTTTTTTTGAGTGTCCTTGTGTTTACATGGCTGCTTCATCCAGACTGTCCAAGGTGTGCAGGTTGTAGCTGTGCCTCATTTCTCTAACCTTCCAAAGCTGGTATTTCCACATATTACTTTTGTAACACAGATTTTGTAGTTGTTTAATTTAAGAATTTTGGGACCAACTGCTTGGTACAAGCCTCAGCAATTTGGGTGTTTTACAAAGAAATTCAAGATAGATTTTGGTGGTTTGTGGTGTTAAGTAGGTATAAATATATGCCTGATAAAGGTCCAAAAGCAGGTTACTCTTGTGCAGTGACAAGTCCTGTGTGCAGAATATAAACCTGACAGATTTGAAAGAGCAGCCCGAGGTGCAAAGAGCCAAGTGTGCATTGTGGAGGTCACTGCAGCACAAGCCTGGTTTGTATCTTGTGGAATTGGACTGAATGGGAGCTAGAAAATGGGATTTCATCATCTCTCAAAGGCTGCCATGAAGGACCTGAATTAGGTTGAATTAAATGAGCAAAATCGTGGTGTTACTGATGAGCACTTGGTTTATAACCCTATTGATGTGTAAAAATTATAAATCTTTACTCTCTGTATGTTTGTGACTATAAATTGCAGGGGTGCCTCAGCCTTGAATGCGATCATCCTAGCTTGGAATGGGGCTGAGTATTCCTTCTTTTTGTAGCTGCTGACATGCAGGAAATGCAGATTTGATCCTCAGCTGGATCCCACCCAGATTTCCAGCCCTGCTGCCCAGGTTCTGGGTGCAGGCAGATGTGCTGCCTCAGCTGCTGCTGGCCCAGGTTACCCTCCATGTCCATCCCAACCACTCCACTCATGCCCTAAACCCTCCAGCTTTCTGCCAAAAAGGAAGGAAGTGGAAGGGAAGAGGGATGGGGGCACAATCTCTGCAGGAACATTACAAACTCCTAACTGGAAGTAGCCATGGCTGTGGCTGTGTGTCCAGCTGTGCTCTTGGAGGTGCTCAGCCTTGTGCTGATCCCACTTTCTGGTGATCCCATCTCAGCTGGGAATACTCTTCTGGAGCAGCACTCCAAGCTGTGAGCCCGAAAACTGGAGTGGCCATCTTGAGTGTATTGTAACTTGGGAATAAGGGAGTAGGAAAATGCCTCAAAATTGCGTGCAGCATTCTTTCGCCTCTATGTATGCTGAAAGGCTCAGCTTTGTGAACAATCCCCTTCATTTCAATGGAAAATCTTTCAGAAGAAGCTTTGGCTGGGATTAGGAAAAATGATGGCATCTTTTCCTAAATGATTCCTTTTTTGCCAGAGCTGAGTTTTTACAGCTAAAACTTTTGGAATTTGAGAAATCTGATGGATGGGTTTCCCAAGCCTTTCTGATCTTAATCACAGAAGTAAAGGAGAATGGTTCTAGTGGTATAATAATCTTATATCCATGCCCTGTTTCAAATGCTTGCTTTACACAGGATGGAAAACACTGATAATAATAATAACAACAATATTAATTATATGGATGATTGGTGCAGTATCTATTTTCTTGGAATTAGTACCTGTCAGATAGCATGGCTTGATTACTTTGCTTCACCTCTCAGAGAGACACACAAAATTTCCAACTTGAGGATTCTTTTTTTAAGATCTGCCAATAGAAAAACAAGTGATCTTAGTAAATTGTTTAGCCTGGAAGCTGACAATCATGTTTATGATATTAAAATGAGTTCTTTGTACATGCTATACACATATAATTACATAAACATCTCCCTATTAACTTAGATGGATTCTTTACATTTCAAACTCTGGAAATTCTAGGAGGAAAAGAGGGGACGAACCAGAGAATGAATCCCATATTCCAACTGATCAGTGTTTCCTCACATATATCTGTTTCAGGAAAAGACTTCAGCATATGTTTAGCTTTAAGCCTGTGCTCAGGTCTCACTGGGTTTGAATGTGTACTGGTCGAGGATGCTTTCTTAAACAAAAGCAATATGTTATCCCACTGAAATCCACTTGATTTGCCAGCTACATCCCTCCTTTGCACAGAGGTGATTTCTACAGCAATCTGTAAAGACAAGGGAAGCTGAGGTCCTTAGGGCAGCTCCTACCTCCAGAATGGATTTACATCTCTGTGGTACAGAGTGCAGTCTTCTTCCAGTGCCAAAGCGTTTTCCTACCAAAATAAACTCAATGTAGCATAAAGGAACTGCAGGCTTCTTTTGTAGTCTATGGGAAAATAATAAATCACTTATTGGGGTATTTTTGCACTGTCCCTTTTTTTTTTTTTTTCTCCTTGTCTTTACCATCTGACCATTCTCTCTAAAGACCAAGGCTGCCCAAACGCAGGAGAAGTTGCTTTATTTTGAAGGGGGAGAATCAAAGGTGTTGAGAGTGACTCAATATGGTCATACTCCCATCAGTCTCCTGCATTTCAGGCTCCTTTCAGCTTGGTTTTTGGTGACAAAGTGCACAGCTGCAATGCCTTACATTTACCAGCCTGCCTGTATGAAGGATGTGTAATGTTAACTAAGCCCTTTCCCCTCCCTCATGGAAGACCACCCTGCCTGCAGAATCTCCAGAGGAAAGCACGGCATGTCCTGATCAGAAACTGCCTTTGTTGGCACAAGTACAGCATGTTGCATTAACCAAAACAGCGTTTTTAAAAACATATTTGATGGTGGCTGCTTTCTATTTAAATATCCATTTTGCTTGTGTAAACGGACCTCGTTGGGTCTTTACATCCCAGCATCCCAGGGCTATCTGAGAGCCTTGTTAACACTGAGCACTGGAAATTGTTTCAAGCCTTGCACAGAATCCTCAAAACCTGATATGCTCAGGGCAGAAAAAGGGCTGGATTCTCCTTTGCAGTTCCCTAGACAGCAATTTTCTCTGGGACAACCTTTCTGGTGATGCAAACTTTCCCTAATTGCTCCTCACCACTGACAGTGCAGTTTTTCTATTGAGTGGGAGCTGTTATTGAGCAAAAGTCACTTTCAAAAGTAATTTTGCTTCTCTCATGTTGGTTTGTCTGTTCCTTCACTTGTTGCTGTATGTGAATTTATGACCCTGACTGTGAATTTATCCCTTGTCTCCTGAACAGAGAGTAACACAGCCCCCAAAAACTGCATTTACCATAGAAATGAATCACATGGTGCTGGGCACAGCCACTCACTGGCTGTGAACACAACTGGGACAACATCCTTTGGTCTCTGATTGGACATTTAAAGGCAACACCTGGGCTAATTTGGTCCAGGGGAGTCACTTTTCATTTGGGCACCACTGCATTTAGAACCTGGTCCTGGGAAACTCAAACTGGCACCAGCAGCATATCTGAGGATATAGCAAACAAACCTGAACAGTATCCTTCTTGTTCCTGCTCAAATCATGGATGTGAGGCTTCTTGCTTCAGCTGCTCCTCTATATACATGTCAGCACAGCATAAAACACACTGTCTAGACGGGCTACTTGAACTTGCAAGGTGCAAGATTCATAGGACTAAACCTTTCTCTCTTCAACATCATTTCAGCAGTGTACTTTCACTCAAAACAAATAAAGCAAACCCTGGTTTACCTCTGAATAACCTCAGGGACGCTTGGCTAATCTCAAGGTGTTGGGTTGAATCCTATGTTAGGAAACTAAAATCTGACTTGGTGTTTTCTGACAGGTGATTTACCCATCAGAAAGGTCTGGGCTGTAGGGCCAGTGGTGACAATGAGCTGCTTCTTTGCTGTGTCCCAGCTCTCTCAAGTGTGTGATGGTTGTAATTAAGTTAATTTACCTGTCTTGGATACTGTGACGAGTAAATTGCAGGAGGGCTCATAAAGGGGTATCACATGTGTGGTTCTAGATGTGAAGTCTCCAGGTTTAGACAGCTACTTTTGTAGGTCCCAGGAGAAGTGTCTGGTTTTTTCCCTGCCCACAATTCCTTCATTCCACAGTGGATGGAGTAGTGGCCATCCTACAGCAAAGCCTTGACCTTTTTTTTGTGCATCTGTCTGGGGTTTTTCCATGGTGAGAGGCAGCACTCTCACCTCGCTAATTCTAAAATCCTTTTCTGCAAGAAAGGTGAATATTGCTCTTTGCAATTTGCGGATGAAAAGACTGAGCAGGGAGGTCAAATCCTGTAGTTCAATAACAGAGGTAAGAAAACATGGGAATAATACAGATGGGCAGGAAATTCATGGCTCTGGAAGGGTGCAGGATCACCTGAAGGCTGAACCCTGCATTCCTGTGCACCCATAAGTGTCTGCTTTCCTGTGTGTCTCCTGACAAGCTGGTGTAAATCCTCCCAAAGCCAGGTGCAGATGTCATTATGGTAATAATGTTACGGGGCTTTATTAAAGCACATTTTCCATCCTGATTCTAAACCACCCAAATGTCCATGGATTATTACCCCAAGTTCTCTTTCTTGTTGGATATCATCTCCCTCATCTTCCTGTGAGATTTAGGACCAGTTTTTGGAAGTGTAGAGGAGGTGGCTGGCATCCTCACCTTACACTTTCACCAACTTATATCTTCACTGGGAATGGAAAGACCAACATCTGTCAAGTTTCATGAAAATTTTCTGGACTATGTGGATTTGGGGTGTTTTATGGTGCTGATTTTCAGAAAGGCTTCCTGCAGATCACCTCTGTGTCTTTCTGTGGGCAAAGCACAAGAGATTTTTGCCACTTTGGTGAAAAAAAAAACAATCATATGTATTTATTTAATCTACTTCCTGTGGTAATGTCGAGTACCAATGAAGCTAAAGAGAGAGTCAGAGCTGGGATGCTTTCATTCACTTGACAGATAAGGAGAATAAAACTTCATTAGCATAGCACACTCTGTTAGGTCCCAAATTTTTACCCCCCAAAGGTCTTGCTGTTTCCTTGTGTTTTGATAGAATGGCTGATAGGCTGCTAAATTGCTGGGAAAGTTGGAAATAACATTGATTTAATGAGGGAGTTAGATTAAAAATACTCCAGAGGACTTGACTGCTGCTTCCTAAAGTGCTTGGCATTCCTGATGGTGGGTCTTGGTTCCTGTAGCCATGCAGCACATGAATCAGAGAGAACCCACCCTGTGCTTTGGCATAACTCTTGAAAGACTGACAGTTCCTCTTTCTTCGGCAGCAATTAAACAAGTAAAAACTGGTTAGTTTGGTTAGCAAATATAAACGTGGAAAATATTCACAAACACATATCACTGGGCGTGTGTGTCTAAGGAATCTGGATGAGCCGTGGTTGGACTCTCCTTTCCCACATTCTTGCAACAAAGATGCCTTATCCAACAAAGGGATCTGGCCAAGGTCTTTTATTTCAGCTAATTCACACTCTCTTTTCTCCATTGTAAGGGTTGAAGGTTTGCTGATGGTGCAGCTCAGTGCAGACAGGAGGCACTGTTGGGGATAAGACTCTGCAGGGGGAAAAAACAATTAAAACCAGGATGGGACAGGCCTTAAAACTAAGGCCAAGCATCTCCTTAAATTTGTTGTGGGGTTTTTTTTTTTTGGAGTTTTTTTTTTTTTTGGTTTTTTTTTTGGAGTTTTTTTTTCACTGGCTACCACAGCTCATAGTTCGGGTGCAATTGTACCCCTTGTTAAAATCAGTCCTGGAGTAGATAACCACAGTGGTGTCAATGGTGGCATAGAGAGTGATGTGCTCTGGCTATAGGGGCAGGCACCTTCCAAAACACAGCTCAGACCTCGACTGGCTGCTTAAATACCTCCAAATTTTGGGAGAAGCCTGAGCCAATGACAAAGCATTAGCAGAGTTTCAAGGGCAATGTGCTTAATGAGGATTTTCTTGGAGCCTCCATTCACACTCATAGGACAAAGTCCCTCCCTTTGCCTCAGTGACTCCTCTATAAAATGGGAATAGTCAAACCACGGTTTATAAATCCAGAAATCCTTCATGTGGTGGCACTTTGTGCTCACCTTTGCTGCCCACTTTGGAGTGCAAACTACAGAGCTTCCTTGGATTTCCTCCTGTCAGAAATATTTAGGAGCAGTGTATTTTACTGATGTTAGCATTTTTGCTAGAAAAATTGACAGTAGCTGAAGTAATAACATGAGCATCACCCTGATCTAAAAGAGGCAGCCTGTGACACAATATAATATAATTAATACAATGTAATATAATTGATGTAATATACCAGCTGTCAGTACTGAGATGAGGAGACAGGACCTAATACTTAATAATTGAAATGCAGGCTTGTCTTTTTAGTCTAGTGTTGTTTCACTTCCAGTTCCAGGAATACCTATGGCGGTTACCTTGATGATCTGCCTGTTCCTTTTTCTGTTTCCCACATTTATTTTCCCCTAACCTTCTCCTTGCTAGGTTGATAGTGCACTTTCCTGATTTTGTATTTTTCGGTTTGTCTCGTGGCTCTTTTTCCTGATATCTACTCTCCAAAACTCTTGGCAAAACTGGCACCTTATCCATGCACAATTTCTAGGGGTCCTGCCTGGATCAAGCACAGGAATGGCAATGACAGAGGTGGATGAAATTGCTCAGCACATGGGCAGGAAAATCTTGTTAGGCTCCTTACCTGGTGGTTCAAAAGTTTGCAGAATTCATCAGGCTTCAAACATCACAGTCCTAGATCGAGTAAGGGCATTTTTAGTGATTTTTTGAGGTTTTTTTGTTGTGTTTGTTTGTTTGTTTGTTTGTTTGTTTTTAAAGCAAAGTAGATTTAGTATATCCCCTTAGGTTATTTTATTTTTCTCAAATTACCCAGTTCATGTTTGCCTCCCTCAGGGTTCTCTTTTCTCACTCCTGTTTACTACAGGCTGATTTGCCTCCCCTCTAATTTACCCTCACAACTCTACTGGCTAAAGAGGAGAAATTCCTGCTTTATACCAAAATAAGCAAAAGCAGAATTGGTGCCAGATTTTAACTTTGGTGAGCAAAGCTTGCATCTCTTTGCCTGGAATCATCCAGCGATACCACAACTGGGAGCTGCAGCCAGACATCCAAATATAACAAATATTTCTGGGTTTGCATGTGTACAGTTTCCTGCCCCTCAGATTCAGGGCTGGGAGGAAGAAGAAGATTAGGAGAGAAAATGTATGCATGGATATTTCAGCAATCTGCTGTGTTAGGGAGGAAAAAATGTAGAGAGCAGATGACTGATTCGTGGTGTTATAGTTGAAAACGTTGTAGCTTTTAAACATTGCCTCAGTGTGGTCAGGGTGCTTATGGTAAATACATTTCACACCAGATGTGGCCGCATCCGTGCACGACTCAGAATCTCCCTGCACACAGTGACTGCCAATTTTGGGAGCCTGAGGATCCCCAGGTTTCAGAAAGACTCTTCTTGTTGTAGCTGTCCTGCCCAAGGGGTGCCAGCAAAATGAGCACAGGGGTTGGGGAGGGCTGCTGACCCCTAAAAATCTCAGGCTTCAAATAGTCCATAAAACATAGCTGCCAGTGTTCTGCTCCTAGGGGCTGAATAATGCCTTTTGTTCCCAAATCTCGTGTTTTTGCACTGATCTGCCATCGACCCCACAACATGCAAGCTCAGCAGAAGGGCCCACAGGACATTTTCCTTTCTGGAAAATAATTTTTTAAAAGGATAATACATATGTTGGTTGTGTCTTTACTGGATGCAGGAGTGGAATGGGGACTCCAGCTGAAAAGATATCGGCTGCCTACTATGCCTCTGTGAAATCCCTGCAAGTGATTTGAGCCAGAAAAGCATATATTGTGATTTCTGCCATCCACATGGTGCCACATACCTGCATGATTTCTAGAAAAAAAATTCAAAGAAGTAAAAAGAAAAATTAAAAATAATGGGCGATTGTTGACGAGTTGGATGTGGATATGGAGTTATATGAAGATGCTGAGAATACAGAAAACTCTGAGCCCATTAGTATCAGCAGAGTGTTTTGCCAAGGGTGTATTGCCTTTGGAACTGAAGCTGGAATTGGGCTTGAATGGGGCAAACACGAAGCTGATCTTGTGCACACGAATGGGCAGCTCCAAAGAGACCTGAGGAGGAGCCTGTGTGGAGCTGCTGAAAATGGGGCTCATTCGGTGCATCTGCACGGAACTGATTTAAATGCCAGCAGTGCAAGAACCTGAGGAATAAAAGAGTATTATTTCATAATATTTAGAGTACAAACCCCACTTTTTCTCCCAGCAGGACTGAGACAGTTTCTGGCAGTGCCTCAGTCAGCAGCACCCTCCCTGGGCTGTCCCAAGCTGCAGTCAGGTGTGGCATTGAGGAGCAGGAAAGCTGCAACACCTTGGGCTTTGGGGAAGACACAAATGGTGTTCCCTACATGAAACCAGGAGCGATTTCTTGCCACTTTGCCAGCTGAAGGCTGTGGTGCTCTGACCTCGCCGAGATTGCAGCCAGGCTGAGATGCCAGCCGTGCCTTGCTGGCACGGGGTGGATAGTCCAGAGGTTTTGCATCATTCTGGGACAAGAGTCAGGCCCAAACCTAAATGTGAGCCTTGCCTGCTCAGCTCCCAAAGAGCCAAATCTGTGTTGCTGAGTCCTCGCAAAGCCATAGGAATGGAAGGGTTTAACCATGTCTGAATGCAATTTTGGCATTGAGGTAATCGAGGTAATACAGGTCACAATATGTTGGCTGGTGAAGACCGCAATAAACTGTGCATGTCAGCTAATCATGATTAAACACTGATGAGGCCAGGCTGGAGCTGCACTTAGCTGACGTGTGCTGAATGCTGTTTGTTCTTGTCTACACCGATTCACACCCCATTCAATGGGGCACAATATAGATAAGGGCTTTGGGGTAAGCGTAGCTCTGGTCAGGACTCAGTGTTCCCTGACTGGCCAACAGCTGCTGGGAGCAGGTTCATAAAGGGACCACTTACCCATCCTTTGATGGAGAGATAAGCCACTGTAATGTAATTACAACCGGGGAGATGGGAGAGGGGAAAGAAAAAAATATGTCAATCATGAAGGGGGCACACGGAGAGCCTCAGATTCCTTCCAACCTAAACATTGTGGCAAGGAAAGAAGTCTTAATTAGGAAACGTGTAGGCAGAGAACAGGAGCCCATCCTAAATGAACTGGGGTGTGATGAGCATAAAGAAAATGCTTTTTAAAAAGATCTTTGACTCCCACTGAGTGCTTGTTTCTTAGACTTCCTTGCCTAATAATGTCAGCATTTAAATGGCCCCAACTCCCAAATAACAAGGCTTTGAAGTTAACACCTCATTGAGGTATAGAGTTCATACGTTTGCTATTCCTATTATTTGGCTAGAAACCGTTTTCTGCATGGCTAGCTTAATAGGGCAACAGAATATTAAGTTGTATAGGGATTGAGAAAGCTATTCACACAAAGGAAAGAGCTACAGACTTCATGTATTTGAACAGAACCTGACAATTAAGAGAAAAGAGCAAAAGTCTGGGAAGTGCCCCGAATCACATAATTGCATGAAATTTTTTCATACCTGTGATATTTCCAGCCAGGCTCAAACACAAGGGATTTTCAGCTCGCATGGTGTCAGGGAGTTGTAGTTGTAATTAAGAGAGGAGACGAGGTGTTTTTTCTGTCCCTGCCAAAGTTCTTAAGCTGCAGAAAGTATTCTTTTCTTTAGCAGGACAGAATCAAGATGGCTTGGATTTTTTTTTCACTGAAAAAGGCAAAAGGGTGCTGAAAAATGATCTGGTGCTTGCTGGGCCAGTTACTTAGGGAATGAGTGATCCAGATTCAAGTCTCCTCTGTTGTTTTCCACCATTTCTGAGGAACGCCTCAGCCACCAGGCTATCACCTATTTTAGAACCTTTTTCTTTTGGTTTCAGCCCCAGCATCCAGCAGACCTCTAAAAATGCCTTTTTCAAACAGCATCCTCTCGAAATACACCAAAAAATGGCTTTTCATTCATTCTGCGTTTTCGGACCAGTTGTCTCCACTCCTGGTAATTCGCTGTGGCAGAACAATCACCCCCACCCCAAATCAGCTATTCTGAGTGCTCTCTGCCTTAGAAAAGCCCAGAGCCTGCAGTTAAAGACAGGGCTCTTTGGTACTTGCTGCCATATGGCAGACGTTTTCTTACCCGGAAAAATTCATGAATAATTTGAACGGCGCAATGGAGGGAGTAAATGATGTTGTTAAGCTCATTTTCGGGAGTAGGGGGCTGAACCATAATGGGACATTTCACTGAGGCCACGCAGGAAACTTTGCAGTGCCAGGATTAAACTAAATTGATGGGATGTCCCAGGCTTTGACCACAAATAAAGGTGTCCTCTAAGTACACCTGTATAGAGCATCAGTTAGGCATTAGAATTATTGCAGAAGTTGAAATGGTTTAGGAAAACATCCTCTTGTTCCAGTGCCCAGCTGAATAACAACAGCTTCTACTTTTTAAAAAAAATTCCTATGGTTTTTGCAGTTTGGAAAATGCTGGTGATAAAATCATCTTGTGTTTGGGATTCAGAAGATTTCTTGTCATTCATGTCCCTCTTTCATGACACAGGCTAAGCTTATGCTTCAGTTATTTCTCTGAAATAACTATATCTGTATTATAGATATCTATATCTGTATTATCTATATTTCTTTGAATATAGATACAATATAGATAATAATAGATATAATATAGATTTCTCTGAATATAGATATAAAACCATCTACCTCTTCCAGGCTTCAGTGATTGAAGGATTCCACCTTCATTCCTACCTTTTGCGATTATTTCACATCTGTTCCACTGCAAACACCACAGCAAAAGCCACATTTGGTATTCAGCTACAAGCAACTGGCATCCACGATGAAATTAAGCAATTGTTCTGTGTGTCCAACCAGAAGAATCCTCTGCAAAAATCTCTTTTTTGATTCTGTGAACCCTCTCAGGGCTTGGGAAGCAGATCGAAGGCAATCTCATGTGTTTATATTAACTTGCTGCTGAGGATGAACGACAGTTTCCTCACAAATCCACTGAAGTGTTAATAGCATCTGTTCATTTTATAGCAACTTATGGATTTAAAAATGGGTGAATGGAGAGGAAAATCACCCTGGTGGTCCTGTGTCCAAATGCCATGTTGTGCTGAAGAGCAATACTATTTTTTTAATGCTGTTTTTTTAAAAGAAAACATCTTTTTACACGTGTAATCATCGTTCCTTAAGCACTGTGTCCTTCTTCGGTGTAAAATCGCAGTGACAATAATTGCTTTGAGAAACAAAAGGGTCGGATTCCTCCTCTGTTGTCTAACAAAGTGGGAGATTGACAGGGTGGGCAGCCCAGGTGCCTAAAGACTCTGTCCCCTCCACAGCTGAAAACTTAGGTTCTCAAAATCCCTATTTATCTGCAGACAGACTTAAACTGCTTAGAAAATTGAAGTCCCTTCAGCCCATAGCCCACGGAGGTGATCTTTAATTTGGGAAGCAGGAGATGTATTTCAAATAAGAGCTGTGTGTAACCTTGCAGTGATGGCATTTATTGGGGAGGGGGAAGGAGAAGGGGGCACACACTGGAGTTCCAGTCCCTACAGCAAAGACTGGAAAAGATACAATTGTTGGACATAACAGGAAGAAGTTTTCTCTCCATCCCAGCAGAGACTGAGAGAGAGCCAAGATGTGATTTTGGTCATCAGCTTGGACACATTTGTGATGGGAAAGGTGAGGTCCTCATCCTCTCCATCAGTTCCTGTGAGAAATACAAACCATGGCATTGTGTCATGAGGAGAGACTGGGCTCCCAGCTCAGTGTCAGTGACAGCTGCTCCTGCCACTGGTACCTTGTTTTTATTATCTCCTGCACTTAAAATCACTGATCTTGCCATGTGCAGTGTGACAACTTCTCCCTTGACTGGCACTTGATTGAAGTTGGAGAGTGACAGGGGTGTGTTGGCACTGGGGCTGGAAGAAAATGCAGTAAAAATAAAAGAATGGGAGCCTTGTTGCCCTATATGTATTCCTGGGTCTGAAAAGCATTAATTAAAGGTGGGAATAAGATCTGGCTTGCATCTCCTGTGTCAGAGGCACAGGTTACCTTCCCAACAGCCAAGTGATCCCTCCCTCTCCAGCCCTGATCCCATAGTCACTGTCTCATGCAGGTCCTGCTTTCCTCTGACCACATGCTGAGGCATTTAACCCACTAATCCTGCAGAAAACTGTGTTTTGATGGATCAGTTTTCCATTGGGTTTGTGATTTGATACTCTCACTATCCAGTCAAATGAGCTTTAGAGCTGAGGGGAGGGACTGGAGCAAGAGGAAATAAGGAGGAAGGAGTAAAGGGAGAATTTGCTCCCCTTCTGGCAGTAGGGATGCTTTAGATTAGCTCAGCCATATCATCTGTCTGGACTGGGAGAGTAAATTCTGCTCTGTTTTCTGTTATTGCTTGCTTTACACTTTGTTTGTTTTGGGTTTTGATAGGAAGAAATGTAGCTGTATATATTCGGGAGAGGGTTTGGGGCAAACATCCTGGTCTGACATCTGTTCAGTGCAGGGATTTCTAGACCCCAACCTCACCCCCAAAAATTTGGGTTTAAAATGCTTCCCTGTCCAGCACATCACAATTGCCAGTGGCCCCCAGGCTATTTCAGGAACACTGAGATGTTTAATTCAGCCCAGGCTCTGTGCAGGTCACCCTGCTTGTGGCTTCTTCCCACGGTGCCAGCTACTGCTCCCAGTCCCTTTGAGGAGTAGCTTCAGGTCACACAGAAAACCAGGGCAAAGCCAGCAATGACATTCTCCTTTTCCTGTGTTACAATCTGGTATCTTAATTATTATTTCAGTTCTTCCTGTTCAGTGTGAGGGTCCCTCCCCTCTTCTCCCATATTAGTGTGTATCTTCTAAGTGTCAGCAACAGAGGAAAATCATCTGCAGAAATTCAGCTCTGGGGAAAAAGAAAAAAAAACCTACCCCATTATAAGCATTTATTAATTCATATTTAAGAACGAATTTTCTCCAGCTGTGCTGTGACTTCATTTATACTGTCAGGAGAACTGCTAGACGAACTTTAAATTGCACTACAGCATCCTTTTAAAGTTGTCTTGTAAAGTTTTGGGGTCTTGTTCTTGTTATTTTGTTCAGCCAAAGTATGAAAAGGGGTTAAAATATTTCATCATCAGAGTCCTTGTGGTCTGCCGGAAAAAATGATCCCAGCTATTACTGTCTGTGTGAATATAGTATTTCCCTCATTTCAGCTCATTTTCCTAATGCCTGCCTTGTTTTGGGGAACCTAAGCTGAATAGACAGATTGTGATTTGTGATAATTGTGCCAGAGGATCAGGCCCTGAACTTTGTTTCTGAACTATCAAGCTGTAACTGTGGAAGGGTGCCACCCAAATATAGGAGAGGAATCTTGTCAGTCTTCCTGTTGTAGAATTTTGCTCTTTTGTCTTGATTTAAAATGTTTTGATAGAAAATTCTTCTCTGTTCTTATTTCTTAAAATCTTCTCTAATAACAGCACTTGGCTTGTGCTCCCCACCTTAAACTCGTGGAAAACAGCAAATCTGGCATCATGTTTAAGGTGCTGATCAGATCTTGAATGCTGTAGGACAACAGCAACAACCAGCACCACCAAATAATGAGAACCAAACAAGCCAGAGCACCGCAGGGACCTTACACGCGGTGGGTTTTGTGAAGAGAATTAACATGAAAGAGGGTTCACTTTGGGGCTAGAGGTCAGGGCAGATAAACTCCTGTGTTCTGATACATTTCCTTAAAGTGGGAAGTGCTTTGGAGAGCAGGGCTGTGGGAAGAAGCTGTCAGCAACGGGGTGGTCAGCGGTGTCAAGGGTGGTGGCCTATGTTTTTCTTCTGCTGCAGCCTTTCATCCTCCATCTGTCAAGCCCCATAATTTTCAAGCCAAGCAGTCAATTTTTAATACAAACCTTTCACTTCTCCCAGGTCTGAAGTGCCCCTTTTATCTCAGATTCATGCAAAGAAAAGGACAATAAGTGGGAAATAGCCGAAAGCGGATGTCCCTGCTCGGGTCTCCTTGGGACGGCACCAGTTGTCACCTGGGCAGTGGGGTGTCCCCTGCTGTGGCTTGTCCCTCCAAAGTGTTTGCTGCCACGCTGGCAGCCTGGGGATCCCACATGGAGCTGTAAGGGAAGGGTGGTCTGTCTGGAGCACTTGGGACAGACATTTTGGTGGAGCGCCACAGACCCCGCGTGCAAGGCTTGGCACACATCGCGGTGGGGTCAGCGTGGCCCTACACGTCCTGCTGACCCCACTGGCCCCACTGCTGGCCCTACACACCCTGCTGACCCTCTGGCCCCACTGCTGCCTTCTTTGGGGGACTGATGTCCCCAGGAGCCCAGGCTCTCTTCACGCCCCGCTGGCTTCTAGCGCCTAGCTGGAGCCGACATCTTAGCATGGCTCGTGTCATATAATTTCAGCACGAACAAGGCTTGACCCCCGCTCAAAGTACACCGTGGTTAAGTGTTTAAATGAAGGTTTAACTGACTCAGACACCCAATCTAGCTCCAGCTACTGTGTTGCTGTGCTATTGAATGCTACAGCTACAAATTAAACTACAAATGGAGTGCCTCCATTCATCCGCAAGGATTATCACAGTAGAACTGGCAATAAGTGAAGCATCCAGATGGGTTAACAAGGTGAAACCCAGTGAAATCCATGGGAATCTTTCAAATGGCTGGTTTGAGGCCTATGTTTCATCCAGCCATCCCAGCTGAAGTTCTCCCAAGGAGGAAGCTGTGTATATCCCTTTATTCATTTCCCAACACAAATACACCCCTTAAACATCCAAGGCACAGCACTGAAATCCTTTCAATAAATGGATCTATGTTAAGAAATCATGACTTCTTAGCCTGGAAACATGGGGAAAAAAATCCACTTTTATATATACAAATCCCGTCTCTCTCTTTCTCTGTATATATGAGGTAATAGGGATCATCTTATTTCTTTGTATGTCAAGACATATACCCCTTAAACATCCAAGTCACACACTGAAATTTTTTCAATAAATGGATCTATATTAAGAAATCATGACTTCTTAGCCTGGAAACATGGGGGAAAAATCCATTTATATATATATATATATACACATATATATAATATAAATCCTCTCTCTATATATATAGTGTAATAGGGACCATCTTATTTCTTTGTATGTCAAGACTAGTTGGACTTGGGAGTTCTGCTTTTCTGTGTTTTAACAGAAAAAAACCCACGTCCTATTCTGTTCCATACTTGCTTGTAAGTGAATAATGATTGAAGATGTTTGGAGATGGATCTGAATTCCCCTTGGCAGCTGGAAGTGTTTGGATGTGAGGACATTTTGTCAGGTCATGAGTCTGGAAAGATGTGGACAGCAAGATGAGGAAGGTCTCTGCACAGGACTGACATTGCCCTGCTGATATCTTTGGCCATCAACATTTTCACATGCAACCCACTGCTGCCTTCTGCACTGATGTTGGGTAGCAGAGCCTCAGAAACACAGGAAAACAATCCCAACAGTGTGCTTCAGAGCAGGACTGCAAACTTTTAGGGACTAAGCTTCCTAATCACTACCGTATGGCTCATAAAAGGAGCAACCTGATACCGAGTACCAAGAGGTTGTTATTCCTCCTCTCTCCCCTATCCCACTCCAAATGTTAGAACAATAAATACATTTACCTCTTGTTAAGATCACTTAAAATAAGTTGTTTTAATTAAATCTCCTGGCAATCTATCTGCACTAAGTGATTAAGTGCCTCTTCTTTCAGTGAAAGGAGAAAGGACTATCACAAGATAAGACAGGCTGACTTGTGGACAGAACTAGGGCTGGGTAAAGCTGCTGAATATTTTCCACCAAAATTCATGTGAAAATACTGTGAACTTTCAATTTGTGTGATGTTGTATTTGACTCAAATATTTCCTCTCCTTTCAGACCTTCTTTCCCTCCCCACTGTCCCAGAGTCAATGAAATAGTTATTTCCCTCAGGTTAAAGTTCAGCTTTGAATATCAACTTTAAAAGCTGCCCAAGAAGAGAGCTTTCTTTTCTCAATGGGCATCACTTTCAGGGAATCAGCTTCAAGATGGAAAAATAGCAATTGTGTTGATGAATTATAGCTATTTAAAGTTGTAAAGAAATTGAGTTTGCGTAGCAATCAGTTCTCTGCAGCTGCACAATAAGAAAGTGTTTGCAGGCATTGTTATGCTATTTTTACATTTTAACTTAAAATATCTTGTGTGAATTAAAATTGGGTAATTATTCTTTCAAACCAAGCTTTTTACATTGCTCTCAGCTCAGGAATCACGCTGGTGGGTTTGTTGTTTTATTGCTGGCCATATCACTTTCAGGAGGGAGAAGAGTCACAGTAAAAGGCTCTTTTATGTCTTGTTATAAGATGGTTATGGCAGCATTTCCCTTTCAGCCTCCCTCCTCTCAGTTTTGTCTTCCAGTTCCCATCTTTCCCTGCCTTAGCCCTGCTCTGGTTCCTGACATGATGGATTGGATGGGAAGCTGAAAAAAACATTCTGGATCCTGGCACGGTCCAGGCAGGCACTCGGGACAAACTGCTCTGCTAATTTATGTGGATTCTTTACCTGCATCCTCCCCGCTGTTTTAGTGCTGGGGCCTCTCCTGGGCAGGGCCAGGCCAGTGTGCTGTGCGGTGCTTTTACTGCTACGGGGACAAATGATCATTAGGGACTGGCTGGAAACCCTTGGATATCCTGGCGGGCAGGGGTGGGATTTTAGAGGTGAATGCATTAACAGCGCGCTGCCACCTCCTTTTATCTCAGCCACCAGCACGCTCCAGGATGCCACCCCGGGGACTGATTGCTGCCCTTTGCATTTTATAACCCATCTCCAAGTGGGGAAAAAAGCAGCCAAAATGTTCAGCTTGGGAGTTCAGCTGTAGCTGCAGAGTTGTCCCTCGTTTGTGATTTCTCCTGTTAACTGTGTTAGGCTGAGTGTTTTAGGCTCCGACTTTCACTGATGAGCAAAGGAAAGCAACAGGGCAAAATGTTATTTCCACTCTCCTTCCACTGGGTGGGAATTGGCTCCTGGTTTTAAAGTTTTCTGAGGTGAACAAGACACAGCATCATATCCTAAATATTATTTTTTTCTTCTTTGCCCTAACCAGTGCTCGTTCCATGTCTAAAAATAAAAATAAATTAACCTAGAGACTCTTTACTGTGTGGCATTTCAGAATATATGTGAGTACAGAAAGAGTGAGATGTCACTTCTTTCTGCTTTAGGGAGATTTAGCAGGGACTTGAGCAGCTGAGAGAATTTGCCGTCTGGCCTCCTGACCAGCTAAAATGAATTTTGCATTTTTCAGCAGAGGATCGTGGCCATTCTGCCTTTTAATCACACGGTACGAAGTTTGTGTTTTGCATAATTACAGCCAAAATTTGGTCTTTGCAGGTTAGCTACACAGCTGTATGTTACTAGAATGTTCTGCAGTATAAAAAAGTCCACTTATGAGAGCCTGCCTTGCAAATAAGATTTGCTTTTTTTTGCTAATTGCAAAGAATGAAACTTTTATTTAGCTGTACCAGTAGGGTTTGATGCTTTTAAAGGAAAGGAATGCCCAAAGGGATGTTTCATCACGAGAGTGAATTAATACAGAACAAGAGGGAAAAAAAAAAAAGAGAACAATTCCTTGTGCATGTTTTCCTGTTCAGTTGTCTAAAATACATGTGATCTTCCAGCTACGTTTTCCTCTTGCAAATCATAGTGGGTTTTATTGGGAGAAGTTTCATTTTATTGCCTTGTTTTCCTGTAAAGTCAACAAGTTAAACCAACAGGATTTAATTTTGGGTTGGCAGGCCAGCTAAGAGATAACGCATCACGTGCCCTGCTTTTATCTTTTTCTTTTCCTTCCTCCTCCTGCTTCCTGGTCTCCTTGAGGTGCTCCACTCTACTGCTCAGCTTATTTACCTTAAAAAAAAAGAAATAAAATATCTTTGTAGGTGATTTATAGAACCCAATGGTTATTGTATGGCTAATGATTCATGGAACTTCATTAAATACCAAGTATGTGCCTGCTTACTGTCTGTGCACACTGCATATTAGAACCTTTGCACTCCCCCCTTGCAAATTGCCCCCATTAAATTCGCAGACAAAAGGTCCTCTCAGTAGCTTACATATTTTCCCACATGTGAGGGAGCAATTGGAAACTTCCTCTTGATAACTAAAAAACTTTTGAATTAGAATTTATGAGAAGGGTCTTTTGGTCTCGTTGCCTCAGGGCTGAAACAGATCCCAGTGTGTACAAGCGTTCCTTTGATGAGTGGAGCTGCACAGGGTAACATTTTTTAACAGGATCAAAAAGTATAATGCAGGGACAATGTGTGGAGGCCCTTGCTCTGACACAGGGAGTCATAGCCTGTGTTTTTCCAAGGCTAAAAATCCAAAAGTAACTGTCCAGGGCAGCAACTGCATTTTATATTCTTTTTAATTGCGGTAAAGTCCTAGATAAAATAATGGCCGTCAGTGTTACAACTTCCTTTTCTTTAATGTTCCCCTAAAAATGCTTTGAAGTGGGTTTTACCTTTGGGAAAGTATTGTATATGTGTTAGGGGAAAGCGTATCAAAAAGAAAATAAAGGGCCGGCTCTTTAATTGGTGGAAATCAGCATGGCTCTATTACAGGTATTGGAATTTCTCAAGCCGTGGATCTGGCTGAAAACTTTCTGTGATTTCTCACCGTGGCCTGACACATTCCTGCCCATTTTTTTTGGCTGGACCATCCTAAACTGAGTTTACTATTGACAAAACATTTTCCAGTAACATTTCTCTACGTAGGCAGCAGTCTTAAACCTGGATCTAACATTCAAGTGGTGAATATTTCCCATGATTTCATGCACTATTCAAGGAGGCACAGCCATATGTACCAGCTGATCCAAAGTCTCTACAAAAAGGTCTTGATACCTGGAATTTTTTCTCACCTAATAGCAACAGGAAAGGTCTCAGCACTCATTTAGGTGCCCTACCTGTGGTCTTCCATTTATATCTCGCTTCACACTGTCCTATGTGAAAAGAAGCGTAAAAAAAAAGGAATTTCCTCATGATATGGGGCCAACACACCACAGGCATCACCATAAAATGACCACATTACCATAAAATGACCACATTACCTCCACCTTGTTGTTGCATTATTCCAACAGAGATGGTTTTCAGACCATTATTTTCTGCATTCACGCTGGCAATATTTGTAAAATCTGTCATGGTATCCAAGTCATGCATATCAGCTAAAAGGGATCTTTTCACCAAGCAGAAGAATGAGGTTTGAAAACCTTGATCTGTCTTTAATGGAGCACTCCAAATTATTACTTATTCTGCAGCTGATAAATTAATGTCCCTCTTTTTACAACAGTTGTAAGTCTTCCAAATGATCCAGAAGATTTAACCCTTTATTTCTTCAGTGGTCAGTTAAAAGCCAAGCAAACTTTTCACCATAAATTTGGCTTGGTCTCAGAGCTGAAAAACTTTTTTTTTTTTCATCAGCAAAATACTGCCAGAGTGTTTGGACCTCAGTGGTGACCTTTAGAGAGCACAATATATGGATTATAAAAAGCCCAGAGTAGTCACGCTCTGAAAGACCAGAAAAACCTTCCACATGAGTCAGAAAATGGAATGGAATTGGTGGTGGACTGTGAGAAACTTCCTGGGGATGGAAGGTCTCTGCTTTTATGGCGACAGAAAATATATTTGAAATAAGATATCAAATATATTTGATATATTTGATATAAGAATTGATATTATTAATATCTCTGACTGGATAATAGGAGTTATACATCATTTAATTTATAAACATATATATTCATATATTCATCTCACTTTCATTTCATTTCGCTTCGTTAGTTTGGCCCTGACCTTGTCTCATTTTGGATGTATCAAATTACAACTCCAGCACTTTTGGGCTGCTAAATTGAGGGGAAAAAAAGACCCCCAATCCCTTTCTTTTTCCTTAGCAGGATGGACATGCATAAACACAATAAGGTAAGTAAGGAAAAGAGTGAGATGGCAAGCCACCTTCTCCCAAGTTTCAATCTGTAACCTCAATGGGAATTTGAAATATGTCCCTCAGCGAAGGTTTGGGTGCACAAATGAAAGGTGTTTGCTGCAAAACCTTTTCTTTCCATGTGGGCAGTGTGTAAAGCAGTGTCTTGGTCAGGGTCACCTCTTCCTTAAACTGGAGTGTCCCAGACTAAAATTCCAGGGCAGTAAATGGGGAGAAAGAATTTTCATTTGTGAAATGGTTTTGGAAGCTTCAAATCCAGACATTTCACCCATCCTCCACAAAAGCCCTCCGTAAGTACTTCATCAAGGTAGATGTAGAAATATTTGGCTGTTAGATCAACAGAAAAGAAGGTATGCAATGTTTAGAGCAAAATTAGGCAACAGAAGAGGAGAATTATTAAGTGTAGGGAAATAAAAAGAATTTGTTACTCTACTTCAGATAAATATTGTCACAGTGGGATAATAGCAATACACTTGTTGGACTAAGCCAGAGGTTTCTCTGCTTCACAGAGGCACAGGTGGATTTGTCCTTGTGCTGAGAGATTTCTTCTTTTTTTTTTTTTTTTTTTTTGCTGCCTCTCTTCTTTCAGCAGCAAGGTTTCATAATTCTCACAAGGAAATCTGGGGAAGGAACATTGGGAAATGCTGGTGATTTTGAAAGTCCAGTCAATTTGGGTGACATTTGGCATCATCATTTTTTTCCTTCTGGTGAGGTGCCATTAACTTTGCCTACTTTCTTGACAATAACTAAATTATTAAGGGTTTTAACTGCAATATGGGGACCTCTACCAGGATGACTTCAGGGCAAAACAGCTGCACCCAGTTGTTCTTCCTCCTCTTCCTGAGTTTAAATAAAATCTGGTCTCATCTGAATATGCACCCAGAAGACTGTATGGTTATTTAAGCCCCAGTGAGGGAACATATTTAAGAATATGCCTAATTTTCAGCATGTGCTCAAATCAATGGGACTTAAGCAAATGCTTGAAGTCAGGCATGTGGTCGAGGTGTTATCCTGAATGTGGGTCCTAATCCTTAAACAATAGCAAAGCCCAGAGGGAAGGGCAAGCTATCTGGGTTCCTTTCTTGGCTCTTTTGTTGGTCTGTGTTATAGCCCATAAAACGAGGATCATTATTCTTATCCCTCTTTGTGAGGCACATTGAAAATTATCAGGGAGAAGCGCTCTGAATACTGTTATTATTGGCTATACTTCTCGAGGCTGAAAAAAAAAATAATTTAGAGGCAGACATTCTCAGTGGATTTCTGGTTCTTCCTCCTTTCACTGGGGCAGGAAATACCATGAGAATGGAAAGAAGGACGCGTACCCATGATCACAAATAATCCTAATCTCCTCCTTTATGCTGCTGTAAATAATTAGACCTTGCTCCACTTTTGTTGCAGCCTCCCTGTGTGCAGGGATACCTGCTCCTGGTATTCCAGCAAGCTGGGAGATGAAAGGGCAATGGGGAGTGTTTGGGGGAGGAGGGGAGCCCACACTAATGGCAGAAAATAGGGAAGAGGCACAAGTTTGTGTGAGTTTGTGAAAGCAGCACTCCCGTAAATGCTGCTGCCAGCAGAGAGGTGCTCAGGTGGTGCTCAGCTCTCGTATCACTGCTCGGCTGCAAAGGCTGGAGGCAGCAAAGTCTCTCTGCTCCTGGTGATAATTCAGAGTTCCTCACATTCTCACCACCTTAAGTCAGCCCTCATTCCCCAGCTTCCATGTGAAGGGCCCCGAGCCAAGGCCGTGAGCCTGTGTGTATGTGTTCAGGACAGTTAATATTTATGATGCATCTTACTGGGAAAATTAGTATAAAGCTGTGTTCCAACAGCACATTTATCCCATGACCCAGTTTTATGGATAACGTGCTGAAACAGGGCCTGCTTGATTTAAACTTTTGTCACCCACTCTGATGGATGCAGTGCCCAGCTTTGGCTTAGGCAACACAAGCCAGGATTTGTGCAAAAAAAAAAAAAAAAAAAAAAAGTGATGTGCATTAGTGCAAGGTAAACAGATGGTAATGCTTTTGTTAATACCGAGTGCATACAAAGATATTTATCAAAGGGCCACATGTAAGGCCCATAGCTCTTGGCAGGGATCCCTGTGCTGTTACATCAGCTAATAAGAAGAACCATTTTATTGCATTACACACAGTTTTTGTAGGGTTGCTTTAGTCCGTGCAGGCAGCTCCCAAACTTGCCACAGTTCATACACCAAGAATCTGATTCTGAATAGTGTTCAACATCTATAATACCCTGTTGTTTTTGTTGTTGTTGGTTTTTTGGTTTTGTTTTTTTTTTTTTTATTGCTATGACTCTTGGCATTTCTCCAACTCAAATCCCTTCTAGGGAATTCCTCTGCTGCTTAGCAGCTCTGAAATAAGTGTAGGAGAGCCAGGTGGTGAATATACTGAAATGCTGGAGGACAGACATGAGAAATGGTAGTGGCAAATTTCAAAGGAAAAGAGGTTGAACTGTAAAGATTTGGAAGGGGATTGTGACACCACTCTAGCCACCGAAAAAATGCAGGCAGCTCTGCAGAAGCTTCTGCAGAATTGTGTGGCTAAACACAATTTATATCACAGAATGTTGCGCCTGAGAACAACAAAGCTGGTTGAGGCTGGCAGAATTTCCTCATCTGATTTATACAAGATAAATATAGATATAGAAGATTTATCTCATCTTCCACCACCATCAGCAGAGATTACTTGTGTCCTGTGCTGGGGAATCTCAGTCCCTGGAGCACTGGCAATGCGCTGGGGGTACAACTGCAGAAGGGGGAAAGGAACTTTTCATCACTGCAACCACATGATCAGGATTTTGTCATCCTTTCCTGCCCCCTGGGCTGTTCCCACTCTATGGCACTTCATCTCTTGAGCTGGCAGAGCATGTCTGGCTCAGTGGCTACACAGTGAAACAATTTGGAGAATCAGTTTGGCTGAAAATTGGTAATTTTGGACATTTTTTTCCTTTATGATGATGATGATGCCTTCCTGTCATTGTAAAGATAACTCACTCTTTCCAAGACTAATTTATAGCATTACTTCGATTCTGTTTCAAACAGGTAAGAAGTAGGGGCAAAAAAAGCACTTCCACTGCAAAAGTCTTACTTAAATCATGGGAATTTAAATTCACACAATCCAACACTGCTCAGTCAAATTCTTGATTTTAAGAACTTTAAATGTCTTTGATTTTGTAGCAGTGATGTGGCACAGAAGCAGACAGCATTACATTAGCTCTTGCAACTGTCTTCCTGTGAATCTTATGCCAGGATTTTCTAAAATTAAAATCCAAAAACCCAGCCCCTGATCATGGGGAGAGCTCCCAGTAATTATAAGCAGCAGAAACATGGTAGAAGAGCACTTGCTCTCTTCAAGTCATTTGCCTGCATATCTGCAGCAAAGCCATTAAAAAACCAGTCAGCTTCTTGGCCTGAGGTTCCTTTTAAACATTTTCTGTATTGCAAACAGAAAATTTGCCACAAATTCTTCTGCATTCCACTGCCCCTTCCCTGAGATAAGACAGGCCACTGCATCGTTCCTAGGCTTGCATTCACATCTTTCCATCCAATTTTCCATCCCTACAGCTTCAACAGCTCCATTTTCTTCCATCTGATGTATTTTATCCCCATAATTTTTTTCAAGTTTCTCTTGGTAGACTTCAGGTAGTTGGGAATGAAGTGGATGTGCAGTGGGTAAACAGAAAACTCCAGAAAACAGGCTGCTCCTCTGGGGTAATGATCAATTTGGGGTCAAATGGGAGCTGAGGGGGTGGATCCCAACCTGGTGGCAGCTCCTGCCGCTGGAGCTGTCACATTCTCCGTCAGCTGGTTATGATTTCTCACGTTTTTGTTATAATTTTACAAGTGTTCCAACTGCTTGCCAGCAGGTGTGTCAGGTGCCTTGTCTTGTCTTTCCTTTTGCTGATTCTCGTTTCACTGGGTACCTCAATAAATCATCAAAACTAGGAAAAAAACTACAGCAATAGTCCATAGTCAAATGGAATTCAGGAAAGTTTGCATTTAAAATGACAAATTTAAATTTCTGCTAAAATTTCAACCAGATCAGAACTTCAGATCCTATTTTTTTTTCTTTTTTTTTTCCTTTTTTTTTTCTTTTTTTTTTTCCCTCTGAAGAATATGAGTAGATTTTTTGGAAGCCTGAATTACACTGTACATCAATCAGAAAGGTTCATATCCATCCCTACCAATTCCCTCTTGAGTACCTCATCTTTCAAATGAAGTTGGCTGGACCTTTGCAGACCAGGAAGAAAGCTGAGGGTTTAGGCACTAGATAACCTCTGTGCTACAGCACTAAATTAAAATAAACCTATCTGAAAGAAATGTGTATAGAACTGATATTGCCAGGAGCAGGAGAGTACATGAAATAACTTTGATTTCAGGTCTATGCCTGATATCTGATTGATTGTGGAGCTGATACTGCACCCAGGATGCCCAAGCTGCCACTGTGATTTTTCCAGTTTGTTTGACAAGCTGAAATGTGTATCAGGATGCCACATGGAAAATGAATGATTATTCAACCCATTTTCAGATGGATGATCCCATTTGGGCAGAGTGGATCATTTGTGCTTTTCGTTTTTCAATGAATAGACGAAATGCTGCTCAGGGAGACGTGGTGATATTTCTAAGGCAAATGATAATTTCTGCAACTTCATAACATGGCATTCAAGTTTTATGTGGATTTGTCTCTAGCAGAGTGCCACAGCAGTAGGGGATGGAAGGACAGGATGCTCTTTCTGTGACTCATTCATTTTAGAAACCTTTCTTTTGCTAAAAACCAGCCCAGTGGCCCTGGGACAAGGCAGAGGCAGAGAGGGGGGGTTTATTTTGGCAAGGGGCAGAATGTCAAGGCTCATGGGCTCTTGTGTTTGAATGAAGAGGAGAAATTGTGTTGTGTCAGAGGGGCTGCTCCCCTCACAGGCACAGGGACCCTGCACCAGCAGAACAAAGCTCTGCTTCACCAATGAGTGCCCTTCTGCTTCCTGTGGCTGCACATTGAGGTGCAAGGTGTTTGCTTCTGCCTTAGTTAGAGTCACATTCCACATGACTCTCCTGTTAAAAAAAAAAAATCATTCCTGTAGTCAGAGGGCCAAAATTAGCTTCTCCTTAAAAGCCTGGAAAGGCAAAGAGGAGATTAAAACCCGTGTGGGTCACAGTAACCCTCTCAAAATGAAGAGACTGATACAGAATGCTGAGGATGAACTTTCTTGTCCCATTTCCAAAAAAAAAAAAAAAAAAAAAAAATGCAATAGGTGCTTCCAGGCTCTGTTTTTAAATGCAATGGCTCTGATTCCAGGTCCAATGCCATCTATTTTCAACTGTCTGGACTGCCCTATGTCAAAAGGAAAACCTTTATGAGGTTCCAGCCCAAAATGTAAATGAATTATGAAAGCCAGCCGAGCCAGGTAAAACCTGGATTATAGAGAGGGGAATTGTGTGGTGTCAAAATGAGAGAGAGAACATTAAAAAGCCAAAATTCAGAACATGTTTTGAAAAGCACATAGGAGGCTTTAGGTATTATACCTATTATATTTAGGTATATATGCTAAATTCATCATCAAACAGCCCCCTCCATAAGCTGATGTGGGGCAGGGTTGATAGAGGGTGATAAACTCTGTACCCAAGTTGATCAAACCACTTAAGAATTAAAAAGAGAATACATGAACATTTACTACACAAGGGCCTGGTATGGTTTCTTTGCTGGTGGTTAAATACCTGTTTAGAATAACCCCAAACTTAAAAAGCTACTTTTAATGGAATTTTTGTGCCAGCATAATGCTAATAAAATCTAAATATATGTGCTTTATGAGTACAGCTGTGCAAATACATTTTCTGTAAGAACCAGAAGTGGGGAAAGAGGGAGAGGAAGGAATTGGGGGGAGAGTTGGTTGGAAATCAGCTTACAAGCAAGAAATGGGAGTGGAAATGCATTTCAGACCTAAGGAGACATCTCATTTGGATCCCAGTCTTACAGAACACATTTTATCTATTCTCTTTCGGGACAGGATAAGGAAACTTATACCAATATAGTGAAATTATAGTGCAAATTAGGTGGGTAGAGAGCCCTAAATACTGAGGCCATGTAAAACTTGATGTTGTCTACCAGCTGCATGAGTTATTGCCTTCTCAGCCAGGATCTCTGCAAAGAATATGTACAAGGGATTACAAGCAGTCCCTTGATATTTTTGTTGAATTGTCCACATTCTGCTTTTCTCCAGCAGCAGTGGGCACCTAAAAATAATCATGCCCTGCACAAATCTCCAGAATGAGCACGCTAATCCTGTTCTGGAATACAGCAATACCCCATAAAACACCCAGGGTGAAAAGTCTTTCCTAAAAATACTCCAGAAGGGACACGAGGGAGTGTGATGGGTGAATGGGTTTTGATGGAGAAAAAATAAAATACTTTCTCATTCAAAAAAAAATCTGCCAATGTGATTTTTATATTCATCTGCCTCCCTTTAAAAAAAAAATAGGTTAATTTTCAATGGGAAAACGTGTCAGTTTGCCCTAATAAAGAGCCTTTTGAACTCTGACTAATGCTGGGACAGCAGGCCTCCGAGGAATGTCAGGAGATGGAGCAGCAGCATTCTTCTGGAGTGGCAGCCCCACTGCCTTCCTGAGCTCCTGGAATTCCTGTCAGTCAGATTAGATGTGAAACTCGGGGCTCAATCACAGAGCACGCTGTCGCCTTTTTCCCTGGCCAAATCACTTGGATATTTTGATCTTTGGAGTTGTGTGTTCTCCTACCCAAACTCCTGTTGCTGTTTCTGTTTGAAATGTCAGTGTTTACCCAGTTTCTGTCCACGCTTCTCTCTTCTGTTTGCCAGCTTTTATCCAACATGATTTCCTCTAACTGGAAGATAAAATTATTTGGCCTGAAAGATTTCTGTGCAGACTGCAAAAACGCTAGTATTTAAATAAAGGGTGTACAAAGCCACTTTTTATGATTAAGCTGGTTTATACATGTGGAACACGCTGGCTGTGTTACGGAGAAACAATAATTTTAAATTTAAAACATGCTCTCCCTCATTACAGAAATATATTCTGCCTTTTTTTTTTTTTCTTTAGCTGTTTTTTCTTCTCTTCCTCACCCCTCCCCAGCTCATTTAAACAGAGGGGCCATTCCTTTTCCCCATCTGAGTTAAATACCACAGTATCCTTTTCGGCAGCCTTCTAAGCTAAATCTAATCAAGCTGTGTCACAGCTCTGTCAGGCAGGTTGCTCTTTCTTTGGCCTCGAATAATTGGAAGAATGTTGGCACTTGTGCCTGGGCCATGAGAACGTGACCCGGGTTGATATTTAATCTACTCCAGTGCCGGGCTGCACTGGGGCTGGGGTCTCAGGCAGGCAGGGAGCAGTGTGTTAGCCATCAGCAGCACTCATTTTACCTCGGGATGGATTCCATTTGATGTATCATTACACCGCTCCACCAGAATGCTTTAATGAGACAGAGACATGCGCTGGAAAGGATTAAATTGTTGTCCTTTAAACTCCTTTTTTTTTTTTTTCCCCCCCCCCTTTCTCTTTTTTTTTCCTTTGCTCGCCTAATAGCTACAAGGTGCTGGGAAGTACCTGGGAAAAGGCAAAAAGGTTATGGGGGCAGCCAAAAATAGCTTAAAAAACTGAAGGTCTGTCATCTGTGGATCTGCAAGCACTTTGCAACCATTGCAAATATCTGGTCCACCTCTCCCTTTCACAAACTGGAAGAAAGAGCTGAGCTTGGAGTCGTGTTTTCACCTCCTTCCAGGGAAACGTGGTGCTATTAGAGAATATCAAAACTGCTTCACGACTTGGAAGTGCACAAATCCAGCGTTTCAGCATCACTCGAGATAAGGGAAAGTTTTCTTTCCTCTTCTCACAAGCTCCAGGAGCCCTGAGGAAAGAGGAAATCGGATCCACGGGTCACTCCTGCTGGGCAATCCGGAGTCACGATGGATTTCACTCGTTTTGTTGACACTTCCACGCAGATTCCAGTGGGAACCTGTGAGGTCGGGGGGACAAACAGCAATCGGGACCTTTTCCAGGGAGAAGTGTAAATCGCCCTTTTCTTGCCTCACAAGGATGTCTTGTGCCTCCAGTGCCTGGCTGAGGCTGGAGTGTTTGGAAGTGCCCCGCACTCAGGTCGCACACCCCAGCCACTCTTTGAACTCTGCCAAACGGAGAGGGGAATCCGCAATTCCCAAAGGACTCCGCGGCGACGTTAATTTGCATTTTAAAAAAAGGGGCGATCCCGATGACCCTTTACCTCTGACAATGAGATGTATCCGTGTGGACACGGCAGCCGGCGATTTCCGTATTAAATCTCGGTGGCAGAGCTGTTTCTGGCCATCCCTGGTGTCACACGGCTTGTCCCCTTCGCCGCGCAGGGATGCTGAGGACCAAGGGCAGCATCCCTGTATCCCAGGGCATCCTCCGCGGGATGCGAGCAGCGGGAGGAAAGATCTTTGTCGTGGGGCTGTGAGACGCTAATCAGGTGTGTTACTGATTAACTCGGCCTCCTCTAGAATGTCAATGACTGCTTTTCTGCCAGGCTGCAGGGTTTGGAGTGTTTATTCCCTTTCGCGTGTACTCCTGCAGTCGAATTTCCACCGACGTTGTCACCTGCTTCTGAGTCATTCTAGCCCCTGAGCGTGCCTTTTACATTTGACACTGTGTGAGTCTTGATAAAAGAAAAGTGCTGCTTCAAAATATGATGGTAACCGTAAATTTTATCCCCTCTTTCTGTGATAAATCATTCTGTCTTGAGAGCCACCTCCTCAAACCTCTCAGGCTGGGCTAAGGATAATGCCAACCTTTGAAGACAGCTTCTAAATTGGTGTTTGGATTCCTTGGAAAAACCTGAGTGCATTAGCAAAGCTGATGCCAACAGCCTTTTAATGCACCTTTTCGTATATAAAATAATTGGGTAAAAATGAAAAACTTTCTGTAGGACAGACAAGGGTACTCATGGTCATCCATTGGCCACAGTTTCTTCCCTGTTTATTTTGACTATGAACCTTCACAAGACTAGAAAGTCCATTCCTGGCTGCGAATGTTTTTTCCCAAGTAGGACAACAATGTCAGACTGACCTAAAGGAAGTTGTTCTCTCTTTACATTTCCTTTGAGGTTATTTTTTTTTTGCATTGAAAGTCACTTGTTCCAAATGAAGTGAGGCCAGCAGAGATGATCTCCTGTCACTGTCAAAGTGACAGCCACCACACTGTTCTCTTAGTGGATGTTCTGATTTTAATTTCCCCTTCATTTCATCTGCAGACCTTTGGGGAAGTGTATACTGATCTTATTTGTGTCATGGATTTTCCCTGGAAAAGCACTTTGGTATTCCAGATTTTTGAGTAGTTGAGCATCCCACCTCTGCCACACCTTTGCCATTATCATCTTCTTGCTTGACTTAACCATGATCCATTTTTTCTAAATTTTGGATTGCATATCAATTGTAACTGCCCCATTTCTCATTGAAATAAAATGTTTGGGGCCAAACTTTCAGGGACATAAGCAAGCCAGAAAACAGAATATTTGCAAGAGGGTACATTCCTCAAGCAGTTATGGTTAGAAACACAAGCAAAGAAACTCTGCCCCAAATGCTAGAAAAAATTACCACCATTTTGGCCCCTGTCAAATCACCAAATCTTTCCAATGGATTTTAGTAGAATAACAGAAATCTATGGAGTGCAGGACCAGAGGCTTCTGCTGCTTTATGTATTTGTTTTCTCACACCTTGTGCAGAAACTTGGGCAAGATACATCTCTGTTTACAAAATCACTTCCAGGTAAATAGCATGGGGAATATCTATTCTCTAGCTGTGTGACATCCATGACCAATCAAAATCACACACGTTTATTAATTAAATTTATTGTGTGCATTGATTACAAACAGGAAATCAAGATTTATCCTGCTATCTGCTGATATGAGACATTATTTAATAATTTTTGAGCTGCTGTTATGTAGAAATGGGATTTCTTGTTGGACTGTGACAACACAGTTGGCAGACATGGTGGTTGAACAATTTTCATTTAAGGATTGTTTGCTGGATTCCTCTTGTTGGCCCTTTGTGGAAAAATGAATCAGGGAAAAGTGAGATATGGCAGAAATGGCCAAAATAATTCCTTCAGTGGGCAGCAGCTGAGCAGTCTTCAGGCAGATGTAAAAACATTGCTGGATCCTCTGCACAACCCGAGAAGTATAAAGAGAGAAACAATTTATTTATTTTTCAAAAAGAAAGCTAAGGGAAACCAAGAGAAATGTAAAGCTTTGAGTGCAGAGAAAGGAAAGGCTGGGATTTGGATGATGATTCTCCTACAAAGTGGTCATAAAACTAAAAAGAAACAAGGAATGTCAATCTGACTAAGCAATGTTCATCCTTACTGCACCTCCCCACAGGACAAGAGCAAACCCTGATAAAGGCAAAATTGAGGGTTTCCCTCTCCATGCTGGGATTTTTTATTTGGAGCTAGAGAAACCCCCAAACATAGGAATTTATCTAATGGATGAGATGTGGCTGGAAAAACACTTCATCCGACCAAGCAAGCTGAAAGAAAATGTGCTTTTTCACAATTTTGTTTTCTCCCAAATCACAAAATGTTAATATTTTTGGCAGAACTGGAATACAGTCAATTGCCTGCTATTGAGTTTGGGATATCATTATGCTGTGGAGTTGTATTTCAAAATAAATATTCATAGCTTTATGCTTAACTTTAAACAGCTGCTTAAGCTGCTTGAGTTCATGGACCTGGTCTTCATATGTCAAAGAAATGACCAGACACAAGCACAGAGCAAGAGCAGAGCTTTCAGAAAGAAGAAAAAAAAAATCCCCTTTTCTGTGGCATTTTGGAAAAGTCCAAAGTGTATATCCACAGCTTTTGAAATCAGATGCTAAATGCAGTGGTTGGGTTTAGGAGAAACAGAAGAGTTTCCCCTGTTTCCCACAGTCCTGTATTTTGAGCTGAATTTGATTTTGCAGTCTTTTTTTTTTTTTTTTTTTTTTTTTTTTTACTATTGAACAACTCCTGGAGCCTCTGAGGAAAATCTGAATGGGAATTTACTCTGCAATCTTCGCTGGAGGTGGAAATGCAGATCAATGGGCTAAATACAGCAGGATTTAGTGTTAATCTGCATTTCCTGCACTGCTGGGAGTTGCTGCCCAAGCGCTTCACATACACCTTGCTTGCACTTAGAGATTTTTTAATTTTATATAAATGCAGCTGGTTTGTTTTTCTAGGGCAGAAAAACAAGATGCTTTCACTGTAGAGTTCAGAACTGCTCAGAAATGCTAACTTCTTTTCTTTCCAACCAGAAATGGAATTATCTACTGTGTTCAGAGCTTGGACCCAATGTTCTAAGCTGTCCTAGTAAATAGAGCCTATCAGAGATTCCCTGAACAAACAGCCACTGGATTTAAATGGCAATTAAATTAATTTCAAGCATTTTCTCTCGTTCTGATGACTAGGCATGAATTTCAGAGGCAAATTTGCAAGCCAGTTCATCAGTGCCTGGCAATGTTAATAGGTGTGAATGCTCCATCCCTGTCTTTTCACACTTGCAACCTCACACACAGTGGAGAATTTTGCCTTTGAAACCTTGCTTCTCTTTTTTCTTTTTTTTTTCTTTTTTTTTCTTTTTTTTTTCTTTTTTTTTTCTTTTTTTTTCTTTTTTTTTTCTTTTTTTTCCCCTGGCCACTATCTTCTTTGCTCTTTCTCACAGTGGTGCAGCTTTAAATATTTACTGGGGTTGGATACCCAACCAGGTTCTTAATGTGGAAATAGTCCTTTTAGTTGCAAATGCCCCTTTTATCATGCACAACGTTGTTGTCTTTTCTCATTGTAACAAGGCTTTGCAATTAAAGGAGCAAAGGACTCCCGAGGTCATCTAGGAACATCCATGCCCCTGCAGGATTGCTCTCCGCAGAATGCTTGATCACTATCTCGTCGTGAAAGGTCCGGGGGATGGAATGTCTTCGGGTGGTTATTCTTTCCAAATTCTTCGAAATTACATAATTCTTGGAAAATTCCTTCCAACTGCATCTGGCTGGAGAAGCCCTTTTTACTTTGGATCACTCCCTGTGCCATGGCCATACCTCCCTTCCTTGAGCACCTTCAAGCTCAGCCTCCTGACCAAACCCATCTGGCCCACCAGAGGTTCTTCCTGAAGCCTGGAAGAGCCATGCTTGGAATATCTGTGCTTGGAACACGGAGCCAGCCCCTCCTGCAAAAGGCAGAGCCTGCATCTCCAGGAGGGATAGCTGTGCTCCAGTTGGTGTCCCAGCCTCTTTCCATGTTTATGTGGAGCCAGAGAGTCCTTAAATACTCCTGCTGTCGATATAAGCAGGGTAGGATGCCAGCTTCCCATGGTTTTCCAGTCAGGAACATTCAGTTCCACTTTTCAATTCAATTCCATTTTTCCAGCAGCAAAATGACCACGGTGGGAAGGAGGTCTGTGAAAGGACCAGGAATTCAGCACTTAAAGCAGAGCAGTTTTGAGGGGAATGCCTGTTTTGCCCCCTCCTTTCCCTTTTCCATTGGGGAGCAACGAGCAGGACAGCCAGCAGGAACTCAGAGGGGACACCAGGAATGTCAGCTCTCAGTGGCCAGAGGGGGCCAGGGAGGGTGACACTGAATGCAGAGGCAAAGGGGCTGTTTGGGAGGGCTGGCTCAGCAGGAGGCTGGACATCCAAAGCCACAGCAGCCCTGGGAAATCCGTGACATGGGACAGGCAGGGGACCCACGGCTGCTGATCTCTGTGTAGAGCAGAGCAGGGTTCAGCTTCTTCCTCTGCCCCAGGGGACCCACAGCTCATGTCCAACCTCCCAGGAGAGCTCTCTGGCCAATGAGCTGAGCTGGTTGGGGTGAGGATGCTCCCTGTCCGTCCTGTCCAAGCTGTGCCACTCAGCAGAAAGGAATTCACGGAGCCAGAGGAAGGATACAAGAGAATTGGGGCACACAGGAGTTAGAGCAGGGTGAAGGGAGGGCCTCTCGGTTCTGCCGCTGCATTTATGTAAAATAAAACGCCCTCTGTGCCCTCTGCAGAGCCATTCTTCTTCTCCCCAGTTGTCTGCAGCTCTATCAGTAAGGTGTGACTATTAATCACTGCCCCATCTCCAGAGATGTTACCACCAAGAGCTTTCATTCTCTAACAAAGTGGAAATCTTCAAAGCTACGCTTAAGGAAAACATTTCAGCATACCAGGGAGAAAAAAAATAAAAGGGGAGGGAGTGAACTGCATGAATGTGGTGCTTCTGTAGGCAGGTTATTGGCACAGATTGGGGTATTCTGATTTTCTGTAAAAATTTCAGAACAAAAAAGATTAATTTGCACCTTCAATCAGCCAACGTTTAGAACTCGATTTCTACAAGAATTATTTCAACAAGGAGAGAGTGTCTGCTAAACTGGAGATTGTCTTAATAGAGAAATGGCACATATACTTTATCATCATTTCCAAAAGTGTTGTTTAAAAAAAAAAAAAAAGGCATCACAGGGCTTAAATTTCACTCCTTAATTTGGTTTCATACAGTGATCTTTGAGTGGACTGCACTATTTCTTGGGGTGCTGCCCCACCAGGGGATTTAATTACTTCCCAAATTTCTGCTGACAGGGCTCCCCATTTGAGAGGTTCTAATCTTCAATCTCAACACCAAGAGGAAAAGGCAGCCCCTGATTGGGACCATTGGAATCCTTTCTCTCAAGCAGGGGTTTCTTGAAAGTGCTTCTCTGCAAAACATCTAAATGTTGAGGGTTTTTTCCCCCTCTCTTATCTCATTTTGGAAAATGGGCAAGTTAAAAAAAAAAAAGAAAAAAAAAAGAAAAAGAAACAAACAAATAAATGTGTAAAACATTTGGAGAATACATGGAGGAGAATAATGGAAAATACTAGGCCAGACAAATAGAGTTGAATGCAATAAAAAGTCCAAAAGTCTTTGAGAGAAAATTTTAAATAAATATGATTGCAATTACTAGTTCCTCCTTTGAAGTACTTCCTGACCCTTTTTTTCTTTCACACATTAAAACAAAGGAATTAAGTGAAACATTTAAACCAATTAAAACCTGGGCTTTTAAAAATTTGGCTGTGTGAAACATTTGCCACCAAACATTAGGATTTCACAGTATCCCATTGCTTGAAGGCATTATTCAGAAGGCTTTTAGGATTTATCTTCCTTATTGACAGCGAAGTTTACTATACAGTGGGGTGGCAAACAGATTAGGAAAAGCCTGAGCTCTTCCTCCAAAGCTGGATGAGGAAGCAGAGCCTGTGCACTCTGTTCTCAGGACTTCAAACATCCCAGGTTCTCCCCCCATCTCTTTTTTTTTTTTTTTTTTTTTTTTTTTTTTTTTTTTTTTTTTTTTTGCATAATCCAGTGGAATCTGACAAACAAAAGCCTCTCAGAAGTCAGATGGCATTTAATTTGAGTAGCAGGTAATCAGTGAAAGAGAGTATCCTGGAGAGAAGGTAATTTGTCTTGAGCTGACAATTCGAGATGGATGTGCAGGGGTTATCTGCAGTGTCAGTTCAGGCAGAGATGAACCCAACTCCATTTCTCTGCCTGGAAGTCTAAATCAACAGAGACCTGGGAGATAATGAGGTATTTAATGGGGTTCCCTCTTCTCCTCGTTGCAGATCTCATCTTTCCTCAAAGAATGAGGGCCTGAAAGGAAAAGGGAAGGGGAAAAAAAAGGAAACGACAAAGGGGAAAACAAAGCAGAGGTGAAGGGAAATTTGCTCAGTAGATTGACTAGAAGAGCTGCATTAATGCAATCTAACTAATGGCACATTTTCACCCTCAATTGGAATAGATCAGCAAAGTCAGATAAACCACACCACCCTCTTGTCTCCCGAGCTCATGGACCACTGGAGGATTGCAGAGGGCTTGCTGGAGTCCTTGCAGAGATGCAGGACGTTTTCTTTACCAACTATAATATTTTGGGCATTGCCTAAAATAATATACAGTGGAATTGGTCAAACCTGAGTCTTTCTTTTGGTTGTTTTCACACTGAGTCCAGTCCAGATGAACTCTGGCCACTTCAGATTGGGATCTGATGCCATCCAGTTTGATTTGAAGTGTGCTAATGGGAAGAAATCATATGAACCCCTCACTTTAGGGAAGAGAATGCCTAGAGAAAGAGAAATAGCCTTGAGAACAAATAGTTGATGATGTTACTTTAAAAAATATGTGAAATTAATTTAGAAAAACTGACTATTCTTTTCATTGACTTGTACTGAGGAATGGCACATCCTGGAGGGGACAACCTTTGACTAACGTGTACCTATAATTTATTTTATAGGTCTAAATCAAGATCAGCACTACCACAGCAAAAAGTCTCAAAAAGCTTCAAGCTAAAGGTCATGGCTTGAGGGGGAAAAAAAAAAAAAAAGTAAATCCTGCTCAGGAAACCACTAAAATATGATTTTAACTTTAGAACTTTAAAGTTGATAGCACTGAGACATTTGCTTGGTATTATGCACATACTTAAATATCTGCCCTGAATGTGAACGCTGAATAACAAAGGAACTAAAAGAACACAGGGTGGCAGAAAGAATATTATTAAACAATGTTCCTTAAGCAGCATGGCTTTAATTTCTTCTGTAAAATATGCAAGGCTTTCCAAGAATCTGGCATTCATTTTTTGCCTGTCTCCTTGCCCCAGCAACTGGATGTGTATGAATATTCCTATCGATAATTTGAGACCCTGTCCTGCAGCAGAGCCTGTTTTCCTTCAGAAAAGCAGTGTTCAGGTTTCAAAGTGGATGAAATATCTGCTGCTAACAGCCCAAACATTTGTTTAGCTCCTTGTTCATGCACAGATCTTTGCATTTATACCCTAAAATAAAACGAAGCCATTCATGTTTTCCTTATGAGTCATAGATCATTCCGTTTCCTTATGAATCTCAGGAAGTTTTTGTACATTACTGGCAAACAACTCAAAACAAGATCTCTCTTTTTCAGCGTTGTTTTAAATACAGCTGGCCAACGCTTTTAAAATTGAAAGTTTTTCTTAAGAGATGATTTATTGTTATGAGTGCAATATTTTGCCATTACAATGTGTTCAAAAGCAATTTTTCTTTTTTTTTTTTGCTGTAACTCTGCTAAGGAAAGTATTTTTTTGGAGCTCTTCTTTTCAAGACATGTCGTGGGGGAAGATGATTTTCTAACCAGAGCTATATTTGACCTCTTACATTTTTCCCCGTCAGGATTCTCGTGATTTCTCACCAGGGTGGGTGGAAAGAGGCATGTTCCCCAGCAGACTGAGTGCCAACAGTCAGGGAAATCTCTTGGAAAGTTGGTCCCAGTGCACTAAGGCCAGCCTAGGGCAGAGTTTCCCTGGCTGTGGGCTACAATCCCCCCAGGGCCACAAAAGAGTTCAAAGGGGGCTCTGAAGTGTTAGAAAAAACACTACTGGTCAGCAGCTGCTGACTTTTTCCTGGCTGGAAGAGCCAGGCTGCGGTTTCACAAGATTAAGTCTTCAACACCAATTCTGGCTTCTGGTATTCCCTTTCCAGCCTTTTCCTCCTGCTTGTTTCATCTTCCCTCCTGCAGTGCACGGGCCCCTCGGTTCTCCTGGAGCATTGGTTTGTGGCTCTGCTGCGAAAGGGATCAGGAATTTGATCCAATTTGGAGGAAGACACATAAAAAAACACAAAGGGTTTCTCTGCCAGGCTATTTTTGAGCTGGATTTATTCCCTGTTCATTGCACAGATGCATCCATGACTGTGCTGGTGGAGCAGAGGGAATGGAGTGGAGCGAGGGATGAGGAGCAGGAACACAGCGCTGGCAAAACCACAGCCACCAGAGAGATTTAATTACTGGTGGCAAGAGGTTTTGCTCTCTAGAGAACGGGGAATTGCTTTTCAGGGCCTTAATTGCTGGCAGCAGCTCAGCTCCTCCAGAGAAGGGGAGTGAGCATTTATCCCTAGAGCCAAAATTGCAGCAGAGTCCTGCTGTTCTTCTGCCTGTGGGGCATGAATGGATGTTGGCTCGGGGGGCTACGAGTGCTTCAGAGAGGGGCCACCTCCTCCACGTGTTTGAAAACACAGGCCTTGGAACCCCAGGGGAATTTTTCACTCTGGGTGCTCATGGCAGATCCAGCCCAGCCTGAAGGAGAACAAAATCTCAGGAGGGCTCTGTTTGTGTCACTCACCACTGACTTTTAATAACTTCATGCTGGTGCACAAAGAGTGAAACTTTGATTCAGGGAAGCCACTTCATGGTCAGCCCCAGCTGATGCTGGTTTTAAGAGTTTCAGCAAAAAAAAGGTTGGTCTGGATTATCAAAGGTCTTATCATTAACCTCAAGACCTTGTTAGAACTTAGCTGAGCTTCACTGAAAATGGAGTTCCTAGAGAATGGTCTTCTCTTGCAGAGCTTTAGGTGTTGGAGTCAGAGGAGATGTGACAAATAAAGGCTAATGTCACATTGGTCCCACTCAACTTGCACCATAGGCAGCATAATTTATTCTCGAGGTCCTTCTTTTGTGGAAGAAGAACAATCTCATGGGAAAACCCCCCAAAAATATTGTTCAGTGGGAGGAAAAAAGCAAGTTAGACATCAGCTGTGACTAGCACTGTTCTATTTTTGCTGGTTGGATTCTAGCACATTTTGGATCATGGCAGGTAGTCAAGATGAATTTAACTGTGATAATGAGGGAAATGAGAAATGATGCAGCCCATCAAACAAAGGTCTGCATTCTGAAAATATCAAAGCCACCTAGGAACCTTCCTGAAATCAATCTAGATTTATTGCCTAAGTCTGCTAAGTTCATACATTCCTGATACATGTGTAAATCCCTCTGGAAAAATAGAATTTAGGCTCCCACATCATTTATATGCCTTTGATAATTTACCAGGAGTTGTTTATAGACCAGAGTTGAAAGCCCAAGACTGAGCATCTCACTGGTTTTAAATTGAAAAGATGCTGTATGAAATCCAAACTTCAGCTTTATCACGCATATGCAGGCACAATAAAGATAAGGAGCTGTCTCCAAGGAGTGGTGACTCTGCCCTCCTGCCTTGTCCAGGGCACAATTTCATTTCTTATGGAACCTTTTGCCTGTGGAAAAACCCTATTCCTGCCCTGTGCCCAGGTCAGAAACCCCTCACACCGGTTTTGTCCCAAAGTCTGTAATCTGTAATTTGGGACAAAGATTACAGAGTAGACGACAAGAAATAATAGTAATAATAAAGAAAATGGGAAAAAATTTTCAAAAATTCACAAATTTGGAAAAATCTGACTTGGGTTCTAGTTTCTGAAAAACAACTCGTAAAATTTACAGTGTCTAAACCCAAGGCTGGGGGTTAAAAGTGAGCTTCCCAAATCCCACTATTTATTACATGTGATGCCTCTGGCCCTGCCCACACACACAGAGCCCAGGGACAGCCTGTAGCCGCCACAATTAATCATCCTGACTTCACAAAAACTGTGGCCATGACCAGAACATGTCAACAACATGGCCCACATCATTTAAGTGGTGGTGCTGATGTTCTTTTCCTCCCCTTTTAACAAAATAATAAACAATTATTTGCTGTATGGATTTGGCATAATTTATGAATGGCTTGAACTTTGCAAGACCTTGTCCCGTGGAGGGGCTGTGTTCTATTTTTGTTTGGATTAATCTGGTACAGCCACCCCCATACAAGTTTCATGAATCAGACTGTCTAGGATAAGGGGGTTGACTCTCCAATTTAATATTTAGGAAAAAAAAAAAAGAAAAAAGGATGGATGTTGAGTTAGCCTTTCAGTGAATGTGGACCATGTTTTTTATGGCAACACTGAGGCGAAATCATTTCCTTTCAATGGCAAATGAAAACTGAGAGTCTTAGAAAATCTTGTATTTAATATATATTTGTTGGTTTGGGGGTTTTTTTATTGCCATGGAGAAGGAAATATCTGTGTTAGCAGCTGCACACATAGAGGGTCCCTGTCCCCAACAGGCTCCAAGCTAAGCTCTAGCCGAGAAATGTTTATACATAAACAAAAAAAAAGCTGTTTCGAGCAATCAGAGTTAGATGAAATTACATTTCCTTCTTCAAGGGGTTATTTGTGAGAATTTTATCTGAGAAAAACTTGATGCAAGATAATGGAGTGACTTTACAGATGTTTATGGTGAAAATATAGAGACAAAAGTGCTTCTTTGTGTGTTTTCCTTACTGGAGAGGGGCAGCAGCATCCCTGGACTTCTGGGGAGGACCCTGAATTGCAACAGAGCTCAGAGGGGACAGAGGGTGAGATTTGGCTGGATGAGTTGCTGGACCACCCTTTGCTTTAGCCAAGAAGGGTTGGAGCAGATGTGATAAAATATTAAATTAGGAGAGCCCTTTTGCAGCCCAGCAGCACAGCTCCTCCGTGGGGCACACAAGTCCTGTCCTCTGGGCAGGGCACAAAGGATGCAAAAATCTCTCCCACAAGCAGCCCAAGCAGTGGAGTTATTCAGAAACAGGATGTCAATTGATGCTTCTTTTAGAAGGATGCAGAGCTCCGGTCTTGCCCACTCGGTCTAGCTGCTGCTTCAAAAAGAAAAAGAAAAAACATAAGAGACATAGCACAAGTGAAAGAAGCCCAAACTATGTGACAGGCAGGGTCTTGCTGACAGATATTATGTGGGATGCACCGTTTCCCAAATTTCTTCACCTCACCTCAAAGAATTATGTTTATTTGATGGATCACAAATGAGAATTCTTTTTTTTTCTTCCGACTGTCAACCTTGGGCACATTCTTTGGTACCTCCTTCCCACAGCCTGAGCTGTTAATGATCTGAGCTCTTCCAATTTACACATAGCAGTGACTTAAAATTCCTGTGTGCAGCTCTTACTGTACCCTGTTCTAGTGCACTGGGGCCAAACAATCCCATTGTCTCCCATATGTTTCAAACAACAAACATAAAACAGGTGATTAAACTCCATAAACAAACAGGGTTTTCCCAGCAACAAATCAACACCTCTCCACGTCTGGTATTTGTGGAATTTGATAAGCCACCCACTTTGCTCCCTCCCCATTCTTGTTATGTCTGTCCTCAGCCTTCTTCATCTTTTATCCCCACCCTGCTTCACCCATTCTCCAAAGGCAGGCATTCATTGTTAATTAACTGCTGAAACAGGGCGAGCAGCTTGGTTCATGGGATTGAGATGGGAATGGAGCTTTAGGTCTGAGCTTAAACTGCTCTGAAAGGCCTAAAAGGCACATTCTCTCACTCAGGAGGAGTGAGGGAGGCAGGAAGGAGTAATAGAGAGGAGAGGGAGACTCAGGGAATGCAACTGGAAAACATCAAACCAGTAAATTGAGACACATGTCTTAATCAGTTTGAATGATAGGAGTTTTTGAAAAATCAAAGGTTCTGGTGTTTCTGGTACTTATGTGCTCCCAGATGTAAATACTTGGCTTGTATCAAGTTTCTGGGCCAGAAATTGGTCTCAATCAGAGTGGTGTAAATCTGGAATTATTCAAGATTAGTAAACACTGCATTCATACAGGAATTATGATGGCATAACAGATTAGCTGTTCCTTATTGTGCTGGTTTATCAAGGGCATTTAACATTGCAAGAATGGTGAAAACAGAGAAATTGTTAAAATTCATTTTCAGTCAATGTGTGCCAAATATCTTGCCTGGAACCTTTAGCAGTGGATGGATAAATTGCTATATTCCTTCCACACACAGAAGTTCCCATCTTCCTGTGCTGTCTTAACTCACAGGCTGTGTTTTCTTTTATTGGCAAAATGAAGGTATTAATAAGTGTTCAGATTCCATCTCTACATGTAATAAGCTGAGTACTGGGTAATTGAAATACTACCCCTATATGATCATTCCTGCTAAAGATCCTCAATCCAGTGGGATGGCTCAGGGTCTGACTCGAGGTTGTCCTGGCTAATTTTAGATGCTGATCTTGGTAAGGAACATTCTCGAGACCTGAGGGGCTGATATTTCTGTTCTGGGTGTTGAGGTTGTAGCTGCACCCAGAGCAACAGCAATGGTTCAATATTCCCATTGGATTCTGCCTAATTAGAACATGATCTGGAGTTGTCCCCAGAAATCCATACTCATTCAGCTTATTTAGGTCTAATGTAACATTAATAACTCTTCCAGGGAGTGTCCTGCAGTGTTGCAAATACATTTAGCCTGTGTTGATCAGAAGCGAAAGCATTTCATTCCATAAAGAAATTAGGAGCTCTACTGCTGTCAAATTCAGCAGTTAAATGAAGCAGAAACTTAGTTCAAAGGCCAGCTCCTGGAAGCATTTTCCTTTGCAACATTTCAAGAAGCAATGCTTCCCTTTTGGGATTGTCCTGGAGAACATGCCTATAAACTAGATGCCGTGCCTTCTTAACAATGACAAATATTTCATGTCTAGGAAAAAAAAATCTGGAGGGTGTGAATTCAGCAACACAAAAGCTGAAAATGTATTCAAAAGCGTTTTGGGTTTTTTTGTTGTTTTTTTTTTTTTTTTCTTTTCTGCACTGTCCATCCTGGGGGAGGGCTTGGACATGGAGAGTCCAAATCTCTCCTGTAAGCGATGAATTTGTGATTCCACACGATGAAATAAGGGATTCTCCTCCTGTTCTGGAGGGCTGGCATATCAGTCCTCAAAACTCCAAAGGAATAAGGTTTGGAGGGAGAAGAACAGGTTTCCCAGAGAAGCTGTGGCTGCCCCATCCCTGGAAGTTTTCGAGGCCAGGTTGGACGAGGCTCTGCACAACCCGCGACAGTGGAAGGGGTTGGAACTGGATTATCTTTAAGATCTCTTCCAGCATAATTAAATCCATAATTAATCCTCCATGATTCTCTGGGAGCAGCTCAAAGGGGCCTCAGGTTTCTCAGCCCATTGCTGCTGTGGGACACAATCCCTTCCCCGAGCAGCAGAACTCCCCCCAGACCCCATCTCTCTGCTCCCTCCTTCCTCTTTTCCCCTCCAGCTTCCTCCTTCCCTGATGTGGGCATGGAGTACAACACCTGTGAGCACCCAGGCACTGAAGCAACCGTGAAAAATTGTGAAAAAAAAAGAGTGAAAAATCGTGAATAACACTGGGCAGCACAGCAGAGAGAGGCAGAGAGGGAAAAGGAGAGCGATTTCTGCCTGCTGCCTTGCCGGAATCCTGGATGTTCTGCCAGCCTCCTTCAGATGTGTAAATAAAGATGCTGAACTCACGGAGCGCTCAGATGGAAATCTTTGGAGCCAGGAGCTCAGATGAGGCAGATACCGGGAGGGATTTATCTGGGAGCTTTTTCTCAAGGTGAGCAGCAGCTCGCTCTGCCCACGGCTGCTCTCCTCTCGCATCCCGGCGCTTATCGGCAGCATCTCAGACGTCCTTAGGTCGTCCCGGCATCTCCCTGCCCATCGTCGGGGTGTTTTTAATCACTCCGAGCAGGAAATAGCATGCTGCATTTAAATACTGTATGCAATTATCATGGGAAATATAATTAGGAAGCGTAATTAAATGGGCTTGACTGTGTATCGGGCTGTTTCTTGATTTTTTTTTTTCACTCGATCCAGCTGTTTCTCACAGGCTCTTCACTTTGAGTGCTGGTGGTCTGTGACAGAACCTCTGCACAGAATGGAGGGAGAATTACTTCTTTAGAGGCTCTTCATTTAATCTAACTAGGCCAATTTATTTAAATGCAATCATGACATTTTCCAACCCAACCTCCTTTACTCATTACTTTAGATGCTTCATTTTGGAATGTCTAGATTCATCCAAAATACTCCAATTTGAAGGTTTTATAAAACCCCAAGCATACAAAGTCACTGGTGGCGTGGGCTGGCTGTTTATTATGTGTTTGTTTAATGTGTTGCACTATGTGGGCCTGATTCTTGATTGGATTTTCTTAAGTGCTCCCAGCATATACCAAAAAAAAAAAAAAAAAAAAAAGGAAGAAAAAAAAAAAGGGTGATAAAACAAGTGTGGTTCATTACTCAGTACAATGCTAGTTTATGATGATTCCTTTTCTTCCTGCCCAGGGAAGAATTCTGAATTACTGGAGAAAATGTTTTGTCTTCCCTCTAATAAAGCCATAATGCTGCAAGAGTGGGAAATGCTGTCTAGGATTTGTTGAGAAAATCAGTGTAATTACACTAAAAAATAGCTCTTTTTTTTTTTTTTTTTTTTTTTTTTTTGTCCCAGTGAACAAAAATCTTTGGATTGGGTCGTGTAGGTGCCTGAAGAACAGTTTGCTGCCAGTGAAAGAGGCAAACCCATGCTCTCCCCTTCCTGAGCAGGACAGATCTCTCAGTGCAGGGCTCCTATGACCCCTTAGCAAGCTGATTCTGCTCCCTATGCCAGCAAACACCTAAAAATCTTCTTTTAATTATTTCTTTCCCCCCTGTGGTGCCTGAGAGAGCTGAGTTAGCCCCCAGAGGGATAGGATGGGCACTGATGTCAGCACCAGGGGCACACAGGTCCTTTTGTGCCAGGGTAGGGGGGGACACCCCGCTCCCTTTCAGCAGCAGCAGGCGCCTCCGTGGGCCCAGCAGCCTCATCTGACTCTGCTTATCACTGCAGTCATGTGGCAGGAGGGAAAGGCTATCTGGACATCGTGGTATGGCATCTCCACAGCCAGGAATGCTTGAGCTGTTCCCATCCCACCGGCGGGATGAGTGATGCTGATTCTTAAAGCAAAAGAAAATCCATCGCTTGGGATTTTCTGCTTTGGGACAGTTTTTCTTGGACCGTGCTCACAGCCCTTTTTGGACGTGTAGGATTGCATTACATGGGCATAAGCAGCAGCAGGAAATGCATTTTAAAATTCTCCAGGTCTCAGAAACTCCCTGCAGGAGCCAACTGTGTCCTTTTTCCAGGAAAAGAGGGGTTAAAGCAGCAAACAGGCTCCTCATGGTCACTAGAGGAGCCAGGACTCCACGTTTGTAAACCAAACCAACAGGCTGTGCTGTATTCTCTGAGCTTTAACAAACATTAAATATTTTATGTCTTACTGAATAGAGAAATTGAAGAATCTACAGCTGGCATAATTACTGCATATCAAAATGCCTAAAGCTGATGTCCAAGGTGACAGAAAAGCCCAAGTTTAATTCGTAGGCACAGTGATAAAAGCTCCAAAAGCTTTTTCATTCCAAGTGTGAAGAACTGACCTAAGCAGAAGCAGTAAAACCAATACCAAGTTGCTCCTGATTCAGAGATGTCAGAGCTTTTCCAAAATGTGACTCAAGTCAGCGTTTCCTGCAATCCAGGGAGAGAAGCTGGCTGTGCACTGTACAGATAATTAGCTGAGGAGGACAGGGCTGATGCTGAGAATTGTATTTCCTTCCAACCAGAGATGCCTGGCTGACCTGAGAACCACACAGCAGCAAAAGGCAGGCAAAAGAGTTAGGGGCCCTCTAATTTGCCCAGTGTCCAAAATGCCAAACCCCAAATTCCACGGTTTCTTCTCTAAGCATACAGCAGAACTAGTCAAAACAGCTATAAATACATTTCCCCTGTATCTGCACATTCCATAAATAGTACAAATATAATTTTATAGCAATAACAGAGACTGGAACAGTGGGATTATCTGCTTGGATTCAGATATTTGTACAGTTTAACTTCTGCTGTTAGAGTTTGAACTCTGAAAAGATTATGAGTATAAATCAATTTTTGCATTTACAACACAGCCATGTGCAACAGGGTCCTTGTTTGTTTCATGAACAGGTAGAAAACAAAACTTCTGAAGAGCAGAAGTTTCCCCTAAAACCAGTGATAATGTTGTCCCTGACTTTGTGGAAAGGAAGACAACACCCTTTTCTAGATACTTTTTAAATTACTTTCTCTCTGCTTTTTGTTGTATTTTCTTCATTTCTTGAGAAATAATTCCATTATATCTTCTTGTGTTTGCTCCTTTGTAAGGAGTTGTACCAGGTTAGGTCTTTTCAGGTTCTGAGAAACCAGAGAAATTAATTTTACTCGAGATTGTGTCCATTGAGGTTGCAGAGAGAGGAAATGCCAGATCTGCCAGACCTTCCTGAAGGAATAGAAGGGAGACAATCACAGCAGGGGGAACAGCAGATCCTCCATTCCCTCAATCTACAACCAAATTTGGCCTTCCAAAATCAGCTGTTCTTGTGTTTGAAAGTTGACAGATCTAAACAGTACAAACAGGAAAGCATCAAAGTCTGAATGAACACACCACATATGGTTCAGGCCTAGGTAATGACTCTGAAGGCAAATACTTTTTGGGATAAGCCATTTTTCTATAAACTCTCAGTTGTAAGCATAGACCTCTATTAAAAAAAAAAAAAAAAAAAAAAAAAAAAAAGAAAAGAAAAAAGGCAAGTGAGAAATTGCCTTTGAGAAATCCTCACCTAATTCTGTGGTGACCACAGAAGGATGAAGTGCACTGTGCTAAGAGAGACACATACTATTGCCTGCAAGGAAACAAAGAACAAACCTTTACCTGAATTATTCCAGAGTCTGGGAGTGCTGGGATGAAACCCTGGGCCAGTTTCTGGAATCTAAAAAAGTGAATGTCATCCTACAAAGATCCTGAGGAATATCAATCAACCTTATAACAAATTAATGCTGTCAGATGTACATCTGTTAGCCTGAAAAAAAATGAAAGTACCTTTCCTTAGGCAGATGAATCAAAACTTAAAGTTACAAATTAATGTAAAATGAATGTATTCTTAACACTTAAGGATATATTGGTGCTGGATTCCATAAAAGCTTCCAAATTCATCTGGAATTTGACAACAAACTGTTGTGCTGTTTTCATTCCCTTAGAGGGATCCTGGTAATCCCAGTGCCTTCTGAGGAGGGGCACCAGCACATTTCAGTGACCAAACAGAGTCAGATCAACAGCCCAGCCATTCTCTGACCCAGCTGACTCCAGGATATCGTCTTGTGGAGGAGCAGGACGCTGGATTGATGTGGAATATCTTGTCCACTGTGGCCATACGTTTTATTTTATGTTTGAGTGAGGTACACAGAGCACACTTGGCCAGCGTCCATCCTTCCCACTTGTTGATTACCCTCCAAAGCCATCCGTCACTTTTCTGCTCCCCTCAGTAGGAGCTGGATGGAGTTTTTCCTGGCAGTTTCCAGCAACCATTTTATCTGTCTTCTGTCAGCGCTTAGTTAGTGCTAAATTGGAGTTAAATAGACAAGGACAAAATCTGCCCTGCAAGAGAAACTCGGTGTTTTCAGCAGCTCTGTGATTAAGATGCTGAGGCTGGGGTTGGTTTTGTGTACAAGGGATTGAAGCCACCCATTTCTGGGCTGCTTCAAAGTTCCTTGGTGTTAGTGGAAAAAGAAATCCAAAGATGGAAAGAAATAACACTTATGTGGAGTGTAAATACAATACCCCCTTTCCCCCCGCCACCTTGTTAAAAAAGGCAAAAATGCAGAAAATATTTTGTGGGGTGATAAAAGTGCACCCTAATATATTTCATCAGTACTTTTCAGGGCATATAATGATTTCCTGAGATACTGCCAGAGCTAAAGCAGCACAAAACTTTAAAAGACAAAGAAGTGTATTATTATTATTATTATTATTAATTGATTTAAAAATTTATCTGTTATTTCAAATCACAGCAATTATTGCTTCAAATAATCGACTTAATTTTAACTTAATTGCCCATTTGAGGAAAGTAGTAATATACATTTCTAAGAAAAATGTATGATACTGGAACAGGTGTTCCCCTGGAATCCCTTAAAGCAACATCCCCTGCTTTTCGTGTGTCTATCCCTTACTTCTGTTCATAAAAGTGGTCAGCTTAGGGGAATGATAAAAAATCGTTATGCATTCCGACATTCTTACAGGCCAAATCCTGCAGGGATGGAGCCAGCGGATTTTGGGCTTTTCCCACGCAAAGTTTTTTGTTGTCGTTGTTTGTTTGTTTTGGGTTGGGTTTTTTTTTGTTTTTGTTTTTCTTGCCACTGAAGCAGGTTTGTTTTTTTTTTCTCTGGGGTGTGTGTGGTGACACCACACTCTCCGTGCAGGCACGACAAATCTCTGGGCAAAGCACGGGCAAGGTTTGGGGATATTTCTTACCCAAAAGACAGGGATAAATAAACTGGGAGGGCTGGACCCGGCATTTCCTGACGTGTAACGCGGATGTCCCCGCGAACAGGAGGGAAGCAGGGAGGGATGGAGCTCCCGAGGGGCCAGCCCTGCTCGGGGGGTGAGGACAGGGGTTTATCTCCCGACATCCGCGCTTCCCTGGCAGGTTCGGCCGGGAAAAGCCTCTCGAGGGTGGCACCGGGACAGCCGCGTCCGTCCCGCGTCCCAGAGCCGCGTCCGCGCCGCCGGGAAGGACCGGGAAGCCCCAGGGATGGGATGCAGGGAAGGACGGGACGGGACAGAGACGGGACAAGGATGGGACAGAGAACGGTGCGATGGGACCAAGACGGGACGAGACAGGGATGGGACCACAATGGGACCAGGATGAGACGGGACAAGGATGGGACCGGAGAGAGGCGGGACGGGGCTGCTGGAGGCACGGGACAGTGAAGGCACGGGACAGAAGGACGGGAGAAGGACAGGACCGGGACGAGACAGGAAAGGGACAGGACCAGGACGGGACAGGAATGGGACAGGAACGGGACAGGAATGGGACAGGAACGGGACAAGAACTGGACAGGTCCGCGACAGGAATGCGACAGGAACAGGACAGGATCAGGACAGGACGGGGACAGCGGAGGTAGCGGACTGGCCCCGCCCCTTCTGCGCCCGCGGCACTGATTGGCCAGTCCCGTGGACGGCGCAGCCAATGGGGAGGCGCGGCATCCCAGCCATTCATGAGCCCGCTATTCCGCGCTCGGCTCGGCTCGGCTGAGTTCGTGTGTGTTCGTGTTTGTTCGGCTGGGCTGAGTTCGGTTCGGTTCGGCTCGGCTCGGTTTGCCCTGCTGGGCCTTGCTCAGTCCGGTTTGTCTCGTCTCCCCTCAGCCCGGGCCGGCCCGGCTCGCCTCAGCCCAGCCCAGCCCAGCAGCTCGGAGCAGCGTGGGCCCCGGGAGGCCGCCCGTCAGTGCGGCTGGAAGCGGAGCTCCGGCCTTTCCCAGCCATGAAGTCATTCCCCGGTGCTGATTGAAATCATCTGTTTTCAGTTCTCTGACAAATTAATTGAACTTTCCTCTGACTCAGGGGCCTTCTGACTTTTGAAGCAGATTTTGTCTACACGCCGTCTCCCAGACGAACACAATTTAATTTTCTGGGCTTTAAAGGAACTTTATTTTTCCAGAAAGGCAATGAAAGAGGCATTTGTTCCGCGATAGCGCTGCGACTTCTACAAATACGGCACAAGAATAGAAGCCTATAAAATGTTGATTTTACTGCCGCTGATAACCAGCTCCAAAACGTGTTAGATCCTGAGATGCACAGGGCTGATAACACGGTAGGCCAGGAGTTGCTTTCTTTCAAGTATATTAAAAGAATGCTCCTTAAATAACTGTGAGGGCTCTCCAGGGGCAGCACTGGGACAGCGCCCAGCCTGTGCCCGCTCGCTGTGCTGGTCAAGTAAATACTGATTGAGTAGTTCCAGTTCACGTGCTCCAGTCCGATTTCATTGCATTTGGCTAAAGCAGGAGCTGCAAGGTTCAGCTGGAGTCCAAATCCCTGAGCCCAGGTTTGTGTTCCAGGCTCCCCGATGGGATGGGTTGTTCCACCACTCACTCAATCTGCCCCGGAGAACATTTAAAACTCCCTTTCCAAACGTGATGAGACAAATTCTGCTTTCAGGTGCCTGAGTGCTGCTGCCTGTGATGCCCATCTGGGCAAATGCAGTGTTAGCAGTGGCAGGGCAGTCGTGGCCAAGCCATGCCAGGCTTGGGGACGGCTGGAGGAGCACTGAGAGGGCTCAGACTGCCATATACTCCATATTTTCCGGTTATACCTGTCGATTTTCCCTGTTGCAAAAGCACCGAAGCACACAATTAATTCTGAGGGCTTCTGCTCTCATTTCTGCTCTCATTTCCTGGGGTAGCACATACCCACATGCTTTCCTGAAAACAGAATGAAGAAAATCTGCTGTTTTTCTTGGCCCATCCAAGTTTCTTGTTTAGTTTTCTTTCCCACTCCCCATCCACTCTAAAATCCAAATGATTTGTAAACACTCATTAATTTATCGTTGAAATAATCCGGGGAAATAAGGTTGTTCTTCATAAACATGAGAAATACTAGTGATATGCAAAGAATTTTATGAGGCTATCAGCAATCAAATCCAAATTTTGTCCCATACGTCAGGACCTCAACTAGTTCTAGCTGGACTTTCATCACAGGCTGACCCTCACACCATTTCTAGTTCTTCACCATCTAAATTTGCACTTGCTACTTTGAAAAGCCATCCAGAGAGCACTGAGCTAATTGAAAAAATCCCTGCTCCACTGAAGTGCTAGCAAAGAATTAAAACATAGATACTTAAATCATAACAATAGGTGCCTGACATTTCAGCACAAAACCTCAGACCCAAACATTCCCAAAGAAATATGTGAGTGAGCCCAGACTGTTTCAGGCTTTTTGAGGAATATCATGGAAAGGGAGGGCAATATTAGTCTTGTTTACCTATTCCTATCCAATACTTTAATTTTATGTACACTGGATGCAATGCATGTAACCCAGCTCTGTATTTTCACTTTCATTCGGTTGTGGCAAATTCCAGGTGGAGGAGATTTTGTGTCTCTTTCAGTCAAATTTCTCACTGACCTTAAAATTCCCCTGGTAGATTTTACTTGACTAAGATGGAAGCACCAAGACCATTAGGTTGCGGAGTCATTCTTGTGCCCTGGGTGAAAACTGCTCCTGCATGATCTTGAAGGTTTGAAACAGGCATTTTTGCAATGTTTTATGCCAATATCTGGTTCTGAAGTGTGTGAAAAGACATTGAAATGTTCTTAATGGTTCTGATGGGTTCTCCCAACCCAGCACATTCCAGGATTCTGAATAGAGAACTCTTGTTTGTGTCAGTCTACACAGTAACCTGTCAGTCCTTCACAAGATCCCATCTGCTGCTGTTTAAACTTTCAGCTAATTTCTGTTATCCCTGATTTTTCAAAGCATTTATCTGTTATGCAACTGTACAACATAAATTTAGTGTCCCAGCTTTTAACACAAAGCACAGGTGTGCATGAAATGTACACACAGCCAATACATACAACCCAAATACCACCCAAAAGTGGCAATTCAGAATAGGATGTGGAAAAAAAAAAGCGGGGGGGAAACACTGAGGCTGCCTCCAAGCCACCACAGTGAAGTCCTTGATGATAGGCAAGGTATTTTACAACAATAATTGCTTTGAACTGCAAGCCGTGCTTTGGAATATCTCTGCAGCTGTGAGGGAGGGAGGAACGAGACAAAAATTTTTGTAACTTTAAAAGAAATGTTTTCTGTCCTGCTCACACAAGTTGTTGGTGCAGAATTTGGTCTGGTTTTATTACAGAAGCTATGGAACCCACTATTACAGGAAGTTTTGGGGTTTTTTTCTTCCATCAGCATGTGGAAATAGCTGTCCAAAATACCAGCAGAAAAACAGCCTCCTTGGGCCAAATCTGTCTTATCTTTATCGTGATGGAATAGTCCCCCCCAGCTTCAGTGCAATTATTCACTAGTGGCACAAGTGTCCCAAGTCTCCTGCAAAAAAAGGGAATTGAAAGTACCCATGATTATTCCTCATGACATCGGCATTTCTGCAGCAAAACTTCACTTTTCTAATCTAAACTGAGCAAAGTGCTCTTAGGGCGACAGATAATTAGGGAAATGAACTCAGAGAATCTTGTTCTGGCTTTTAAAGGATTTCTCATCATTATTCTCCTTTTAAATTTGGGTTGTTTGCAAATGGAGCTTGTTCAGGAAGGCAAAGTGTTGATTAGCAGCCAACACTTATTTAATAATGGAACAAAATTAGTTTTGCAGAGAAGGAGCATTCACTTCAGGAAGAAACAGAAGTAACTTGTAAAGATTAAATCAAGCAAACAGGAAATGGAATCAGTCCCATGGGGTTCAGGTAGTCTGATTGCAACGCCAAGGGTGTAAATTGCTGAACAGCTTTTGCTGAGCTGCTGTTGGCTTTCCCTTCCTCCTGACTGCTCCTAGGTGTCCAGGGCAAACGTGGCTGGGGGAGAATTGCTGGCAGCTGCTTGCACTGCTTAGTCACCACTGCCACCAAGAAACGCTGCCTGAGAGAGCTGAAAAATATTTGCAACATGTATTTACAAACAGTTGCTGGACAGATTTTGTCTGCCCGTAAGCATTTGTCAAACAATTTCGAGCAGGAAGTAAATACAGATAAATAGATTCTCTTTTGAGCAGGGAAAGCAGATTTTGTATTGTCTAATAAGGCTAATCATGCTGCCACAATATTAAATAAAGGCAGTGCAACTGAGATGTAGCAGGATGTGGTGTCTTTTTTTTTTTTTTTTTTTTTTTTTTTTTTTTTTTTTTTTTTTTTGGGAGGCCTATTCTGATGATGGATTATGTCAGTTAAACATTTTAGGAAACAGAAGCCACTTCTCTATAGGAACTTAGCAGCAGAACTCCCAGCTAAACCACAGCCAGTCCATGTTTGAATGGGTGCTGATGCCAGCCTTGGGTGAATGACTTTTAAAAGCAGCATCACACAAATATGTCTGAATAAAATAGGAGCGGACTGGAAGTAGTTCCTGAGACTTGAGGGAATGACCTTTCTTGCTGTTGTTTCCAAATTTTTGGCAGACTCTCCCCTGACCACTATATTTCATTTCCATGCACCCCTTTACTTCCCAATTCCGGTCAGGAGCAGAAGCAGAAGTAATAAAATACCACAAGAAAAGCTATTCTTGTGATATTTCCGGTGCTACTGGATGCAGCACCAACAGGAAATCTCATGAGAAAGAGTGTCCCCCCACAGTTTCCAGGCCCCACTTTGGAAACCCAAGTGGTTTGGTGGGAATGAACAGCATCCAGCATCCAGCTTGGGTGGTTAAAACTTCTCCCAGCATTTCTGCTCCCTAGTCCCTTCCACCCCAAGGTGCACAAGCCTTGTGACCATGGTGGGCACAGAGAAAACTCTGGATGGCTCACAAGAGTCTGAACCCTCCTTTCCATCCAGTTCTGTGAAATGAAGGGACCTGCAGGCCTGCAGCCTTCTCTCTTCTAAAATGAGTTCTGGAGAGCTCACAGTGCCTCAGGATTTCAGCCTTGACATCTGATGATGATGGTTTGCAGGAAGGAGGATGTCCCCCCTCCTGCTCCAGGAGGATTCCCAGTCCCCTAAGAGACTAAGAAGGGAGAGAGGGAAAAGAGCAGGGGGGGAAAGGGACGTTCAGGTGATTCTCCTCTTTCCTTTCCTGCTATTCCCCCCACTCCTCACTGCTTTGAGCCTTGCACACCTCATGCAGGAATGGGAAGGAGCTGCCCCTATTTTGCCTTAAATGTTGAATTTTGGGTGGTAATTCAAGCAGTTCAATTCATGTTTGGAATGTTTACCAGCATTTCCAAGTCCAAGAATTGCCATCTGGTCCTCAGGCCAGGGAGGGGACCTTTCTTTGGGCAGGGCAGCAAAGGAGGCCCGTGGGGGTCACAGATCCCAGGAGTTCCCTGCCATCCTGCAGGGTTTTGCAGCAGCTCTGCTGCTCAGCCAGCTGATGGACACACACACGGTGACTCAGATGGAAACCCTTCCCAAAGTGTCACACTCTCTCTCTCTCTCTCCAGAACAAATGCCTTCCCTCTTGGTAACTGATACAACAGCCCTGCAATTCCAGATTGCATTTGCAGCGTAAAAAATCCTCCTCACAGCCATCTGCTGCAGCACCCAGCCTCCAGCCCGACCACCTCTTTGTTTCCCTCACATGCAGCAGGGATGCAGGTCTCCAGTGATGTTTGATACCCAGAGCTTTTGGGGGATGGAATGCAACCGCTTGAAGCTGTTTGGTTTGTCACTTTTGGATTTGCTACACAAGGCTCTGTTAATGCAAACGGGCCTGTTTATAATATCCATCAGACAGTGGAAGAAATTCCTCTGATGTCTGCATAATGCAGCGAGCAGACTCCTTGATTATTAACATACTGATTGTGTACTCTTACTTCAGATGTCGGCTCAATGCTGGGGAGAGAGAGCGGGGGGAACAAAAAATGCAAGACGCATGACATGCTTGGGATTTGGTCAGCGAAACTGGAAAAAATATTTACACGGTTAGGTCGTGGGGTTTTTTTTCAATGTAATTCTTTCCTCTTATGTAATATTTGGAGGAGCCGCTGAATTTTCACTTCTTACCCAAACGAAGCCACACCTCTGAGCAGTGAAGCAATCACTGCAGGAGAGGGAGTGGGAGAAACACGTCCCCATCATGTTTAATCCTCTCATTGACGTGCTCATTAGTGTTGGCACGGGGATGCTCCGATGCATCCCAGTCCTTCCCTCGGCATTTCCATAGGAACTTCCAGCTGGGGGTCGGGATGCTCCAGTGATCTTCCCGGCCCCTCTTTGGTGGTTGCTGGATGCACCGAGCCCTCTCACCACGTGTATCTTGAGCAGACCTTCACTGCCAGCTGCAGAGGAAGGAATCCTGCCTTGCTTGATCCTGTAGGAGAATACCCCCTGGAATAGCAAAGTCTCAACAGTCAGGGTGTTTAATGTCTGACCAATGATAACTCTGGTGGGCACCAGCTCCTGCATCCTGTCTTACCCATTATTTGCAGTATTTTAATTTATTAATAAAGCCTTTTGTATGCCTTAGTCATAGAAAATACTGCGGATTTTCTTTTTCTTGCCCAGTGTTTTCATCCCTTACTGAGTGTTTTCATCCCTTCATCTACTGTTTGTTATTTTGGTGGAGGAACTTTCACTTTTGTTTCGTTTCAGAGCCCACCCTGCATATCCCCTGGATGGGCTGAAGTACAGTAGATAGGACATTAACTCGTACTAATGTGGAAATTTAGAATCCAAATAGAACTTGTCTTGTTGCCCAACAATGAGTCATTGTCCTTTTTCTCTTTTTAAGCCAACTACAGATTCAGAAGCTGTGAGACAGTTTCCTGCAGATAAGAGATAAATTGAAGGGAAACCTGGCAAAAAGATGATGGTCAAGCTGCAAGATATCATTTCCTCCAAAGCCCCTACATGCTAATTAACCATTCCAAGCATATTTTCAACAGCATTTAGGGATTTCCTCATCAAAATAAACTTCCTCCCATGTTATCTTCATTTTTGACATCCGGTGTTACAGTCTGACATAAGAGTCAGGGTTAAAAACCCCTAATATTGAGCTGTGTGTGTATTTATGCACAAGAGCACACACACACACTCACACGATTGAAGCTGTGCCAGTGTTACTCTGGAATTTTAATGCCTGATCCGAAGTCCTCTGCAGTCAGCAAGAGGTTTTCTGTTCACTTCAATGGTAGCAGGATCGAGCCTCTGTCCTTTCTGCATCCAGATTTTTTTCATTTATGCCTTATGACTTGTTTATAACAAACTACAGATGGGATTGAGTCATAAAGTTCGGAGTATTCGGTTTGGAGGCTTTGCTTTGGGCCCGTCCCTTTAATGTACTGCTTATTCCAGACCTGCCTTTTAAAGAGGAAAATATTGTCAGAATGAAAGTGTATCTGCAATAAACAAACTTCTCATTTCCTTCCCCTTAAGTTTTTTTTTGTTTTGGTTTTTAAGGGTTTTTTTTCCCCCTCTTTTGAAGCTGATTTCTTAACCGGACAATTAGTTTTAGGGCTGCAATTGAATGCAAACTTGTCATACCTGATTTGCAGTCCTTTCTGTTTCAAGTGCTATCAATTATTTTCTAACTAGATGCTCCTGTGGGATCAGCTGTCACTAAGAGCAAATTTGAACACAATGGGTTGCTTCCTATTTCCAGAAGAATCTGAGGATTGTCAAAGCTTGACAGGCAGCTCCAGTTTTAAGATGAAACAGATAAGTTAGGAGCTTTTGAACATGAGCAGATAAAGGAAGTATTGTTTCCAAAGAGGGGATGCCATTTATAGTGCAAATTCACCCTTATTAAGAACAAACTGCAGTTGCTTTAAACAGGCAGTCAAATACATTTGCACTGCAGAGGTAATAAAATACTTACACGAGTCTTCTCAAATATTTCTGTAGAGCCTGCACTTACAAATTTGGCTTTCATATATATATATATTTTAAATGACAGGCTGAGTAAACTGAGTAAACCATTAAAAAGATCACTAGATGGTATAATGTAGCTGTTGCATAGATCAAATGTATGAGGTGTTGATTTTACAACTGGATTCATCGACAATCAGCTAGAAGTTAAATTTGTGTTGCTTTGGTTTTGAAGATGCTTCATATATCGTATGCCCTGGTAATTACTTGTGTGTATCACACATGGAGTTCAATTGCACGTTATTTTAATCGTTTTTTTTAGTTATTTTACTTATGTCACAAGTGAGAAGTGCCACAACTTTCAGGTGCAAGGCAGCAGCAACTTTATTTTGTAAAAGTTCCTGGAGTATAACGGTGCCACCTTCATGCAAAGAAATGTGAGAGTGTCACTGAACGTGCACTTAAGAAATAATAATAATAAAAAAAATATTTGGGGAGATGACACTGGATTAATGGTCCCAAGGTCTGAAGTATTGCAGTTGTTCATAGGGGAGACTTATTGCTTAATTCAGGACAGTTGTCCTTTCAGTCTTTTTCTGTTTGCAAAGCCCGTCCTGGCCATTTGGGGCGTCAACAAAGATCCCATCTAGTGCTAGGTTGTGCTTGGTCTGTTAAGTGAAGAGGGAAAAGGACACAAGGCAAAGCCCTGAGCTGCTCAGGTGACTGATCAAATGCCTGATCAGTGACTTCAGGAATTTGTCACACGCTGCTACATCTGCTTTTGTCACCCTGTCTTGCTGAATGAAAGACTTGCCACAGCACCCAGGAGGTCCTGAGTTCCCCGTGTGAAAACTGGCTGAAGGAGAATTCCTCCTCCCTCCAAAACCTGAATCCATCCTAACAGGAAATATGAAAGAATGTAGCCACTTGTTTTTTTGCCTTTTGTAGGCGGTGGGATGTTTTGAACTTTCTCATCTTGGAAGTTTTCATTGGAAACCAATGTCAAGGGAGATAAAATTTCATTGAGAACCTCTACAGCTGGGGGAAACACCGAGGAATGGTGAATATTCTCAGGCCAGGAAGTCCTGTCCAACTTGAGACGGATTGTACCCAGAACGGATCAAAAGGAGGAATTTCGGCCACGAGGGCAGTTCATGCAATCTACCAATGGGGAAAGGCAATGTTATTTCCACTTGCAAAATCATAAGGTTTCATTGCCACGCTTTCACAATCACCAAATTAGAATCAGGTGTTAATTAGCACTTGTGTTTGGCAAGCTCACTTTATTGAGAACATTTGCCTTGGTCAGACTTTTGATTATTTTGGCTCTGAAACCTGGTTTACATTGATTTAGTCATTAGAATGCCCTCTTCTAAGGCTTTCAAATGATGCAATTAAGTGCAAATACCACATCTCCTGCACAGCACCAGGGATCTGAGCAGTTATGACAAAGCCAGGAGACAGCAATAAGTGCAATTTTTTTACCTTTTAATGGGGTCTAATCCTGTAGGAGAGCATGTGTCAAATATTTGTATTTACATATTGCTTGTCCATTACTTTACTCATACATTGTAATTCTTGCACATCTTTTTATCATGCTAAATGAAAATGTTTTCTAAATGAAATGTTTCTAAAAGAAAAATACAGTGGTTATTGTATGGGAACACGACAATCCTTACTCAATTTATAATTCTAACCATTTACAGAAAAAAGTCTCAGTCTTATGGTTGCATCCAGGGAGCAAATAGAGGCTGTGGCACAAATGTGGTGCAAACGTGTCAGCATCGACCAGAATTCCTGACCTATTCTCAAAACCTCTGTTCAGAAATAAGTTATTTAGGTTATTTCCTTTTAAAAGGTGCTCATCTACTCAGCCATGTCTCCTCTTCTGCTTTGCAGCAGTATTTCAGAGAACTCATTTGCACATTTTCGTCATGCACATTATTCTGCCTGTTTGGAACAATTTGCTAACGATTTAAAGCTACCTATCTTTTAATTAACTGGGTTTTTTTCCCTATTTCTAATTGTCAATATTAGGGTAAAAAAGTAAATTGACAATGAGGCTTTACCTGCAGTTAAAAAACTCGATGTGGTAGTGAGTAATACTTTGGTGTGGTCAAGTTTTTGTATGAGTCGAATCAAGCAGCAAATAATGTAGGAAAAATCAACGTTTTTTGCTTCTAGAATTATGCTGGGTCATCTATTGTTCATTGTTACACTTCACTGATGGTTTTGGGTCAGATAGGAAGGGCCTTTGTAACTTTTCCTCACCCTGAGTAGCACCAGAGGTTCCAATGAACCCACTGACAGCCGCATCCCACCAGAGCTGAGGTGTCAGGATCCCACTCTGTCCTTGCTTGTAATTTCATTCCCATGTGAGCAAAGAAAAACACCCTGACAAAAGGAAGGAATCTCTCTAAGGAAGGCTAAATTTTTTTTTTTCTTTTTTCCCCTCCTCCTGGAATAGCCGTACAATGGTGATTTTTATCAGATGAGTCATCTGCCAGGTTTCCTGGATGTTGTGGGTCCATCAGGGGTTTGTCCTTCTCTCCATGAGCTTGGAGGGAATCATCAGGAGGCAGCTGCTGAGATGGAGTGGCAGTGTCTGTCCACTCCTCGGGCTGCAGCCAAAATCAACAGCGTGTCTTTGCAGTGGATCTCGGGAATGCTGTTACAAATATGGGATGTTTGCACTAATGACTGAGTCAAATACATCTGGAGCCCTTTTCCCCGAAGAAATGAAACTGATGTAATAACACAACACAGTCTCCTTATTATGTAAATCATGAGGCAGGAGGCTGAGGACATTATTTAAAGCAAACTGAGGAGAAAAAGCTGAAGATTTGCTTGAGTAATTTCCCGTTTTTACCCCATCTGAGATCTTGCAGATGGCAGGAAGGAATAGAAAAGGCAGCAGCTTCCTGACTTCCAAACGTGAGACAGCTCTCCTCTCATAAAAAGATTTTACACCACTGGAGTTTTCCACTTTTCCACAACAGAAGCATTTGGACACGTTGTAAGAAAATCAACCCAGACTTTATCTACACATCCTGTGTGTAAAATAATAGAGGAATAATGTAGGTTGTCACTTGTGATGGGGTTTCTGGAGGCAGGAATTTGTCTTAAAGAAGTACTCTGGTTTTGAGCGCGGGAAATCTCTCTGGCTTGCAAATAGAATTTTCCATCTTTTTACTCTAACTGAAACTTGGATGCAGGGAAAAAGTGGGAAAGAACCAACTAGAACATTTTCTGCCATTTTTGGCTACTCATCCAGTACTCATCTTTACTGCACATAAAGATCATTGTCGAGTCTTTTGCTTATTTTATTCAAGTTATTTGGGATCATGATGTGTTTTGGATCATTTTTCTTCAATGATCTGGGTTTTTTACTGTGACATCGAGAATGTATCATCTACAGATGAATGTAAAGCTTTATGGGTTGCTGCTTGTGCATGAGGAAAAGTGAATCTTGGTGCCATTTCCTTTCACCCTTAGCAAAGCCAGGCCAGTGTCACAGAAAAATAGCTTTGCTTTTCTGACCCAACAGGGTTTTCCTAAATAGAGAAAGCAGATCTCTGCAAGAGGCAACATTTTTGAGGGCATGGCTCAGACACTGAGCTCTCTGGGGAGAACCATGGCAGGGCTCCCCACCCTCTGCTCTGCTGTCAAGGTCCACCCGCTTTCATTTAATTTTCTGCAAGAGGAGGGGATGCAGGAGGTCCTGGTGCATCCCTGCTCGGTGCCCTGCTGAAAGAGCTCAAATGCTTTTTCACTAATTTCAAACCAATGTGACTTTTCTCATATAATAAATAATAAAAAATACAATACTAAAATAAAATAATAAAATAAAAGTCATAAATAGCAACAATATAAAGCAATTAATAATTAATACATAATATTATTATTATATATTCATATAATTATATTTATGCATCTAATTATCTATTATAATATTTATAATCTATAAAATAGTAATAAATTTTTGCACCTTTAAAATCTGCTTCCCCCCCAGTCCCGTTTCTGATTTATTTTCATTCTTTTAAATTTCCTTTCTCCTAATTGGTGCTGGGAATCCCCTCTTGGGGGAACTGGACCTTCCAATGCATGCAGGAAAACTGTTTACATGAAAGCAAGCTATGGGGAGAGATCCAGAACCATGACCAAAAGTAATAAAATGTAAGTAGAGAAGGAAGAATTTTCATTCTTCACTTTAAAAGCCTGGGGTTTCATTTACCTCCTCAAAACCAGCACGTCATCACATATTCTCACTTTCACCTCCCTGGCCCTAGTGATCTACTTAGGGCTCCAGCTGCTTACTGGAGCCCTAAGCAGACATTTATTAATATAATAGATTTATACATATAATATATTTATTATACAATATAATTATACAATATATTATATATGATAATATATGTGATATAATATATTATATATAATTATATACTATATAAAATATATTTATTAATATAAAATAAATACTCATATAGAGTACAAAGGCTCAAATATTACTGTGGTTGAGGACTATGAGGTGTTTGTGTGTCTTTCACCTTTTGATCCTACAACTTTCATTAATTCCAAGACCGCATGAACATTTTTCTTCCTGCCTCTGTGAAGATTCACTTGTACAAACCTTACTGCTCTTGGAATATTTAAATCTTTTTGTTTCCTATGAGCCAGATTTACTGGGACAGTGTTTCCCCTAACTTGGATCTTTAATTTTGAACGTTTGTGTGGATTGCAGTTGTTCTGCTGGAGACAGAGAACTCCTTCTTCCCATGGGTGCAAAATCCTTTCTCTGCACTGATGAGATCTGGGTTTGGGCAAGAACTTATTATTTCTGAAATATGGAATGCATTTGCTCCTGGAACACATGTCCTTTTTATGCCCCCTGGTTCATGAGCTGGGTTGCAAAGCTACAAATTTCCTATAAAATTCCTTTTAAGGCACAGCGCTGCTAGAAATTTGTAGAATAAGAGAGCTCCTTTCATCCTTTGTATTTAAACATGCAATTTGCTTTAACGGGATCTGATCAGCCATTAAACCCCACTCAGTGTTTTATGTGTCTAACAAAAAACACACTTGCACAAGTAAAATGGACTGCATGCAAGGGTACAATATTTTTATTTAAAGTATAACGAGGTCCTGCAGGACTCCTTTTGTCCTGAGGGGTTTGACAGCCCTGTCCCAGCAGCACCAGAGGAAGGTGAAGGAATTCCTGTGGAAGGAAAGGTGCAACACAGCCCCATGCAGGTGTGGGGTGGGGTTTTTCATAGGGTTTTGGGCTGGCAGTCCCAAAGAGGGGGCTCAGATCCCACAACAGGGATGCTCCATCACCTTTGTGTGGAATTTGTGATGTTGGGTGTCTCTGCTGTGGCACTGGGAAAGAAGGAGCTCTCAGGCTGAAAGACTCACAGTGAATTTATTTGAAGGTTGACTGTTTCCTTTTAAAACTGACTGATTTGCCACAGAATTTCGGTGGTTTTTTTTTTTTTTCAATTTCTCCTATAGTCCTGCTTGTTTTGCTTAGGCATGCAAAGTTTTGCTCGGTTTAAGGCATCAAGCAGGCATCAAGCCACAAGGGAGAACATCCTTGTAGTCCAAAGGTCTTTCCACAGGTTGCACCTTGCTCAACATCCCATCCAATCTGCTTTTCTTAAGATAATTTCTTTTGTCTCTTCTGGCTCTGTGTCCTGTCTTTTTCTGTCCTTAATGCCCAGTTGTTTTCTCTTGCCTTTTTTTCCCCCCAAACCCAGAAAAACTCAACAACTACTAAATCTACTGAACTATGAGTCTGTAGGTGTGCTGTCAGATCCTGGGACGTTATTTACAGGAGGACATCATAGACATAAGGATTAGTGGAAAACCAAAAAATTAACTGCAAGAAATTAACTGCAAGAGACACTTCAAAGACGTTTTCAGACTTTGCCACTTAGGGCTGATTGCTTCTTTGATATCAATGTTTCTCCATAAATTTTGATTCCCTTGCCATCATGAACATCCTAAAATGAAAGCGTCAAAATAGATTTTCACAGGCATCAAAAACCTCCCATTTTTAGTCTGAGGATTCTTCCATGCATTGCATTTTTCATATCAGAGCTAAAGGTGAAAATTTAAACAACTTATCCAAACCAGGAGCTACATTTTGACAACATTCCCATGCTTCTAAGGAGTGATTTATTTTTTTTTCTGAAGGTTTCATGTATTCTTTCAAGGAAAAGTAGAGTTTGATTATTTTTTGCATTTGAAATATCTTGTGACCATGAACTCCCCAACCTTTCCTGTCAGTTCAGCCAGGACTGCAACTCATTTAGTCACCACAATTTTTAACATAATAGTAAAAAAACCCCAAATTCTTGGTTTTTACACGTATATATGTATAATGCTAAGGATTAGATCTGTGTAACGAGTTTTAAGGGAATATTTTACCATGGTTGTCATAAAAACTAGCACATACCAGATTTGTCTTCTTGTTCTTTTTCAAAGCCCAAATCTTTTGGCTGACCAAATAATCCCAAGACCTCTAAAATATTCTGTGATCTTTCTAATTGGATACACTGATGTCTGCTGGAAAACAGATGTGATCAACTGCAGTCATCTGTGAGCTGAAAGAAAATACAGCATTTTTTTTTTCAGGAAAACTTTATCAGTAACTCTACCTCCTTCCAAGGCATAGATGTAATCCATAAATAAAAGAGTTGCCATTTGATGAGAAGGAGGAAATTCTATCTCAGCCAGTGACAGGGGAAGTGAAATGTGGTCACCCAGAGTTCCTGCAATTCAAAGCCAACCCATGCCCACTTTAATTATTATGATGTATGTTCCTGTTCAGCTTTAATAGCCCTGCTTGTACGAGCAAAGGATCTCAATTGCCAGGGTCACATTTGCACCACTTTTTTCCTCTCTAGTTTGGAGGTAGAAAATCTGCAGGGAGGACAAGGATCCTTTGAGAGAACCATCTGTTCTGTGGGCTCTGCCTGCCCCGGGAGAGATTAGCAAAGCCAGGGTGGTCAGTTTGGGGAGATCCCTGGATGGCAGAAGAGTGGAAGTGAGAGGAAGTGGGAATAGACTGGCCTGGTTTTGTCCTGAGAAGCTGTGAGATTCAAAGCCAGAGCACAAACATGTTTTTTGAGAGGAGTACATTGCATTTTATCTTCTTTTTTGCCAGAGTCGGGATTAAATGCTCCACACGGTGTTTCTTGTTCGGACTCAGATGTTTATTAATTCTTATCTACATCACAGTCTCACAATCAATGAGTTCTACAGCACTTCTAGCTAAAAATGGCCCCTATCTCTTTCTCTGCAAGACGTTTTTAAGGGTGAACTGTCCAACTGAGAAATGACACCTCAATTATTTTTACTTTTAACCCAATAACCAACCATCTCTGGCCCCCAATGTGGACTTTTCTATCCAATTACAAAACAACACCCATACCCATGAAGAAGAAGGTGAAAAAGAAGGACTCAGCCTCTACCTTAAATCCTCCATCTTGCTTTATATATCTATTACTGTATTCTAAACCCTTAAACTCTGAGTTTTCCACCCTGTGATATCACACACTTCTATCCAAACTCCACCCCCACAATCCCAGTGCTGTCACTCAATTTTGGGAGCCTCTCCACAGCCTCAGGTCAATGCAGGGTTTGTTTGGGGGTCAGTGCCTGGCAGCACAGAAAGGCTGGAATCAGCTCCCAGGGTTCCAACAGGACTGGATTAGTGTAAATTGGGATGGCAGGATCCGCTACGGGAAACCAGCAACTCCAGATAGATCAGTCAAGTAGGTGACTGCAATAATTGTTACATTTTCAGGGGTTTAAGAACTTGCAATTTTAGCTTTAATTTTGCCACAGGTTTTTCAACCTCATTTCGATGTTAGAAAGCAAAAATTTCACAGGTGGAGTTGCGAACAGATCTACAGAGTAGATTAAACTTGTTTGTAGGATTGGAGATGATGGAGCTGACAGATGCTAATTGCTGTCATTACTGGAGGAGTTGGTACTGTTGAGAAGTTTGAAGAGTGTTGATTTTGTCCAAGCTCTTCAGGCTCCAGATGGGTTGAGACAGTCCGAGGCTTTGGCAATCCACTTGTGCTTGGGCAGCACCTGTGCCGTGGTGAGCCTGTCCACACAAGAGCTGCCTTCTGTGTGGGATTCTCTTTGGAAAACACTGTTCCAATCAACCACTCTCTCTTTGGGTGGTGTGTTGTCTGTCTAAAAGCTCCAGGCAGGGACAGGGAGGCTGGTGACTCCTGTGGGGGTCCTCCAGGGAATGCTGACATTGGGAATCACCAGGCTGCCTCTGTTCCCAGCCCATCAGCAGGATTGGCTCAGCTTGGAAACTCAGACATCCATAAAACCATCAAGGTGGGTCTTCAGGCATTACTTAACTGTGAGGGCTAAGGCATGCCTTGCTTTTATGTGAAAATTCAAGTCCTGATGTCAGCCTGTGGCTTTGGGAGCTGTGATTGAAGCCAAGGACCTATAAAAACATCTGCTTTTATCTCGTGCTTTTATCTTGCTGCTTTCTAGCACAAAGGTCTTGCAGGCACCTAGCATCCGTAGGTGGCATGTTTCATCACAGGTTTAGAACTGATTTTATTCACAGTGATAGTACCAATCACCAAACTGAAATCAAAGGCCGGTAAGAATTTGACCTCGGACTGCCACCGTTAGCCACCTCAAACCTCATCCAAATAAATTAAAAACTGTAACAGCAAATGACTGGAACAATTTTTTATCTTTCCAGAGGACACAGGCTCCCGGGTTCCATGAAAACTGCTCTGCAGCCAGCTGCTTCTGCAGCTGACGTGCGCTTATTGAGCCAAACCCATATCTTAGGGCAGAGCAGAGGGAATGTGTCTATTCTGGCTCCTGAGAAACAAAGCAGACAAGGGTATTTCCAGTGGCCTTTCAGGTCCAGTGTGGGTGGCTGAGAACTTTGAATCAAAGTCCTCCCTTTCAAAGTGAACCCAGTGGTATGGATTTTGAACAGGGCTTGCAGATTTAAAAACCTGATAAAGGACAGATTTGAGGCAGCTTGTGATGAAACAAGCGTCTCTGCTTCTCGGAATATTATCTTCAAGAAATGAGGGAAGAAGTAAATAAGAAAAACTCAGAAGAATGAATTCAAATATTAGAGGACACCAAAATCTAGGGAAAATGTCTTGGCTCTTTTTCTTCAAAACATTTTGATAGACTTCTGATAAAGTAGGAAACACAAAAAAAGGAAACAAACAAAAATGCTGACAGATGCATGGAACACATCACTTTCTTCTTTTTTCTTTTCTTCTTTACAAAGTTATACAATGAAATCCAGGCAATGTATGTGGCTATGATATGGGAGACGAGAGAAGGAAGAGGAGAAAGTCAAAGACTTTCAAACCTCTATGTTTAATGCTAGGTCTCAAGATCTGTATTTCCTACACAAATAATTTTGAGAGATGCTTATGCATCTCAGAACTGCCCCCACAAAACCTTTAAGGTTGAATTGTCCTTTTGAGATGATGTGACACGGTGTTCTTCACTCAGGGAAGGAAACGCTTATGAACCATTTCTTTTTTTGATTTGCTTTATTTCTGAATCCTCACTTACCCTAAATAAGATCTGAAACTTGGGCATGAGAGGGTGAAGGAGCAAAGATTACACTGTATTTCTCAAAGGCAGTCCGATGATCAATAGTAATATATATTCGTAGCTCTAAAAGTGATGTGCTACAGTTTTAAAGCATTTTAAAAATATGTATGGGCTGCAAAGGAAGAGCTACTTCATTTTTTTGTCAAAGAATAGCCATTCATAAATTGCTGAACAATGGGAACTGCACGCACGGGTAGTGCCTGGACTCGGGGTGAACCAGAGCATTCCACAGACTCATAGAGCTCGGCATAAAGTGCTGCTGTTGGGAGGCTGCATCACCGAGTATCTGCTCCCTTAAACCCCAGGGTAGGGGAGAAATTTTCATGGAGCTTATAGTGATTTATAATGGGAAGCATAGGCTTTTTCATAGACATTGTTCTCAGTGACAGTGTAAAGAAAGAGAGCACTAAATCTCTTCTCATCATAACTAATGATTAAGTCAGCAGCTTTTTTGGAGAATACAGAATGCCCTTCTACAAAAACAAAGTATTCTATTGTGATGCATTACATTTAAAAAAAAACAACCCCATAAGTATCCCATAAGGCTATTGCAATATTTTTAACTAGATCTTCCCTCTTTGTCACCATATTGAAATAAATGGAATGTGTCAGACTGAGTAATGCTCTTTCAATAAGTTTTTAGGAGCCCACTTAGAAGTTTGGCAAAATATAAAGAAGCGAGGAAAACTTTCTCAGGATCCTCTCTGGCCTGAATGAAAGATTGGTTCATTAAGGAGAAAAGCTTATGCTGATGCTGACACTAATAAATGGGACAGGGAAGGATGTTTCATCTTAGTTTGGGCTACCTTGCTCCAAGTTTGCTGCCTCAAGTCGCCCTGTGAAATGAATCAGCCAGCTGAGGATGATTCATTGCATTGCGGAGTTCCCATCAATATAATGGGGAAATCAGTTTGGTGTGAATGGTTCAAATGTGAACCAACCCTCAACTATTAGGAGTCAAAGGGTCAGTTTGGCTGAAAAAGTTTGACTTCAGCAGTTGCTGGAAAATTAACTCCCCTGCATCCGCTGTTCGGACCTGGGTTTGGACTGTGCAATGCCTCTGCCTTCAGAGGGCATTTCTGTCATCCAGCCTGGATACTGAGCTGCCTTGAGCATCACACTCTATTTGGAAGAAAATACCACCATTTTGCAAGGTTGTTCCTTCTCCAGTTCTTTCATTTCAAACCTGATCTCAGTCTTGATGAAGTCAGTGATAACACTCTTACAGCCATCTCCAGTTCCAGGCTTTTTTACTCTCTGTTTTGAACCTTGAGGCAGATTTTTACAAGGTGGGCCTTGACAGTTAGCTCTAGCTTGGATTTTAAGTCTCTATTAGGGAATATAAATACACTGTCTTTTATAAATATGTTCCCTGAATGATTATCTGCATCAAAACACGTTAAAAAAAAGAACAAACCAAAAAACAAATCAGTGCTGCTCAGATGAAGAAATTTGCAGTAGTATGGCAATGAGAAAAAAACGTGTTTAATCAGTATCCCTCAGATAAAGGTCAGACTTTAAGGGTCCATTGACCTCCATGTTGCATGTGCCGTATTTTAATACCCTCTGTCTTTCATTCTTCAAGAAAAAAGATGGATTAATGAGAATCCATTTCCAAGAGATTCTTCTTTTGTGACACTGAACCTAGTGTGTTCTTACATTACTTTGTTTAAACATTTCTGAAATGCTTGGAAATATTGCCTGGTAAATCCTTTTTTTGCATCTATGTACTCCCGCCTTTCCTGAGTGCCACATCTGGAATCCCAACCACGATTCACAAAAGTTACACTTGGGTAAACTGGACCCTCCTCAGACTTGAGAATCCTTCAGTTTTCCTTTCTCCCTCCCTCCTCTCTGCCTCACAAAGGTCCTAATCAAAACTGGGATGGAAGGAAATCCCATTAGAGCCTAATAATGCTGCTTCTTTCCAGAGGGAGTCACTAGAAAGTAATTTATTTCTTCTCCAGTGTGCAACTGGAGGTACTAATTTGTCACACGCCCGTGCGCGCTGGTGCCGCGGCCTTCGTTATCCCGGGCACGGGGGGCTGAGGTGGTGACCCAAAAAGCCTATTCTTCTGCCACCCAGCTTGTCCCTTCCCAGCTCAGACATCACATCCAAGTGCTCAGGACGTGTGAGGCTCAGCTCATGCCTGGAATTTGTACAGTGCAAGGTACCAAGCCCACGGCTCCGCTGCCTGCCCGGATTAGCGTCAGCGAGGGCACCGCTATCGGCTGCGTTCTCCTGGGCCGTGGGCAGCTCTAATTTTCGGACGTGCTTTCCTTCCCCCCTCCCTGCCCTGCTTTCCCCTATTGTTGTGTCTTTCCCATCGGGGGAATTCAGCCTCGAGTTCAGAACACACACGCTCGGGAGGGACGCGGCGGAGAATCGGCCCTTTGTCAGCGTGTGAAGGATGCTTTCCTTGACCTGTCAGGGAACATATTTTACTCGGTGAGAAAGAATGCTGGGCCAAATTCCTCCCTACTGTAAGCAGGCTGCTGGAAGTGGCCCTCCATCAGGAAGGAGCATGGCCTACTTTGGCTGGTGGATGGTCTCCTCAGCAGATGACACTGTTTACAGAGGGTTGGCTGCTTTTGCTGCTCCCTCAAGTGATGGTGAGTGTTTAGCCCAAACAATGCGAATAGGAAGTCATTTGTTTGTGAGGGCCTAATCCTGAAGCCCTTATTTGGTGTTTGCTGGGGTTAAATTCAGCCTTTACTCAGATAAACTCCAGTTGGATTCACATGGAGTTTGCCACAGTGAGGATGAGAAGAGAGCTGTGGGAGTGCTCCGCTTGTTTTTGGCCCCAGCACGGGGATACTTTGGGTTCAAACACACACTGAGGGGACGAGAGGCACACACAATGCCTGTCTATATACATGCAGCACTATACGTGTGCACATGAACACAATTGCACACTAATCTAATCAATACATTCATTTCTTATTAGAACATAATTACACATCCCAGGAGGCTGGAACAGAAAAGTCCCATTAACCCCTCATGCCCTTTTCGGCTTTCCTCTGCCTTTCCATCTAACAGACCTCTGTGTCACTCCACTCATTAGCAGTTACTGTCTATGACATTGTTACATAAATAAGGATGTCGACCTGTCAGAATGGGTCACCCAATTCAAGGGTGATGATAAATATCTGTCCCTCTGAATTAGGCTAAAGACACCAGAGTACAGGACAGCTACTGTTGATTATTGGATAGTTAATGTATAGAGGACAAAAGGTGCTGAGGCCTGGTCACTTTTTTGGATCATTAATATGGATTTAGGCCTATTGTTAAAAAAAAAAAAAAAAAAAAATTTAAAAAAAAAAAGCACATGCACACGCAAAACTGGGTTAGCAAGAACATGCATAACTTTTAGTTTGGGGTAGAATGTATGGATGGGGGTACGTTCGTGGTGCTGGAGGTGTGGGTGGATTTTACATCAAATTCGTGGTACTTTTGGATAAACAGCCAAAATATTTGGGGTCTGGGCTGGAAACAGTTCATGTTGCCCCCCTGCTTACAAATGCAAGGGAAGTAAAAGGCACATGGATGCCTTTAAATCAGCAGAAATAACCCCAGGAAGGGGAATATAGAGTTAAACATATTTGGTTCCAAGGCAACTAGAGAGTGCTGAAGCAGATCTCGTGGTTTGCACTGAAAGTCAGTTATTGCCAAGATTCTTTTCTCAAACCCTGCTCTATTTTCAAAACACCTTCTTCTACCTAAATAATGAAGGGACTGCCGAGTGTCTATAACCCCAAATCATTAGTTTGGTGATTGCTATCTTTTGGCATTAGTAACAGCTTGTTCCTTGCAGGTAACACTGATGTGATGCAACACACTGCTTTGATTTTAACAGCAGATCGTGTAAAAACATCAAGGCAGCTTGTAGACAGAGGCTCTTGCCATTCCAAATAAGAATTAATTAAGACTCTTTTTGAAAAGACTCAATGCTGTAGCTCACATGAATGAATTAAGGCTCTTTCCAAAAGTCTCGATGTTGTAGCTCACTAAAAATGTGAAGCGCTGGGCACAACATCCCTTAGGATCTGTTTATCTGGAGGCCTGATCTCAGCACCCACAACTTTCCCTGAATTCCATGTCCCAGAAGATCAGACAGTCCTATCTCTGTCTAGAATTTATTACAATGCCTTGCTCTGAGTGGCAGATCCAGCCTGGAAGGGAGCCAAGTGTCCTGTACAGAAGTTGGGGTAAGTGCAGCGTGTCTGGGCAGACTCAGGCCCCCCCAGTTTTACCCCACTTGCCCCAACCTCTGTGCAGTGTTACACCCTGCACGTCCTGCCACTAAGCTGCAAGAGAGAACATTAGAGATTGGGAAGAAATCCTCCCCTGGGAGAGTGCTGAGGCCCTGGCACAGGTTGTCCAGGGAAGCTGTGCCTGCCCCTGGATCCCTGGAGGTGCTCAAGGCCAGGTTGGATGGGGCTTGGGGCAACCTGGGATAGTGGAAGCTGTCCCTGCCCATGGTGGGAGGTCTGGAATTAGATGATCTTTCAGGTCCCTTCCAACCCAAACCATTTTTGGGTTCTGTGATTCCTCTAGAGCAAAGCTCTGACAGAGGGTGCTCCAGCACCAACTCAGTAGTGCAAGGTGACTGCAATTAGCTCTGTTTCCCTGTTCCTCATTTCCTCCACCCTCAGGGAGCAACAGATTCCAGAAGTATCCCTGTCTCCCCAGCACACTGATGTGTGGAAAAGTTTGGCTAGTTATTCTAGGCTGAAAATGCCATCTCACTGGGGTGCCAGACCTTCTGAGCACAGGAGGACCAACAGGTCAACTCAAGCCTGCTGATTTCAGTAGAGACTGTGAGTTCTGGCTTGCTGGGAGAACATTCCCATCTTTATCCTGGTTAAGCCAAGCAGATCTGGAAAAAGACAATGCAGGTTGATCAGAAACAGGGATTCCTACAGCTCCTGAATTTTGTTTGCTAGAGTAAGACTCTGGCAGCCCTTTGGGAAAGTGTTTTTTGTGCTGAATCAGTGTTGAGGCTCAGGGAAATCTGAGCAGATGTGGTTGCACTTCTCAGTTGGGTCTTCCTTTCCATTTGATAAATAACTGGCTCATTAAAAGGTATGAAGGAGGGAAGGAACAGGAAGAAATAAGATACGAAGTGTTCACTGGGTAAAGCACCTGTGTGTATCCTCAGGATCAAACTCTGGAGGGTGGAGCTGTACCAAACCCAATTCCAGACACCTTTGGATCTCAGTGGCAGAGGAAATATAAATTTTCAGACCCTTTCTGGCAAAATATCATATAATCAGAGTATCATTAAGGTTGGAAAAGTCGTCTAAGATCATTGAGTTCAACCATTAATGATGGTTGAATGCATTCTGCGATATCCTCTGCAAACATAACAATAGATCTGTAAGAAATGTAACGACACTCATGACAGGGGTGTTTTATTTCCCCATTCAAGCTGCAGTCCCACATACTTTTTTTTTTTTAACTGCACTAGATTCTACTATTTTGTGATCATTATTAGTAAGATGCATGCTACTCCATAAAATAAAATTTTGGAATTAGTTTTCCAGAACGGCTTTGTCTGTAAAATAATCTGCAGATGTGTTTCTGCTGGAATATACATTTTCTCTCCAGATTTAAGCTGGGGGTCGGGGGGGGGGAAAGTCAACATTTTGGTATCATTATAACAACTAAAATTTGAAGATATTTCAGTCTGAGTTCTCCTCAATATGTATTTTAATATGTGTTGAAGATGATGTTACAGGAAAGACCAGGTTCTTGCATGGCAGGGTGCAGTAAAGGTGCTTGCTAAATACCTCTTTTTCCTAAAACAGTGACACCAGTCTGTGTTCTGACTGATATCAGCCACCCTCATGTATCCACACTTATTCTGTTGAAATTACAGGTTTGATAGTCTGTGGAAAATATGTTAAAAGCCATAATTTAGAAAAAACCACACTAAATTATGTTACTTCTTCGCATAGCTCTATTAGCTTGATGGGGGAGAACCACATCAAAATATAAGAATGAAAATATATTTCTTTCCTTTTTAGGGTTGATTGTAAAAACCCTTGTGCATACACACATGCTACATTTATAAAAATAATTCCTAACACCCACTAAAAAAGCCTAATCATAATATCTCAAATATGTGGCCAATATAGATGGGATTATTTTGCAGCAGTGGCTTAAGCATATTGCTGGCACAGAACTCGGGGACATGATGATATAAATTCACAGAAATGGTGCTTGGTAATGCAATAAATGACGACAGCTGCTGTAGCTGCTGCGCTCAAAGGGAGCTCTATCCAAGAATAATGAATATTTCCCGTTGCATTTCAGAAGTGCATGCTTTGCACACGTGAGGATGGGTCAGAACTCGCTCAGCCCCTCCGTTCACTGCATGGTAACACCGAGGGGAATTAATTAGAGCTCCCAAGTTAACTGTGCACATATTTGGCCTGAGAATTCCAGTGAGGCACCCAAGGGATCCAATCCCTTGGCACAGCCATGGGCCAGGCAATGGCACTGCTGCCATAACCCACCCTGGGCAAGAAATTTATTCTGCTCCTGCTCCAGCCCATGAACAATCCACCCATCTGTGCCCGTGTTTTTTGTGCTACCTTTCCAACAGGAGCTGGACTGAGATCACTGGCTTGCTCCAGTCTAGCCACTGAAAGGCTGCCTGTTTATTAAAACCATACTCTCTGTGAAATGCATCTTTGTCTATGGAATGGCATGGCTATTACATAATAAGTTGGTGATTTATGGTTGTCAGATAGTGTGTTTGCAGCAGACAGAGCAGTAGGCCTTGAGGGGTCAGGATTTGCTAGCCCAGGGCTGTCCATCTCCAGGTGCTTTCATGCTTGTTTGCTTCACTGAAACACGATAATGGATGGGGCTCAGCCTCTTCAAGCATGAACGGCGCCGTTCCTGCCATTGGGTGAGGCAAACCCAAACTAGCAGCTAGAATGTAAAGATACATGTCAGAGAGACATGAGAGCCCACCTGAGTCTCCAGAGCTCAGGGATTGGTGGCAGCCTGGCTGTGGCAGGCTGGAGCACCGTGGATGTTAATTCACCCTGCTGAGAAGTGCTCGGAGCTGTGGTTCCACAAACATTTTTCTCCGTGGCACTTTTGGCTCCAGCAAGCCATGCTGCCACCAGCCAGGGCTGTTTGTGGCAGTGCCTACACTGCCCTCTTTGTTCTGCATGGGCACAGAGGGGTGGCAGGAGCAGGGCAGAGCCAGAGCGGACATCTCCTACTGATGCTGACTCCACGTCCTGGAGAAATGTGTGTGTAACCACAACCCAAAGGCCAGCATGAATAAGCTTATGTGAAAGTCTGTGACTAAATCCTTCTGGAAAATGGGCTCTAGGCTCTTTCAGAAATGCTACCCACTGCTAGTGGGGACTGGATGTCTCAAAGAAAGGCAAAGGGCCGTTTAATCTATTCCTTGAAGTGCTTATCACCATCTATCAAAGAAATCACTGCCACGGCTGCCGTTAACTGGAAGATGTGAGCTTTCTCAGCAAGTAAGGCGTGGCCATAAAGATTACACTGCCCAAAGTGGTTCCTGGTGTTAATCTAATCAGTGCCAAGTACAGGAGCTCCTGATCTGTGCCAAGGCTCAGGTGAATACATTGCATCTTTTCTTCTGAATGTGCCTTAAAATGTGCCTTAAACTCACTACAGTGCTCACTACAGGTACCAAACTTGCTCTTAACTTCTCCTGTTGGTGTGGACATTTTCCCATCACTTTTTTTTCACAAAAGTGCACATGATATTGTAATTAATGACTGCACTTCTTCTGGCAGTGCTGCAGAGTGGATCTCACCTCCAGCAGCCCAGGACTGCCAGGTGTGCAGGCAGGAAACACGGGGACGTGGTGTTCCCCAGCACCAGACTGTCCCCATTTTTGGCTGGGGTGGTGGGAAGTGTGGCCATGAGGAGAAAGCAGGGGCAGCAGGCATGTCCTGGGGCTGTGGTGGAGACAGGGTGAAGGCAGAATGACTGATTGTCACCGTGGGAAATGTGTGTGACAGAATCAAAGCAGGTCAGCAGTTAGAAAACAAGCAAATACACAACCTGAGAAAATACAATTTTCCAGGCTACAGAGCCAAGTTCTTTCAGGCACTGATTCCATTCACATCCATGAGGGGAGAAAATACCTGCTCACACCGAAAATATGGGATTTCCACTGCTGAATTACAATTCTGTGCCCTCAAACATATGGCCCATGTCCCCCTGACCCCGCCAGGAACAGTTCCACATGTTCTGTCATAGCTGGCTTGCCACACTGGGCTGGCAGGATTTCCAGATTTGGGACAGACAGTTTCTGCTCTGTGACCCCACCTTTTCTGCAGCCTTTTTGCAGAAGGACATCCTTTCCCAGCAGCCTTTCACACCCCTGGGACTCTCAGTAACTCATTGAAGAGCTGATCAGCCCCTTAGACTGGGATTTGTCTGGGTTAATCTTCATGGACACAGCACACACCTTTTTCAGCTAGTGAGATGGACAGACCTGCTGGGTGTGAACCTTCATGGCTCTATCTCACTGTCTGAACTTGGCTAAAAAGCAGCATTTTAGATTTATCTCAACTGCCAGTAACACGCTGAACCCAGCTCTCATGACAAAAGGAGTGCACAGCTCCATTCATCAGCATCCTTCTGGACCACCACAGAAATTTTTGGAGCCTAAGGGCATTTTTTTTAAATAAGTGAAGAATCCTACCCAGTTATTCAGGAGCACTAATTCGAAATTTATTGATATTTTGCTGTGTTTTAATTTTGGTACCCTTTCAAAAGGCGTAGAACCGGATATGGAGACGTACACAGATTTTTGTGTGTGTGTGTGTAAATACAGATATCTATAGATAGATAGATAGATAGATATACACAAGGAATCAGAAGAAACTGGTGCTCCACTGGATTTCAGAGTCCTGACACTGAATTTGCTCTGTTTGTGCTGAGATCAGATCTGGCAAGGGCCGTGCTTTGCCCTCAGCTCTCAGTTCAAGGTCCCACTGAAGTCCCAAAGATGTGACTTGGCTTTCATTCCTGTTATTCCTCGTTTTCACAGGCTTGTTCATGTCCAGGTTCTGGAAGAAGCTTCCAGAGGAGCTGCCAGAATCTTTTTAGGGAGAGATTGTTGTGCTTTTACTCCCTGAGGAGGCCTGGTGGAGATGTGGAATCAGCATCACACTCCAGCAGGGTGCTCAGAGATGAGGGAAGCAGAGAAGTTAATAGGAAGAAAAAAAAAGTGCAAAAGGTGTATAGTGCTTTACAGGGATGTAAAGAGAAAGGAAATTACAGATGAGCAGAGTAGGTCTTCTCTGGCTTGCAGACTTAATGATATCCCTGTCTGCATTTGTCACATCATTTAACTGTGACCTGGAAAAGATTATTTTTATTGCATTTATGCTTTTCATCGCTCGTTGATGATTTACAGTGAAAATGTGAGAGATAACAGTTTTTATTTATTTATTTATTTATTTATTTAATGTAATAGTTGTTGCTGTTCTGTATCTCAAGCTTTCTGTATGCACAAAGTTTTTGCCAGCACAGCCAAATGAGTTCAGATGGATCCTGATACGTTACTGCACAATCCTTCTCCTGCAGAAACCCAAACCCTCAGCAGCATCTGCTTTGGTCAGGGCATTCAATTCCAATAGCTCTACTTCTTGTCCATAAGAAATGCTCAAACTGTCAAAACTTTTTGCTGGCAGACAGGCTTTCAAAATGTCAGGAAAATAGAGATGAGGGAAGTGGAGAGTGGAATTTTACAGGCAATAGTTACCAGAGTTAAATTAAAAAATGGGGCAGAGGATTTATTTCCCTGCCTCAATTCCTTTGGCAGTTCACCTTTAAAGGATTTTTTCTTTTAATGCACATGTACTAATATGCTCAGGTTCAGTTGTGATTGTTGTCTAATTAACATGATATTGAAGCATGTTGAGCTGACAGAAACAGCTGGGAAAATATTACAATCATTATGCAGAAATGAGGAAACAAGCACGTGTTTTTATGGGCAAACGTGTATTATAAACTCCACACAGAACATTAAATCTGGGAGAGAGCCCACCAAGGACATGGATGACATCCAAGCATGATGGATTAAAAATAACAGAGCAAGAGGTGAGCATAAATCCAGAGATCAAACAGAAAATCAGAAGAGAAGATAGGGAACAAACTGAGAGGAAGTTCTGGGTTAGTGGAGAGGGGGAAATAAATATTCCATTCGTGTATGTTTAATTGTGGATGTGAAGAAGAGAAAACCTGTAGCAATAAATATGAGGGAAAAACTTTAAATTTCAGAAGAATGAGGGAAACACAAGGTGAGAAGACAGACCTGTACTCACTAGGCTCATTTTTTAATATATTAAGAAGAAAACCTGAATGATACTGATCTTCTTTACCAGTTTAAGATACACTAAGGTAAAAAGGATAAAACTGGCCTTATTTTAGAAAAAAAAAATCCATATCTTGTAATTATCCTTAGCAGGGATCATTCAATGTTTTCCTGTCCAAGAGTAATTTAGTAAGTTCTAACAGGAGCTTTTTAGGCACAAACTACTGAAGCAGAGTTAGAGATCAAAGCATCCCTATATCTTTACCCAGGAATTTTAAAGCATCTCAGAGATTTTCTGGGATACTAGAATAGATAGATACTAACTGGATATAAACTTCCAAAAATGCAAAGGGACAAGTGCCATCCATGACCACGTGAAAAGGAAGCTGCTGAATAAGGATGTTTAAGGCAGTGACTTGTGCATTTCCCTGGACTAACAGAGTGGAGATTAGGGGTGGGAGCTGTTTTGCTGAAAGTTCTGACATCAGAGAATAGAAACTCTGATATAAATCAGTTTAGGAAATTCTATGGAATACACTAAACTGGAAATGGGACACTCTTATGCCTAACTTTCCTCTCTCAAAATCCTGCTGTGTGAAGTGACTTCATACTCAATATATTAATATATATAACTATAAATAATACAAACTTATATAATTATATCACTTCTCATGTCTTGCATTTTTAAATATGGCCATTAAACACTTATTTCCTTATGCCTTGTATTGCAAGGGTGAGTTCTCCAGCAGCACAGTTCCACAAGAGCTGTGCCTTGTGTGTCCTCTCTAAATTTTGTTCTGTGTGAGCCATGTGCAATCTCTCAAATCTCTAAAATTATAAATATCACCTCTGATCTAAACCAGTACAGGCTCAGTAAGGGGAAACCATGTGGTTATCTGTGGGTCAAAAGATGCTGGTGGCTTTGACCCTTCCCAAAATCTGATAATTGAGACAAGGAATATTTACTGGTTTTTAGCCCCTTCTTCACTTCCTTGAATGCAACCATATTGATTTTTAAGTAGCTTGAAATATAAAAAAGTATTATATGGAAAAAGTATTATAAAAAAGTATTATATGGAAAATCATCAGGAGAATGTATAGGTAGAGACCTATAACCTATATAGCACAGATGTTATTGGTGAAATTGCATGAATTAAGGTTTCTAAATAGGCTTCTGATGTCTTTTGGAGAAAGGGGAAAGAAAAGCAAAAATATCATTGCAAGGAGATAGATTTAAACATGCAACAGCAGAGAAAAATAAATATTGTCATTAATTTAGTGGTATCTTCATGGATTATATGAATTTGAGTTAAATAGCAAGTGGTTATAAAACTGGAGCTTTCCTTTTGTGTCAGATAAATTAAATACTTCTCAAAAAACTCTCTTTTTTTTCCCTGAAACTCCTGTCTGTCAAAAACCTGGAGGAGTTGAAAAACCCCCGAGTAACCCAGAGATTCAGTGTGAGAACTAGGGTTGGCTGCTCCAAGAACAAACACGGAGCCCCATCATTCGATACCTCCAGCCACAACCTGTGATAATCCACACTCTTTAATCCTCCCTGTAGCTGCCGCTGGGTCATCACGGTTTATTTTAAAATGGTGCTCCCTCAGCACTAATCTCATTCCAAACCATTCATATTAATGTTAGAATTAGGGTGAATTAGGGCATTATTTGCCTCGTATGTGACACTTAAGTGCTCGTAAGTAATTGCGTGGGGGAGAAGGAGAGCGTTAAATGGGAATGGCACATACAGTATGAAAAATGGAAGAGAACAAATATTAAACTTTTAATAGAAATAACTCGAGCAGAACTTTCCCACAGGCAACAGAACTCTGATATTTTTAGCTGGTTGAGGCCAATATATGTTAAGAATAGCATTCACTGCAGTGGGAAAATACACAATTTCCATTATGGGGCAGTCAGAATAACAACATACTGATGATACACTTTTATAAAATATGTAATTATCTAGCATGCAAAGAATAAATCACATAAACTGTTTACAGTAGGAATTGTGAAGGGACAATGACACATTGTTGTCTTCTTTGCGTAGCAAAGATAAAGTTTGGCTTCTAAAACTGCAAAACCTAATTCGCAGTGTTTATGTGATGCTTCCTGCAAGAAGGCTCTGATAAGATTTTTTTTTTAAAAATTTCTAAAAAATTAGGTTAGATATTAACTTGGTTAAAATGGGAGATAGATGTGGTTAAAATGAGAAAGATGTCGGCTTGGATAATATCTTGTGTTTCTTCACGTTGTGCCATCAGTCTAAAATTACACAGAATAATCCTCCTTTCCCATGCAGCTGCAGATAACTGCAATTTTCCTTCTAGAACCTTGTTTTGTGGTTCATTCAGTGCAAAATTCACAATCATACCTGGGAGGGGAAGCCCAACTCTTTGAGAGCCGTGTTTGGAGTGATTATTCTTATTACAGAGCTCCTAGCCCATCATATTAATAATTATTAATAATGCAGGGAACAAAGGCATTGAGTGTCCTCATCTATCATCAGGTATAAAAATAGTTTTAATTGATAAGCCCGTCTGTTCTGTGTGCTATTATTGTATCTCTATAAATTGTAAAAATAGGGTGAAATCAATATTTTTTATCTGCCCTCCTTGGTAGCAAAGAAAGACCTAAGCTTCAGGATTAGCGGGCAGATATGAGGAGGATTTCTTTCTTTGTGATACAAATCTGTATTAATTGATTTTTCTTGATGTGGATTAATTGCAGCTCTTTATTAGGAATAATATCACAAATAAACTATGGACAAGTATAGATTGCTAAGCCTAGATTTCAATTGAATGAGGCTAATCAATACCTAAGTCTGTAATTTAAAGCAATTCATTAGGGCCTGGGGAAAAGCTAGGTAATATACGTGAGAAATGTCTCATCTGGAGCCTTACAGGAGTTCCTCCCTAAACAGAATAAATACATTTGCAGTATATAATTATTGAGGATTAATCTTGCTCAATTTTTTTTTTTTTTTTTTTTTTTAAACTTACCAGCTTTTGCTCTAAGGGTAGTGAGAGCACCAATGGGCCAGTCTTGTGCTGGGTTTGTCATGGGGTGGGCAAGACAGCAGGGGAGGCTGAGGCAGCTGAGGGGGCTCATCCTGGAGAAAAGGAGGATCAGGAGGCACCTTCTCCCTCTCCACAATTCCCTGGAAGGAGCAGGTAGCCAGGTGGGATCAGGCTCTGCTCCCAGGGAACAGGGACAGGAGGGAACAGCCTCAAGTTCCACCAGGGTAGATTTTAGATTTGATATCAGGGAGAATTTGCCCATGGAAATGCTGGCCAGGCATTGGTGGAATCACCATCCCCAGAGGGATCTAAAAGCCATCCAGATGTGGCACTTGGGGACACGGGTGAGTGGTGGCCTTGGCAGTGCTGGGTTGGTTGTTGAACCCCATGATCTTACAGGGCTTTCCCAACATAAATATTTTCATGATTCTTTTCATTGACTCCAGCATTGCAGAGCAGACAAATTTTGGGTCTTGTAGGTCATTAAAGGCTCTGGTGCATCCCTTGTGCTCTGCCTTTAATCAAATGGACAAAAGGTCTTGGGCATCCATCTGAAGTCAAATACCCAGCAAACATGATTAGAATTGCTGTAACTGCTACCTCCAGGAAATTTTGGTGACCTGTAGCGAATGTTTATTGTGCAAGGCGAATTCCAGGGTTTTGTGAAGAGCTTTTTAGAATAAAAATTGTGTCATAAAATAAGGCTGTAGCAGCTGGGTAATAGGATTGCCATAATGCTTGAGACAGATCCTAAGTTTAGGAGCAAAACCTGGGATAAAACAACTAAGTCAGTGCAACAGCAGTGACCAAAAAAGTTAAATTTCCAAATGATATTATAGTAAGTGTATTTTAAACATACATATTGGCATAGGATCTTCCTGGTCATGTGTGTGGGTAACATAGAAAGAGACTTCAAGAATGTACTCATAGTTCTGACTACTTCAAATTTTAGCATTTACCAAATCCATGAACTTTAAACTTGCAAAGGAGATGCATCTGCCCTGGTAATCCCATGAATACTGCAATTAACAAGATGGTTCTTTTCTGTTGCTTAAGAAACGTGATTATAGAGCTGGAAATCTCAAACTCTTAGCACAAGCCCCAGGTCTCAGGGAGACTACAGCAGGGATAAAGAAAAAGGATTCCTGCTGAGAAAACCATGATTCTTCTCCATGGAATAAACCAAAATTCTATTAACATTCTATTAACTCTCCAATGTGCATGTCCTGATAACCAGGAGATGCTGGTTTTGCTTTAAGCCTTGTCCTTTTTTGCCTCCCTTCTAGGAGAAAAACCACCTTGATTTCCAGTGCTGGAGCCTGCAGATTCCTTCAGTGGAGACTCCTCCAGCGAGTTTGACTCTCACAGTGAAGACACCAAAGGTTATTAACCCATGAAGATCAACTAACCAGGTATTTAACTTGATTAAAAGACCTGACTGTGACTTCTGATTCCCACATACACAAGTGGGGAAGGGTTGTTTTGACAGGTAAATTATCTGACTCAAAGTAGCTGCTGCCCAAACTAACTTCTCCCAGGAAAGACTTGACTTGATTTGGGGCTGATGTTCTGCATGCCATGGTTCCTTTGCACAGTTGTATGGGAAATATGGATAACAAGGGTGTTTAATTGATATAGAAATAATACACTACAACATCAATACAATAACAACATCATGAAAGATGCCACAGAATTTTCTTGCTCCCTCTCATTCATTTATGTCTCTCAATAATAAATTCCATGTTGCTCCCATGGCAGCACCATAAATCAAAGCCTGAACCTGAAGATGTGTGGAAATGGGAGGGCATCCAGGACAAGCTGCTCTTGCATCTGACAGCTAAAAAAGCCAAGGGAATAAACACTATGATAAGTCAGTGTGCCCTCTCTCTGGCTTGGATTATCTGGGGCCATCTGAATAAACTCTCAGCTGCAGCAGGAAGCCCTGGGACTAGATCTTTCACCTTCCTTTGATTGTCATTTTCCAACTGTTTTCATTTTTCAGTGACGCCAGCACACTTGCTCATTGATGTTCCATGCTGGCCTTGCTTTGCCAGATCCACCCAGGGAAGGCTGAAGCCAAGAACAAATAGGGCCTCTAAAAGAGGGATTTCCTTGGGGTATCCTAAGGCCTGAGGTCCTGAAGAAGGATGCAGGCAGTGCTGCAGTTTTGTGGAAGTGCTTTGAGCTCATCAGGCTTCTTGAACAGGTGGAAAATCCATCCCATGCTCAGAACCAAGGGTACCAACAACAGAGATATTTCTGTGGCAAAAACCCAAAAATGGGTTCTTTCTTTTTCTTTTCCAAACCAGAAAACTATAAAAGCTGACTGAGAGATTTTGCTCATTTTCTAGTCTCTGACTGTGCCACGAAAAGTGGCACACAAGTGTGGCAATGCAGCAAGTTCACTGAGTATTCCAAGTTGGAAAGGACCCTCTTATATAAGTGTCCCATATGGGGATTGAATCCGCTTTGGTGGCACCAGCTGGGGCCAATCTCAATTCTCCTCCTCTCCTCTCCTCTCCTCTCCTCTCCTCTCCTCTCCTCTCCTCTCCTCTCCTCTCCTCTCCTCTCCTCTCCTCTCCTCTCCTCTCCTCTCCTCTCCTCTCCTCTCCTCTCCTCTCCTCTCCTCTCCTCATTAAATGTTAATTAACTCAACATAAACATTAAAGCTCAGAGTGGAGAGGCTGCTCTGGAATGGCCCAACAGAGAAAGTCATCCACGTGGAAACTTGCATTTTACAGCTTTTAGTGATGCCTCATTCGGAGCAGCTCCCTGGTCTGAGGGTGGATCTGCAGGGCAACTGCATTTTTGGAGGTTTCCTTTGAAACAGAAACAAAACAGAAAAAGAAGCACCAGACCGCAGTTTTAAAAATAGGATGCTCCAAAGATGCCTCCTGGAAGTCACAGGCTGTCCTTATATCGTTCAATTTTTGGAATTCTTCGGGAGTGAGAGCAGCCGGGGCTGTCAACAGAGGGCTGTTCAGAGGGACGAGGCAGGAGAGTGAAAGAAGGCTGGCTGTTGTTCGGGATGTGGTGTAGGCTGCGAGAATGCCTTGGGAATGCAGCGCCCGCATGTCAGGCAGAGAGAGAGGGCTTTGTGTGAGAACACTCAGGCAGAATGCCAATCATGTGGAGAGCCACTATCTCGTTTCTTTATCTTGGTCCTTGTTGTGGCACCTCCCCGCCTGGGGTCCGTCAGGATAGGTGTGAATTTCCTGGAATGTGCTGGTGTCTGATCCGAGCTGTCCAGGTGCAGGGGAACAGACCTGCCATGAAGTGGGAAGGAGCTTTGGGAGCATCCCACCTTTCCTGTGTGCTCTGCTTTGTGCCACCCTGACATGGCCTTCAGCATCCTTTATGAGCAGGTTACACACAAAGCACCCAGCTTTGCTTTGGTTTTCCCCAAAATATCATTCCTTTATCGTTCCCCGGGAAAAAATGTGCGTGATTTGGAACGTTCATAGCTGGAGAAGGAAAACATTGGGCAATAGAAAGGAAAAGCTACACACTCATGCAAACGTGAAAGCCATGCTTGATCTGACAATGGTGCACATTGTGTCTGCGTGCAGTGATGTCAGAGCACTGTTATGAAATTCCTCAAAATCCTGAGCGAAACAGAGGCAGCACGCCTGAGAAGGGCGCCTCTGTGATTAAAATAATTTCGGTCTTTAAGCAAATTAACGCCTGAAACAGAAGCTTGCTGGGCTGGGAATAACATACCTGTTGTGACCTGAGTCAGAGCTGAAGTCTCCATCCTCGTGGGTTGGTGCTACCTTGTGGTGCTTGAGGCAGCCCCACCTTTGAGGTAACACTGCTTTACTGCCAGCAATGGGAGGAGATCCCACACTGATAAAATCCCCCTCCCTGCCAGAGGCTGGGCTAGGGTTTTGTGAGCCTGCACCATGCAGGGATCACAATGGATCTGTTTCAGTGGAGTTATTTAGGGCCAAGAGGAGCAAATTTGCTCGGGCATCCAGAAATGAGAGCTGCCCGTGTGAGTATGCAGGAGGAAGGTGGAGTCCTACACCACCAAAATCAAAGAGGACTTTCCCAAAAAGTGAAGAGAGCATTTAGAACATGGATTTGGGGATAAATCTTGTTACTCCACCAGCCTCCACCATGATTTATTTGCTATAGTAAATGAATGACCAGCCACATAAAAATCTCTCTTTGTTTAAATCAGTTAAATCAGCTCTTGTCAGTTCAATAGGGCTGTGCTGATTTGTCTCAGCTGAAGATTTATTTCATCACCTCAGGTTTCTTCTTCGCTTTTATAGCAACTGTAGCTGTATAGTGCTTAATAACAGCACCTTATTATGTTAGGGTTTTCCATGATTCATATAAGTACACATAACCACTTGTACTTAGGGCTTAAATGCTGTGCAGAAAATCATCTTGACTGTAGAAGCAAATTTTATTTATGCATGAAAATACTGTTTATTTGGCCCAAACTGGCAATTTCCAAAGTTTGCCAGAACACAGAAGCCTACAGGATGGATGTACCATTGGGAATGGCCAGCAACTGGAGAAAGCCATGTATTGTTTCATAAAATCTTAAAATATGTTTTTCAGACTAACCCATTAAAAATATTCAGTTTCATTCTAGAGGGTAAAAACCTTTCGAGAAAAATTTTACATCTGTTTTATTTTGGTTACAAAAATAGTAATTTTTTCCCCCCATTAAAACACAATTCAGAACACATTTTAAAAGTAAATCCTACAAATATCACTGAAAAGAATGTTGTTACAATTCCTTGGGGAAGAGAGGAAGGGTTGTTTCTTTTGCATTTGTCTTGTGCTGTGAGGGCGTGAAAAGGAAAATTTCTCCTAATGGCGATAATTTAGTCAAAAGCAATTTTAGAAAGAAAAATGTGATTTGACCGAGATAGTGGCCAATTCTTGGGTTAGATTTTTTTTTCAGCAGTGCACAAAGCAAACACCCCAGTTGGGGCTCCAAACTACAACTACCAAAACTCTCTGATGACTAACGCTTCCTGGCTGTGCTCCGTGCTGGCTTGGAAAGAACAGGATGACTTTTTTGTCTAAGCCTGCACCAAAGTTATATAAAAGGCTGTGAAAAAGGTGGTGCAGGTCCATCCACAAGCATCTGCCTTTCGCACATGCTTGTGGTGTTTTTGCTCGTGGCTTTTAGGGAGAGCTAATCTAATGTTTAATTAAATCATTGAGTTTTACTCCAGCCATACCTTTTTTTTTCTTTCTTTTTTTTTTTTTTTTTCCCTCTAGCTGGCTGTTTTTTCATGCAGGAATTTTCTGCAGTCCCAATAGAAGAAGGAATAAGGCTTCCTATCCTGAGCACAGAGTGATCTGATGGTGCATGTTGTCACTGGACATTGAGGAAAACAACATCCACCATCCACCCTGGCCCATGTGATGGGGAGCTGGGATCCCTGGGTTCTCCCCTCGCCTTGAGTCAGGCTGTGACGGGAGCTGGTGTTAATTAAAACTAATGTGATAACACCCACACCTCCCAAACACTATGCAGGCCATTTGTGTGTGTTTAGCAGGTCCCTTGACCCTCAAATGAAACCCGCAGGACAAACAGAACAGCCGAAAGCAGAGGCAGCAGTGAGCACACCTGATTTTTTCTGTAGGGATCTGGCCCCACCAACCCATGCGTGAACACCTCAGGAAATAGAGACCAAGGAAGAGCTACATGAAAATCCCCTTCTTGCTCAGGAGACACCCTGCCTTCTATCAATGACAATGACCTTTCATGGAGCTCAACCCCTGCTAGCACCCACCCTCACGCCTCGTTCCTCCCTCGCTCTTCATTAGGCTCAACATCGTGTGTTTCCAGTCACCTCTGGCTGGAAATATCACACTCCCAGCTGCACTGCCAGTAATGCTCCCAGTCCTTTCCTCTGCTGGCCTCAGCTGCTGCATGGTCCAGCTCCCCCTCAGTTACTTTTCCACACTGGAGAAAAGCTGGAACAGGCAGGAGGCTCCAGCAAGACCAGGAACTCCCAGCAAAGCAGAAGCTGGGAGGGCTGGGTTGGGTCAGAGTTTCCCCACCCCTAAATCGGTCTCAGTCCTGGTTAAGTTCTCTCCCTCCTCCTTGCCACTGCTCCCATGGATGCTCTCAAATCCAGATTTATTACCCACTGCCCTATGGGGAACTGTACTTTGTAAGGAATTCACCATCCCAAAGAGCTCAGCTCCCAGCTGGGCATCCTCACGATGACCAGATTTTTGGATGTGTTCAGCATTTTTCATTTATTTGCCAGACTTGCTCTTGAAAAGTTTGGTTACAGTAGCCAGAGAGACAAAAACTTTATGCAAGCAGTAAGTGTAGGAAGAACTCGTTCATAAAATCACTTTCCCATCCAAAAGTCCAGTTCCCAGGTGTGCTGCAAGATCCTGTGAAAAAGCCACTGGTGATTAATGAAGCTTTTTTAAACATCCCTATCAACTTTACACAGCTATTTTCCTTTATTTTACTCTCTCTCTTCTTTGCTATTTGTGCTTTAAGAAGTGGTGTCTGCACTTCAGGAGATCATTTTTGATCCTTGCAGTGGCTTTGTGGTTATCTTCTTTCTTGTACTCCAGATAATGGAAGGATGCTCCAGCCAGGGGTGGTGCTGCATCTCAGATGCAGCTGTGTGGTGTTTGCACATCTCCTGACACAAAAAAGCTGCTCTAAAGTGACTGCTGTGTTCTAAAATGTTGCTGGCAAATCGTTGTGAACATGGGAAAAAAACAAGAGTGTTGAGAGCTCTGGGTATTATTGAAATATTTAAATATTATGTATGGTGATGCCTCTAATTCAACGTTTGCTGTGGTAAACACAGCAGAAATGACTGTAGCAAAATGTTATTGCATATTCTAAGCCAGATTCTTGAGGTTTGTTTTATTTATATCACATGTGGCTGGGAGAAATAGTTCTAGGAAGGCTCAAGCTATATATTTTCTTTCCAAGTTGCCAAAATATCTTAGAGAAATCAATTGCTGGGGACTCTTCTTCGTGGCTAAAGATTTATTTTTTAACCTCTTGGTGTGCCAGAATCAGGAACAATTATTAATCTGTCCTGAAACTGCCGATACAACCTGCTGGCAACAGATGGTGTGAATGAAAAGCCAGAAGTGGCCATTTTTAATATTCAATAGATTAAAAAAACCTCAGTTCTCTAATCTCACCTAACCTCTTGTGACCGAGGGTCCACGGTATTGACTAAAAGACGATATCAATAGCCTTGATTTGAGCCTGAATCAGCCAGGGGACTGGATCTTTGTACCTCCAAGTGATGCTTTGTGTCCCCATCTCTGCTGGAGAGGAGCATTGAGGGTTCCCCTTTGGCAACTTCAGAGCCAGAGCACCCTGTGCTGCAGGTATGGCTGCACTCCAGGGGTTCTCGTTTAGGTCTGAACTTGTCTGGTAGTTAAGAACAGCTCCTGTCAATGCCAAGGGATGCAGGAGGATTACATTACCAGATATTATCTCGGGCTTGCTGTATTTATACATCTCAATTACAAAATCAGGAAGTGTTGCCAGCCATCCTTTGGATACAGCTGGCACACACACACACAGAGACAGAGGGAAAGAAACAAAAATAATCCCACACTGCGAGCCTGCTTGATTTTTTTTTGATTAGTTGAGGATTGTGGAAATCTGATTCTTGCTGCTTGTGGTGACGCAGTGCTGCTGGAGAAAATGGGTTTTGTCCTGTGTGCCACTGCTGGGGGAGGCAGGCTGTCAGCAGCAGGAGCACAGGGTCCCACAGCTGCCCAGGAAAGGTGGATCCCAACTCCAGGCTCACTCACCTCACCTGGGGGAAAAGCTGTATCTGCATCTCGGATTTGGGATTGCTCATGATTTGCTGTAATATCTCTGCACCCCTGATTTGTTTTGTGAGTGACAAAGGCAGGGGGGACTCAAACCACAGCAGCAGAGCCTGTGTGAGGTAGTGCAGGTGAGGAACAGCCTGGAACTCTTGCAAGAATAATTCCCCAGCTCAGGTGTCCTGTACTCACTGAGCAAAACCAGCAGATGCAGCAGGAGGACAAACTTTACGTGTCCCTCTCCGTGACGGACAAAACCCCCTGCAAACCAAGGGCTGCAATTTGAGAAGCCTCTCCTCTGTCTATTTTTGATGCCTTTATTGCTAGCTGTGTGCACAGACCCCGTGCCCCGGTGGGTCAGCAGCTCCTCAGCCACAGAGCCCAGCTCTGGCCCAGGCCTCCCTTCCCGCCCACGGGTCCGCACACGGAAACCGCCGAGCGCGGTCAGGCGGTCCCCTGGCGATTTGGGATGTGGGAAAGCTCTTCCCGGGGGAGCAGCAGCCTTTCCAGAGCTCAGGCCAGGGAGGAAAGGCCGATGCACCAGGGGAGAGCACTGGGAGGACAGCTCGGCTTCCTGATGGAGGGAAAAGCAGCTGTCCCCTGTGGGGTTTTCTCTGGAGGCTACGAGAGCGAGGGTTCCAAACTGGAGGAGAGGGAGAAAGAGAAGGAAAGATGGGAACTAGAGGGATGTAACCTTAATTTGCACATTAGCACACTGATGGCAGGTACTGCTGTGGGGTGGAAGGTGCTGGGAAACACCAGGGAAGACAAACTTCAATACCGAGTGATCTTGGACAGGAAAATTTAGTGTGCCCAACACAGCGAGACAAACACCTAAGGAACAAGGGCATAGCTAAGAACATAGCTAAGAATCCTTGAGAATCTCCTCAAGGATTTCTGCTGGAAAGAAGCATGGCCTGGGAGACCTAATGGTCTGAGTAGATACCAGCAAAATATTCTTCATTTCTACTCATGGATGTGACAGAATCCCTTCCTAGCTTTGGATACATCTTGCACCGAGACATGAGAGCACATTCACTTGTCTGAAAATGGGATGATGAAGTGGTTATTCCAGTCTATAATATTATTTCACTAGAGAAAATATATTAAAATGCCTTCCTGTGACAGCAAATTTCTGCCAGCTCTGAGATGTGTTCCTAAATGGTAATTTTGTACTATCAGGCCATGTTTTTTCTCATGATTGCATTGATAGTCTTTTGTGTCCCTGGTTTCTAGGAGAACTTATGCACTATTAGCAGTGAATTAAGTCTGAATATCAGAATATATAACTCTGAATATGCCCACAAAGCATGGGTTTCCTTCATGTGAAAATATTCTGCATCCATGCAGAAATAACTTCAGCACTTCTGTGAGCGATATAGAAGTCTGCAAAGCACAACCAGCGCTTGTAATCACACCACCACAATTCAGAAAAACAAATGAGGGGTCTAAGATATGATATGAGATCTCTTTAGTAATGGAGATTTCTTTTTTGCTGCATGTGTGCATTGTGATTCTCATTCTTACTTCTCTCATGGGTGGTGGAAAACCTACAGCTGTTTAGCCTTATAGTATCACAGAAAATACCCCAGATTTCTGCTCTGCCTCTCTTGAAAACTCTTTTTTAGGTTGTTTTGTGTTGTTTGTTCTCAGAGAAGAGAGCCTTCTGTTTGATATGAGCATTAGCAGAAAAGTCCTGAACCAAATGAGCTCTTAGAGCTCAGGGGGAACATCTCCAAATTTTTCTGCTGTCTAGTTGGACTAACCACATACTGCAAAAACAGAGACAAAGCCAGGGAACTGGAAATTGTATCTTCAGGGGTGGGTTTTTTAAAATCGTGTTTCAATCCACTTTTTGAAATTTTTCTCTTTTTTTTTTTGGTTTTACTGTTTAAACAACAACAAGAAGAAGATCCCTTTTCCTTTTATGTATATGGAATCATGAAAGACACAGATTATATAGAACAGCTGGGGTTGGAGTAGAAGGGAAGGTCATCACTTTACAGGACTTAATCCCACCACCAGAATTCCTGACAACACATAAAACAAAGAAAAGCCTGCAATAACTAAACTTCTTTTTTGAATGGGTGCCTGGTGCTGGAAGGTACCACTGACAAGAAAGGCATCTAAGGACACTTAGCACCAGCCAGGTAATTTTCGGTGCCTTCCAAGATCCTCAGCAGGCAGGAGCAGAGATGCAGGGGGTATTTTAGCATCCAAAAAAAGAAAGGTGAAGGGTTCATCTCAGTCCTAGGTGGTATTTGAAAGCTGATGTGGTTAGGGCATGCCCAGTACTGCTGCCAGCAGCTTGCAAACCATTTTCTTTTAACTTTTCTTGTCTGAAGGACAAGAGTTGGGATTAGTGTGAGTGCAGAGCGAGCCTCAGGCTCTCCCCTCATTCCTTTCATCATCAGACCATTCGGATTTTCTACATAGCTGAGAAACAAACTCTTCCACACCCCAGCTCATGTAAATTCCTCTGTAGTTCTGTTGATCCAGGTGACTGAGGACTGACATCAGCTGATGATATTTTCCTGCATTTTTAATTCTGAGATTTAACTTTTTTTGCAACAAAATTACAATGAATTAAGCCATTTTTTGGCAATGGCTGTAGTCAAAGGCTGTGAAGTAAAGCCAGGAGCATTTATGAAAGAATCCATGATAGAATCACCTATATTTATTATTTATTTATTTGTTTATTTATTTATTTATTTTAAAATATTTCAGCAGCCCACTTATCATGCTTCCTAAAACTGGTGACAAGATGACAGACAGGTGAGGAATAAGGAAATTTCAACCCAGAGATAATTTTCTCCTTGTAGTTCATGATAGTTTATTATTAACAAGGCTTCTGTGAAAACAGAGAAAGCTGGGTTACTCCTGATTCACATCCCATTGCCCCCTCAAAAAACCCATATATGCACATATAGATATAGAAGTAGTCTATATATGGATATACATGGAAGATACAAAGAAAGAACATGAAAGATATAAAAAAGAACATTATGAAAGAAAAAAAAAGTGTATGACTGATTAGTTCAATGACCATTAGACTCCTAATGTCTTGGAGTATCCAGATCGAGCTAATGCTAAAACACAATAAATCTACTCTCTTTTTTTAGCACTTTAAAACAACTTTATTCCTTTGAAAGTTACAGGATGGTTTTTACTGGTCTGCCTTCAGCAAGGTTTAGTGGCCATTTATGTGATGTGATTTACCCTCCATTAATTTGAACTTTTCTGGTAGCTAAAAAAACCCCAAAACAAAAAACAAACAAAACAAAACAAAACAAGAAAAAAACAAAACAAAAAACAAAACAAAACAAAACAAAAACAAAAACAAAAAAAACCCAAAAAACCAAAAAAACACCACAAAAAATAGACTGCAGAATTCTGGCATTATTCTATTTCTCTCTGTATTGAAATAAAGGAATCATTTCAATCCCAAACACTGAGCTGGTAGAAACAATTTTAGCTGCAGGAGGTAAAACTAAAGATAGTGTTAAATCTGCGTGTACAAAACAGAAGCCTGCACACACAGCCCCACATCTGCATGTGCAGAATGAGTTGATTCTTGCTCAGGTGAGGGTTTGCCAGTGTGAGCATGCAGGAGCACTGGGTTAGTTGTGTAAAATGCTGCACACACAGAACTCACAGATTCTGTTTGATTTAATTTGTCAGGCTGAACACACAGCAACAAACACTTAAGTCATGACATGGGGTAAAGATGCAAACTGCAACCATAAAATATCTACTTTTCCATCATTGTTAAATTCTCAAATGTCTAAGTTTTGGATCTGCATGTGTTTCTAACAAAGAACTTGAATGGGAATTCCTCTATGCATTTCTATTTCCCCTTATCAGCAAGATGTTTAGCCATTCTTTTTTATACAATGGCAATACAATAAAATTGTATTGATGTACAGAATATTTGTCACAGATTCTAGGCTAAGCATGCTGTTAGGGCAAATTACAAAATATTTATTTATATTTAGTTATATTTTTGCCATTTTTGAGAAAACCCTCATGTGCAACAAGCAGCCCATTGCAGATCCAAGTGTATCCACCCTACTGGAGTGAGCCTCATGTAGATTCCAATTTTCCATTTGATGGAAAAACGCTGTGCTGGAGTTGAAACACTTCATTTTTAGTAGCTGGGGAAATTACACAGTGGCTGGGTAATAAGTCCTATCACACAGGCACATCCCTGGAAAAATCCACTCTATTTTTACTAGGAGACCCTCTGCCATCAATTTGCTGTCTGACCTAATTTCCCTAATTTTCCCTGCAAGTAAAGTGAGAATGCTGTCCTTTTTGGGATCATTGTTCATTAATTTCAGCAATATGTACTATGATGAGTATTAATAAGCCTGTCTCCAACTCGACCAAAAGATTACTTCTTTAGTTTTTTATCAGTGAAATATGGTCAGTCATCCAAAAATGTACTTCTCTGGCATACTTTCCACTTACCATAATGAGGAAGTACATCTCAAGAAAGACATGGTTAGAAATAATGCTTTTATGTTTTCTATATTTTGTTATTTTTGCCTCAAATCACATCTCAGTTCAGCGTGATCTGACATGGCTGAAATACTGAAACCCCCACTCCTCCAAAGCAGTGTTTATTATAGAAACCACAAACTTAACCTAACCTAGAGCAGCTTTTCTAGCAGCGATATAATTACAGTAGTTATTGTTGCAATAAACCAGATGTTCCTGGGCTGGAATGAAAGCTTTTCCCCCCCAACATTACATTTGTTACGTTGCCTCTTTTCAAGTTTCACATCAGCTGTTCAGAAAGCGCTCTCTCCGTTGAGTGTCACTTACAGATTCTTGCTGGGTGAGTCTTTTAGGGCAAAAGAATGAAATGCTGGCCAGGCTCTGAATTTTCACTGCTCTCCCTAAAGCCTCCAACATGACAGTTTTCAGTGTCACTAATTCTTGCCCTGGTTTAAAGAATTTTATTTTTTTTCCTTTAAGACACTTGGCTGAAAAAAAAACCCCAACCCAACACTTTGGATAACGTACTTATTGAATGAGTACATTGTTCTGCGTGAGAGGGGGTGTTCCACTTCTACAAAATCAATGGAGTTTGACACAGACTTCAGGGGAGACACCATTTTAGTCACTATTTTGAGCAATTTAGTTATTAGGCAACATCTTTTGAACTGCTTTGTCAGCTGTGGTTGCGACTCCGGCCCATGAACAACCATTCAACCTGAACCACGAATATCCAGCGGTGCTCCAACATTACACATCTTGTATTTTTAACAATGTGTTAGTCAACACATTTCTAGTATTTCCCAGCCCAATCAAGCCCTAACTGCAGAAATGTGTTGCCAATAAAGAACTGGACCGTGTTTCAGCTGCTGGGATCGGAGACATGAAAAGTTGTTGTATACATTTCATGTCTGCAAGAAACCTATCTAGGAACAACAACCACGAGGAGTCAAGAAGTCAGGGATTGCTTTATTGCACTTACATAGCCATATAATAATACAATAAAGACACACAAACCAGGCTTGGGGTTTTTTTTACTCATAGGTAAGTTCTCATGAAAATACAGGAACGGTAAGAATTAATTATCTTATCAACTATCTGAACAAGTCGAAGCAACCCTTGGAGAAACCTTTGTAATGCTCAGGTACACGTGCTGCTCTTTTTTTTTTTCTGCTCACTCGTGGTAAACTATTAGTCAACCCATCCCCGTGGCAACTGCGATGTGATCAGGGAGGAATTCACCCCGTGGTCCGCTAAATTTACACTTTGTAAAAATGTAGATGTTTCTTATAGGAGGAATTTACATGGCTCTGAAACACGGCCCAGCTTTTCACTGATGTGGTAGGGGATGCAGACGTTGCTGGCCTGGTTTTACAAAAATCTTTGAAAATGGGCCATAAAATAGCTGAGGAAACCCAAGAGGCACCCACACGTTTGGAAGCAGATTACAAGAGAGCTCTGCTGCTCAGCCACAATCAGCTCCCTGCTTTCAAAAGCCACGGTATCGATTTCAGTTCCAGTTTTTTGCTCTCCTGAAGGGAACGTGTCAAGAGCTGAAATAAATAAATAAGCAGGGCCTGTGTCCAGGGAACCTTGACGTGTTTCCCATCAGCCAGGCCGAGAGGCCCCTGCGCTTCCTCCCCTGGCTGTGACATGCCCGGCAAATATTTCCACCACCCACACTTGATTCATTCTTTACTCTCCTCACCCACTCATCATTACAGCTGTGCAAAGCATCCATTGCAAACCCTGGAGCCATCCAAAACCTACCTTTGCCACCTCACTCTGCTCCACACCCAGCAAGCATTGGTTGGACTTTGGGGTGGATGAACTTTTTTGAGACCCTCATTTTCATGGAAATCTGGTTAAGGCGGATGGTTTGTGGATTGCATAGTTTGAAAATCGCTGGGAGAGTTTCACACCACTTCACTGCTTAGATCTCTGTCAATATTCATGGAAATTGGAAAAGATGTGTGCATAGCACACTGCAAAAGGGAATAATAATAACAGCAGTGGTCAGGTCCCAAATGAGCTCTGTGCATTGCAAACAATTCCTGGTCTGAAGGACTTGGGCAGAGGGGAAAGGGAAAAAAAAAATAAAAAACCTCTTTTTAATTCTTTAACACTTTATTGCTTCAAAGTGTAAGTCACTCATAAATTTTTTAAAGACATTCCTTTATTTAGCACATATGCACGCCAGTAGTGGTTCAATTAGACAGCAACTCTGCAAGGAGTTGCTGTAATGATGCTCTTGGACAGGAAGTAGAGGGAAACCCAGACTCCAAAATTCAGACGGAAAGTTAGATTTTTCTGTAGTCAAACTGAGAGATTTATTTGGCTGGTGGCAAAAGTTTGTGTCTGTAAAGTTTGGATTTGGGTGCTCACGGCGATTTTGGGCAGAAATTAAAATTTGTTTAAAAATTTGTTAGCAAAATTAAGTAGTTAAAGGCAATCTAGGTTATGCCAACCCTGCTGAGTAACATCTCACTCTGTCACCTTTCAGAACTGTAGGGCAATCTGCTTTAAAGCCACTGGCACAAATTACAGATAAAGAAGATTTTTTTTTTTTAATAAAAAGCACTTTGAAAGGCAGGATTCAACATAGGAGGCTCTGTGGCTTCTTAGACAGGATCAAAAAAACTCATTTCCCATCTTAATTTTTAAAGGAAGCCCAGACCACTCAAGGCAGGAGTACCAAACGTGTCACTTAAACATCTTGTAACAAAAGAACTTCCTTGGTTTCTGTTTGCAGCTTGACTTCTGCAAGAGAATCCTTCTCTATCATGAGTGAGCCTGTGCAGAAGATTGTAACCACCTCATCAGATCCTTCCTGCTGATACCAGAATATTCATTTCCGTGAGAGCCAGAGCTTTTAGTGTGCGGTGAGTGTTGCTTTGTCCTGTGGTGACTTTGGTTGTTTTCTGAAATCCTGTGATGCTCCCGTTTATCAAAATCCCTTGAAGACAAGCAGAGAAAAGACTTGGAAATTTGTATAAATCACCAAAAAAAATGGTTTGAGGTGGAGTTACATTGCACTTAAGGTCATATTAAGAAAAGCAGGTGTGGGGCTCAGCTGAGCAGGAGGAGATCCACGGTGTGAGCAAGTGGATCACTGCGGTGTGATGCACTGCTGGCTCTCAGCTCTCCCAGCTGTCTGGGAGAGGTAAGGTGAATCACAGCCTGCAGGTTTCTGTTTCTTCCCATTATCCCTACAGGGAATGGCAGTGACCAAGCTCGGGGTGCGTCTCACTCCACACAAGGTGAGGAGAGTTCCTCTCCTGGTGTCTGGGGAGTGCCACACACAAGGTGGAATTTGGTGGGTGAGGAAGGGAGAGAGGACAAACATTCAGTCCTGTGGAGGTCAGTGCTTCATCCTGCTCTGCAGGAAGCAGAATTCCTGCCTTGTCCAAGAATTATCAAGTAAGAATAGTATGGAAAATTTGGTGTGGAAACATTAACAAATGACAGAACCAGCAGCGGTTCTCTGTGAAGAAATGAGCTGCAAAAACAACGTGGGCAGCCCTGGGCTGCAACACCAGAACCCCAAAGTGCATTTATAACAGCCCTTAGTCATCACCTTCACTGGGTCCATTTGTTCTGGCTTAGAGAAGAGCTGAGCATCCTCATCCCACCTCAGCATCAACACCTTGAGGACTGGTACCCAGGGGCAGATAAAATACAGCACCTTAATGTTTCGTGTCACACACTTGTGAATGGCTGGGAATCAGGGGAAACAATTGCTTCCAAATAAATGATGTGAGACTGGAGAAGTGATAACATAATGCTTGATTTGAGAGCAAAAACCCGTTGGATTCACTCCAGTAAAAGTTTTTCCAGTAGCAGCGCTGTTCTGAGGGGTCAGCTGGCATTTCCACTGATAATCCTGATTCTTGGGAGTGGTATCTGTCATTTTGACTCAGGCTGAGTTGTAACTTAGTGTGAAAAAGAAAAACCAATTGCTGAAATGATAGGATTCCTCCCTCCCCTCTCTCCGCATCACAAGAAGGTAAGATTTACTTTTTGTGAGCTCTTTGCCAAACCTCACATCATAAACACTTTCCTTTTAAATGGATGGATAAAGAAAAGGAAGACAAATGAGATAAGTTCAATATTTAAGAGATTTACTCAACATAGACTGTCCTTTTCCACAAGGTGCTGTTTTTTCTTGTTAAAAAAATGAGAAATACATTGCAAATCACATTTAATAACATGAGGGGGGAAAAATGGAGGCAATTAGTAGGGAGTGCTGCAGTAAACGTATCTGTTGCAAGAAGAGGTGTCATAAAAAAATGGTAGAGCTGAGATTTACTGTCACTGAAGTCAGCAACAGCACTTCCATTGCCTGCAACTGGAGGAGGACCTGGTTCCTAGGAAGTTCACTTCCAAGGTGATTATATCAGCAAATCTGGGAGAGAGGGCTCCATGGCCTTCAAGGTGAATGCTAGAGGGAATAAAGGGCTGTAAATCCCCCCTTTCTGCAATGGTAAGGATGCTGGCCCCAGCTGAAATACACAGAAATAAAGTACAGTTATACGAGTTTGAAAATCCAACCAAAAATCTCTGAGCAACCACATCTGCAGTCCTGCCACAGGTAAATCTTCCCGAGATCTTGTTAAAACTGGGACTCAAATAAGCAGTCTGGGGCCTGCCTCAGTGTTTGTTATCAGATTGTTCAAATATTTCACTTACATTTATTAACTAAAGAAGGTCTCAGACCCTTTGTTCCAGCTGTATACGGAATTTACCAAATTCACTGTTCACGGTCTACATAGTAGAGGCTGAATTGTCTGGGGATTTTCAAATGATCTTGTTCAGACTGTGACTTTCAATTGATGGAGAAGTGGACCTGTAAGGGCTTCCTTAAACTGTCTCATTTTTGGCCTAAAAAATAACCAGACTCTCACAATTCTGTAATGGTTAGAAGTAGTGACAAGGTGTTCTGGCCCTGCTTTCCAGGAACACAGGTGAGCAAACCTCTCCATTCTACTTTCTTGTGAGCTTATTCCATTTTTTGTTACTTGAGACAATTCCAGTCATGTGCAGCGTTGAACAGGCCTGAATGAATACACAGTTGCCCACTTTTTTGAACCACTGCTAAATCACATTTCCTCTCTCATGGAAGGGGAGAAGGTTTCATTGGTCTTGTTCCCTGGGAAACCTCAGGGGCTGAAATCCCTCCTGCAGGCTGCCCACCTTCCTCCCAGCCTCTTCCTCTGCTGCTCAGCCTGCTCTGTCTTTTTTCCACATGCATCCCTGCCCAAAACAAACTGTGCAAGGCTCCCCACCCAGATCTTTGGAATTCCTGGGCAACCTTACATCTGCCTTTGTTTTGGGCAGGAACATGTGCTGAGCTGTCTCCTCCAGCTCCGAGGAGAAGGGCGGTGGTTAAGCCCTTCCATTCTCAACAGGGCTTAACCCAGCCTGTAACAAAACCCTGGGTAAAGGTGCAATTTCACAACCCCCTCTGTGTGTGGGTGGGTGGTGTGTGGGGAGGAATTTGGAGAGAAATAGCCGTTTTTCCCCAAATTTCAGAGAGGAGCAACAGTCAGGACCAGGATGCTGGCAGCTCACTTCTGTTGAGAGCTGTGTGTAGGAAAAAGATGGTTCCAGCTTTTTAGTTCTGACCTGACCTGAGTTTGGGAGCCAGGAAGGCCACACTGGGTGTGTTTTTGGGTCAGTCCACTCAGTTCTAGGCTGGTCCTTGCCCAAATCACGAGCCAAAGCTCTGCCTCTATGAGACTCTGGGAATTCAGGGTGGTTGAATCACCTTTGAAGGGCATCTCTTGAGTGGTGCTTTGCCCCAAGAACTTCAGTAATGCGGAAAGCACTGTCACGTCTGCCAATCCCAAATAATGCAGCTGTGGATGGCTTTCATAAGACAGGGGTTTGTGCCCTGGGAAAATCCCTGGTTATCTTCTTTTCTTCATGTTAGAGCTGGGATTAATAAACAGGAGTCGCAGTTTTGTGTTCAGACTCAGTGTTTATTAATTCTTGCCTACAGCACGGCCTCATGAGTTGTGAGCTCTAACTAACAACGTAGAAAATGGAGCACCTCTAACTCTTTCCAAGGTTATTTAAGTGCTAATCACCCAATAGCAAGATGACACCTGTATTATTTACATTTTTAACCCAATAATGACCACCCAAGGTCTGCAATGCAGACCCTTTCACACAATAAGAAAAAAACACCCAAAACCAAGAAGAAGGTGAAGAAGGACTTAGACAATGCTCTAAATCCTCCATATTGCCCCATATACATTACTGTATACTAAAACCTTAAATCCTAAGTTTTGTACCCTGTGAGATCACACATTACTGTTCAAACCACACACTCACAATCCCAGTGCTATCATTCAATTTTGGAAGCCTGTTCCACGGCCTCAGGTCAGATGTGGTGCTTGCCTGATGGTCAGTGCCTGTCAGCACAGAAAGCCTGAAATTCTCAGCCTCCAGGGTTGCAACAGAAAGACTCATCCACAGCATTTTTCCCTGGGTGGCAAGAGGAGTTCTCCAAGGCAGTGTGTTGGCCATTGGCAATGGAATGGGCAGGAGGTGTTCCATGCCTTGGCATCTTCTAAAAGACAGTGTTTGTGCTGAGGTGGGTTATCACACATAACCAGCCTTAATCCCTTTTAAATGAAGGCTCTGTTTATGGCACATCAAGGTCAGGACTGTAAATCCTGGAACAAATCACCAGGTATAATGAAAAGGAATGATGCCAATTATATTCTCCAGCCATTTTTAGTACCTGAAACATTGTCTCTGTACTCCTTGGAGTTCTCTCAGGGAAGTACAGATGGTATCTTTGTGAGGTAATAGTAACCTGCTTATTACAGCTCCTTTGTTTTTACCACTAGCTTGAAATTCATGCCATTATTAAATATTGTATAATAAACCTGGCATAACAAACAAGGTAATTCTTACAGTTTTTCAGTGACATGTTCAACAGAGCTCTGGAAGTATTTCCAAGGAAATTTCCAACCTTTGTTTACCCTTTGTAGATCATTTCACTTTGCTTTACTTGCACTGCTTTTTGTGGTCAGTCATCCCCAGTTCACTGACGGGAATTTCACAGGAATGGAGGGTTTTCCACATGTGTGGCAGAAAATTTTGGAAACCAGAATGTCTCTAATCTTCCTCACACAACTTTGCAAAAGAAAATCGATGCTGAGAGATAAAGTACTTCCCTCAAGTAGAGACAACAAAAGATGTGGTGCACATGCTTCTATTCCTTACAGGAAATTATATACACACCTTCCTGTTAAATAGGTAATGTCTTCATATTAAATTGAATACTTCAGTTATTTTTTAAAAAAACCCTAAGTTTAAAGAATATCTGGAAGTTTAATGACAAGAAAAAGGGACAAAAAAAAGCCTGTGGCTTTAGTACAGTTAAGTGGGCTGTGTGTATTCTCTCAGTACAGCCAATTATTGTAGTTAAGCCAGCGGTGCTTAACTAGAGAAATTCTGCCTAGTTAAAGTGTTGGCTGTGTGACAGAACATGCATAAAGCACAGTAAATAGTATTACTATGTGTAGAAATGTTTAATTCTCTCAGTTACAGAGGTTTATCAAGTCCAGTATATAATCTTGGCCTGGAAAGAAAGATAAAGAAACTTTGAAGGTAAAGGAACATTTTCCTGACAGGATCCCAAGTTGTATTAGTAAATTGGGATACTAATTTTTTTTTATATTTTCCACTGAGGTGTAGGGGGAAAATAATAGAGAGTTGTTGTTCCCCTCATTATTTGGTGGTCCTTCCTTGAAACTTTCCAAACCAAAGCCATTTCTCACATCTGGTTGGAACACGGATCTTTAAGACGTTCAAGTAATTCAAATCAGATGTAAAACTCCAAGCTACACTGTATGAAATTCAAGAACAGTATAGTTACTGTTAGAAAAGTTAGAAAAGTCTGCAATATGGCACCTCTTTTAATCAATACCAGCCTCAGTTTCGGTTTGTCTGTAAATACAAGACTATAATTAAGAATGATCTACTGCATTAATTATTTCAATACCCAGCGTGGCAAGTTAGTAGATTAGTGACACTTTGCATTTACAACATCATTAACAATTTGCTTCCCCCCATGCTCTGGGTGAAGTCCACAGCGATGTGGCCTGAATCAGCTTGTGGTTGCAATGGAAAATATTGGAGATCACTAATATCAATAAGCACTTCCTTATCTCTGCCATTTGGAACTGCCCGTATTGACTTCCGCCGCATTCCAGCAGGTTCTGCCCGCGCCCAAACCCCGAGTTAGTCGTTAATTTCCATTAACCAAGCCACCACTAAACATCATTTAAATCATTTCCAATAAAGTGCTCCATTAATGCCCGTTATCTGCATTTAATTCCCATTGATTCCCAAAAGCTACCGTGGAGCTTAATTGAAGAAGCAAGAAGAGCAGCTTCCCACAGGTGTCATCGGGGCTGATTTCCCTCTGCTTGCCAAGCACTAGAGAGCAGGGCTACACAAGGAGGCTGCCATGCAAATCAATGGCTAAAAACCCACACAGCTGCAGCTGGACTTGACCAGAGAACTGGGTTTACCTCACCAGCAAGCGCCTGCTCCTCTTAGGGTGTCGTTTCAGTTCGCCAGAAAATATTTTAGGGCTTTTCTTAGATTTAGCCTGTGAAAATAAAAGGGATGCAGTGTTCAGGCTCATTCCATTTGGGTATAAAAAAAATACCGTCTGATAAACAGAAGTTCTGGACCCAGGGAAAAAAATCAGTGCAATTGTTTAATTCTTTTCTGATCCTTGTTATAATTTTGTTCATGCAAATATTTCTGACCAAGAAAAAAACCAAACAATTCAAACCTTTACCTGTGGGATTCTTTCTAGTATTTTGTGGATAGCGTAGGTTCTCAGCAACGCTTTTAACCCCTCGGGATTTCATCACCTTTTAAACATATCTTTTGGTGTTTTACATACAAGTCAGTTACACATGAGCCCTCAGAAACTGCCAATTCAAGAAAACAAAACATCTGCCTAACAGCGATGAGCTTGACTAATGTTCCTTTTGAAGAGAAAAGGAAAAGAATTGGCTTGCTGAAAATTGAATGTTACTGCGTTTTCAAAATGACATTTTCAATTTTACATTGCAAAACATTTCCCCCTATTTTCCATACTATTTCAAGTTGACATCTAAATTAAATATTTTGCTTTTATTCAAACAAATCGCTTGATTGACCAACAATTACTGTATTCATAATCATGCTTTGTAATAGCTTTCTGGATTGTTTTATTGCTTTCATTAGGAGTGGAAATAAAACTCAACCATAGGACATTCCCTGAGAAGGAAAAATCTGGATCTCACGGGGCTTTGGTCAGAGCATTTTTTCATTAGCTTCACTTTCTGAAGATGTTCAGTCCATTATCCAAAAAATCCCTCCAAGCTAGTCCTGTGCAAAAGTTGCCACACATCCCACATTGTGCTATGGTCAAACCTCATGTCCATTATGAAATGACAGCAGGATATGGCTTTTCATGGAGTTTTATTACAGCCTGCTGTTCTTTAGCAGCTCGGCATTCACACAACAAATGCAACACATGTTCATTATCTGCGTTTGGGGCTGGACAGGCATAAATTACCCCTGGACCTAAGGCTCCCGAGATGAAAAGAGAGTTGGTGTGGCCATTCCTCCATCTGCGCTGCCCAGTGCTTTCCTCAGGCTCTGCCCTGCCTTGGATCCCTTCACTGCAGCCAAATCTCAAGGTGACAAAGCCTTGGGTAACAAAATTCCCCACTTTGCATCTGAAGGAACCAAACCCACCTGCTGGGGGAGAGAGCAGAGCCCCTCCAGGCAGCCCTGAAATGCATCCAGGAGGGGATGCAGGAGATTCCCCGCAGAATGTCAGAGCTGGTGCAAGAACCCCAACAAGTGAAACCATTTTCAGGGAAAAAAAAAAAAAAAAAAAAAAAAAAAAAAGGAATTGGGGAAAAAAAAAAGGAAAAGAAGGAATTCTGTTGGTTTGGGAAGGACTTATCTCCACAGACGTTATCTATTAACCATCCAAACAGATGCAGGTATCACTGGTGAGAGATTATCTGCACTTCCTCTTGTGCCAACCTTGCCTCTGCCTGGTCAGGGCTGAGCCTTTAAATGTTTCCTGCAAATCCTTTGTAATAACCATAGAACACATAAAGCAAGTAAAGATGTATTTCTTTCTACTCCTAGAGCTTTTTCAACCCATAGTTCTCCATGGAAACCTCTACACATGCTTGAATCCCAACCTGCATCCTTGTAGGACTAAGACCTTATTGCTTTTGAATGTCCCAAACATTATATTATTGTTGCTGCTATTGTTATATTTTTTTTTAATTTGGGATTTTTAATATAAATTATTTGATTTTTAATATAAATTATTATCTATTTTGGATTATTGGATGTCCCACATCCTTCGCCAGCAATGGAGAGGAATTTTCAGTCTTTTTCTTCTTATACAGAAAGTGTGGGGAAGAGCATTTTACAGAGACACAGAACAAAGTGAAAACAAAGCATGATGAATATTAAACTCTGCATTTATGATGATATAACATGCACAGCATTTCCTACTACTGCTTGCACCCCTCGAGCCCATTTTCCCAAATAATTTAACTTTGAAATCACAGACTGTGACCAACATTTTGCTGCACAGCACCAGATAAGGTCATACTTGCTTTTCTCCAAACTCTCTTTCCAGACTTTCTCAGATCCTCTGGAGGTTCACGGGAAATTTTGCCCCGCAAAACAACCTCCAGAGATTTTAACCTCAAAATTTTTACCCTCGGTTATGAAATCTGCAGTTTTTCTGGGCTCTGGAAGCCAGGACAGAAGGTTAGTCTGGGCAGTTGCTGTTTCTCTGCCACAGCTTCTGCTGTTTTCCTTTCACACTCAAATCACCCTGGAAGCCCTGCCCGGGGGGCAGATGCTTTGGGGAGATAAGGAGTGGTGTGAAAAGCTGGGGAACTTATCCCACTGTACAATAACCTCGACATCTAATCTGCTGCTGGGGTTTGTAACACACCCGGTGTAGTTAAACTAATCGGGTCACCGCAGACCTTGCAGCCCTCCCAATGCTTTTCCCTGATTATTCTACAGCAGCTCCAGTTCTCTGGAGCTAAAGATGCTCCACCTGCACGTTTTGGACTTCAAAATGCAGAGACTTCAAACGAGGTTTTCGGGCTCTAGTTGTAGTTTGCAGGAATAGTACCTGAATTTGACTTCTGTACCAATTTATATCCCTAAATCTGCTTTCTGACCTAGCCTTTAGTGACTGAGTGGCAGAGATTAAAATAACCACCCTTGATGATTCTCTAAATTCCTAAATTAAAAGCACTCCTCTGAGATACATAAATGGTTTGCCTGTTTCACACAGACTAGAAAATCAGGACCAAAGTCCAAGCAAAAATGACATATCAAAACACCAGCTGAAACAGAAGGTTCCAGCTGTTTCAAATGCCACTAAACCACAATGATTACTGCTAACATAAATAAAACAAAATCTTAATCCCGTTTTATCAAGGAGTCACTACCCGTATTCCTCTGCTATTCCAGTAGTTTTATGAGAGTGTGTTTTCATAAGCAAGGAGAAGGATGGCATTTTGGGGACCACTTTCTCTTCTTGTACTCTTAGAAAACCTCAAACAGCTCCGAATGCAACTAACAAACAACTGAACGGGGTCAGTTCACACGGAGCAGAAAAAAAAGCTGTCAAACCGAGGACTAAATTATGTCCTTGCTAAGTAGCTTGACTTGTGGTGGGGATTTTATTGGACAATGTCACTTCCTTGTGACCACCACAAATGATAACAGTTGCAAGAGCTCTACAGTTGCTAAACCAAAGGAATGGCTGGAATTTTGGAAAAATCTTTACAGCCTCAGCCCAGGCTGACATTTTGTACTTTAAAAGCTATCTTCAAGCAACTAAATAGGTGAGAGAGCACTCCAGAAGCTGGCAAGACAAAGGAGAAAAAAAAAAATCAAAGCCTGCAAAAGCCAAGCTGCTGCACTTTTGCTACACTCCATGGTTGTGGTGAAGGGTTTGGGTTGTTTCATTTGCAGGCTCGTGGCTCCCTTCATTCCAGTAACAAAAAATGCCAATAGCATTTCTAAATTAATCCCAGCATCTCGTCCCTTCTGTTTAGGGCAGCTTTTTCTCTGGCCCACCACATCTCCAAGCACAATGCCAGTTCTCTCATACCATCTGTGTAAACTTCCCTCCACTGCTTTCAAAAGTGCCTTTTTTTCCCCACTGCTGGGATCCTCCACTCAAGGAGAAAATGTTCAAGATGAGCTCAGTCAGTGATGAGATACATTTTTTTTTTCCTAGCTGAGTTAAACTGATCACAAAAAGTTCCCCTTTCATTTTTTTTTTCCAATTCCCACCATCATGATACTCTCCAAAAATTAGGGTCTCTGTGAACCCTGATTCTGGTTCTTTAGATTGTGGATGAGGGAGGGAAAGCACTGAGGCTTGATGCTGTTTTGAAGGGTCATTGCAATTCCTCATCATTCCAAAAGAGCAATGGCTAAAGGGAGATATTTTTAAGGACACCAAGGAGAAGCTCTGCAGCAGGATATGGCAAAGGCAAACCTGAACTTTCTGGGAGTTGATTCACTTTCAGTGAAGCAGAGAAGCCACAGGGCAGGACTGTTCCCCTCCAGGAATGTGCTGCCTTGGTAAAAATGTCCCTCTTTGGGGGATCCAGAGTTGGATCTCTCCACGGCTCTTCATGGATGGTGCTTTGAATCCCAGTGATTTTCACCAGGACTTGTGCTTCTACACCTTTTAGGAGATTCTGATCTCTTCCCTCCAGTTTATCCTGGCATTTCTCTGCAAAGTTTGTACCACTCCTGTGGCTACCAGGAGCTGCTGGGAACTGGCCTGGGGATGAGTTAACAGGGTGAAAAAGGGTTGAAAATGCAAGAATTACCTTTTTTTTTTTTTTTTTTTTTTTTTTTTTTTTTTTTTTTTTTTTTTTTTTTTTTTTCTGGATTTGCAGAGGGACTTAGGATGGCAGATTTCTACTGGAGAAGTGAGGATGACAGTGCAGGAACATCTGGAAGACACTGTCACTCTTTCCCCTCTGTAAAATACAATCCCTTGTTCTTAGTTAATAATTGTAATTCCCTATTTTCCCATTACAATTAGCCTACATGTTTATGTTTGCATTACAAGGTAGCTTAGAGGAATGAAAAAAATACTTCCAAATAATTGTTCTGCAAACAATATTGTTCTTTCACATGAACACAACGACGGAGCTGTGTTCACAAACTCCCTGTTACCAATATAAATAATTACAAAACCATAAAGAAAAATAAATGCACACAATAACCAAGAGTCTAAACCTACCACTACTAAACAGCACTTCATAACTGTGGCTCTGAATTATTACTGCCTCACCAGCACAGCCACAATATCTGCCTTCATAAAATCCTCCACTTCACAAACGGATTGGGTAATTAAGAAAGCCTATGTTTAGTCCACAAGATGAAACCACCATCACTGTAACATGACAGTGCACCCATGCTTTCAAAAATGGTAATATTTTCATTCCCTGGAGTGGGAATGAATCCACACCTCCTTGTCTCTCCCAGTGGGAGCTCTGTGTGTGCATGAACACCCCCTGCCACTCTGCAGGGCTGTGGGGACTGCCAGGAGCTGCTCTTCCCTTGCTGCTCCCACCTCTGGAGCTAGAGACACATCCCTGCCTCTGTGTTTTCCTGCTGTGTGCCAGGAGATGTCTGTCTCAACTCCCCAAACACACTGGCTGTAGAGCACTGCCCAATTACCTTAGCCCTATAAATAGGACAGAAAACCCCACACCTATGGGAGTGATGTAAGAGAATGTCTGTGTTTCCCTGGGAGCAGCATCTCCAGCTGCTGACTGACACTTTGCTGGTTGCATTTCGCTTGTAACACACTTCAGGGTTTGCCAGCAGGATTTTTTCCCCCCCTCCCTGCAGAGGGCCAGGTGTTGTTATCACTCCTCCCATGTGCCTGAGCCCTGCTCCTGGCAAAATTCAATCCTTGCTCATTTCTTGACCCGTGCTCGTCTTCGCATCGCTTTTTAATTAATCCACGGTTAGCTGAAGCTCCTGCTCATCAATCAATGATTTCCTTTCAATTCTTGTTAAAGATTTTTTCATTTCCCTAAATCTGCAGCACGTTGCTCCAGAGCTGTTAACAGCACACTTTTCTCTCATTATCAAATCGGTGAGGAGCAATCGATAAAGCAAAAAACCCAAAAACCCTGAAGACCTTCAGGCTTAAAGACATTTCTATCTGTCCCAGACATGCTGCAAATGAAAATATGGTCTCTTGGCAGCTTGGAAGCCACAAGCCACATCCTCCCTGGGTGTAAAACACCAGGTTTTGGGATACACACATCATTTCCTGATTTACACCTGAGTATTTGGCAATTACTCCTGTCTACCCTCTAGCTGGAGGAGGAGCTGTCTGTGAAACTGCCCCTCAGACAGAAATCGCTGGAGTTTTCCAAATGCAGATTTTCATACCTTTTTACCTTGGCAAGTGGAATCTGGGGTTCTCTGCTGGCTTCTTCGGGGGATGCTCTCATTGAGGATGTTCTCTTTGTGCCACTGCTCAGCATCTCATCCCTTAGCACCTCTACTTAAAACTCTAATCATCAGGAGGTTCAGTTTTCATCCTGGGGTTCAGTTTCCAAGCCACTGGCAAATGGGAATGGCCTTAAAAATCCCCATACAGCGTTTGCTTTCAAAAGACAAGATGAACAAATCACACAAATGAGAGTGCTGGACACACCTACCTGTTTTCCTCAAGAGCATAGGAGGCAAATCACTGTTTGGTTCAGTGAAGGAAAATGCAAATTGGAGCACATTTTGGGGCAGTTTATCAGGGTGACCATGTGCCCAGCAAGGTCTGGGAGCTGCACACAGCCCGGTCACAGCATCCCCTGTGGCTCAAGCCCGTGGCTCACCAGGCACGTGCATCGAATTAAACTTCTTAGCTTCTTTTCTCCAGTTACCCCTTCTGTGAATCCGGGTCTAAATTTTCAGGAGATTGCACTCACCCCCTTGCTACCACCACGCATGCAATCAATTATTTATTTATGTGCATGACTGCTGTGACCAGGTATGCAAATCCCCGAGCAGCCCTCGCCATCTCCCAACAATTTAAGCCCTTTTTGTCCCTTGTCCATCCACTTTTTTTGTTGGAAGCACCAAGTTCATGGAAATTTAGCTCATTTGAAACACATGTGTGGATCCATAGGGGCTGCCCAAAAGCATCACAAAGGGAAGGGATAACCTCGTTGTTGAGGCAGGAGAGCGCGAAATCTGGTTTCCATTCCGAGCTCTGCCACACATTTCCTGTGTAACCTTGGGCAAGTCATGAACTGTAACCCAGCTCAGTGGAGCTGACCTACATGGAAAAGCAGGCAGAGCCATCCTTACTCAGGTTATTGAGGCAGTTTTGTGTGTTAGTACATGGGGAAAATATCAAAATAAGTCAGTGGAAGGTGCTAAAGAATTGTGAGATAGCAGTGGTGGGTCAGTAATGAGAGATGATCTGCACTGGGTGAAAAAAACAACAAGTAAAGGGAGAACTGAGCAAAGAAAACAGCAAATTCGAGCAGGGAGATGAAAGAGAACCAAGTGGTAACAGTGAGAATGAGCAGGCTGTGAGTGATTAACCTTTATACAGCAATTTTTACTGTCCTGCTTGGTCCTGTGCTTTCACAAAGGGCCACGGTGTCAGGAGATATTTGAGGAGAACTGAGCTGGTTAATGTGGCACTGGCCACCTCACAGGCTGTCCCATTGGCATGAATTACTCTTCATTAATCAGGGTAATCCTGACAGGGTTATTAATGCCAGGAACTGGCCAAAAGCTGGTGGAGAACATTGTGTTTTTGAAGCAATTACTGTGGCTGTGCTCAGTTAGAGGGAAACCTGCACTCTTTGTTTCCTTGCACACCAAAGAGAGCTGCAGAGTCAGTCCTGTGGCTCCTGTTTGGATGAAACACAATTAGATTTGCACATGACCTCACTAAATGTTTGGGGTACAGCCTTGTGGGAGCCCTGCAAACCATAACATATTCTGAGGGAATTCATCTCCTGTAAAAAAATTACCTAATTTTGTAGCTGACCTAGATATGAAACTCACACTGACATCATTAGGAGTCTAGAGCAGACTGATTGCAGTTTCTGCCCCAAATTTATGACTTAATACAGCAAAATGTTCAGTATTGCTCAGATCCAGCTGGGATAGAATGTTACAATTGGGGCTCCATGTAGCAAATTTCCACTTTGATTAACAACAACAAAAAAATCTTTCCTGGTGAGAAATGAAACCAAGTTTTTGGAATATATTACAGATTGTAGCTCTTCATCTCTAAAAAATAATTTAATGGGTCTTCATTTCATGCATTATATGCCTTGGAAGAGTTTGGAAATAAGAAAAAAATTAACATGGAATGAACAAAAAAAATTCTGATACATTAATTTTAAGGATTTCTGAGCTTTTGGCAAACGTTTGATGATATTCCTTGACACAAACCCCCTAAAGGAATTGTGATCCTGACAGTCTAGGCACAGTGGAGCCTCCCACTTCATCCCAACCTGTTCCTTCACCCCAGCATCCTGCATGGAAAAACCACAGTGATTCCCATCACCTGCTTGGGAGTGCATCAGCCTCCTGAGCCCCCTGGAATCAATCCCTGTTTGATTTGGAACATATCTTTTGGGAAAAAAAAAAAAAAAACCCAGATATCATCTTGATTTCAAATGTTCCAGTGAGGGAAAATAGGCTATAAAGGTCAGGAAATTATTTTAATGGCTAATTAAACTCAATTAAAAACCTCTGATGATCAGAAAGGAGCTTCACAGGGGTCCTTATCAGCTACAGAGAAGGAGCCCAGATTTTTTTGCTTTTTAAAGGTCAATTGCACCTGTGTGACATCACTTATCTTTTTTGTAATACAAAAACACACTGAAAAACCCTGGCCAGCAGAATGATTGGAAGAGCTACCATCCCCTTGAGGTCTTGTGAAGTGTCTAAACATGATGTGAAAAATGGAGATAACAGGCACGTGCTGTGGGAGCAGCTCCACCACGCTTCAGCTGCTCTTCCTTCCTCTGCCTGAGGTGAAGTCTCTGGAAAAAAAAAAAAACAGGCACTTCCACAGCATGATCCACTGGAGCTCAGTTATGCACCCACCTCGTGTTTGGAGGCACGAATCACGTTTTCAGCACGTGTGGCAGTTAAAATTTGGGTTGTGCTGGGCGGCCAGGGAAAGGCTCTACCTGGTGGGAAACGCTCTGCAAGGCTCAGGGTGGGGGACACCAGTGGGGGACACCAGTGGCTGCCATCCCCTGAGGGATCTGCTGGGGTTTCACACCTGCTTTAGGGTGCAAGGGTTCAGCTCTTGGTGCTTCTGCCCAGCCTGAAGCCCTGAGGAGCCTCCAGACCAGCTTGGCTTGGCCCAACCACACCTTCATGGGCACTCATTTTCTCTTTCTTCTGGCGAATTATCCCCTCCAGCACGGCAGAAATACCTCCCTCCCTCCTTCCCTCCCTGTCTGGGATTTTGCAACCCCACAGTCACCACTCAAGAATTTGATCTCCAGGGGAATTCCTTCCAGCACAGATGGAGTTAACTCCGGGAATACCAAACTGCAAGTTCCTTAAAGGAGAGCTCCATCTTTCATTTTCCCTCGGTGCTGTGCTCACCTACAGGCCCTGGAGAGTTAATAATCACCATGCAGAGTTACACAGGTGGAAACTTAAAACAAGAGGTCAGATGGGAAACTCAGCTTTCATCCATGGCTGGGGTCAGCCCTGGAATGCAAAGAGATCATTTCATTTACAGAAGGCTCAGTAATTGTAGAAGGAATATGGTCTGCCCCCTTCCCCACTCTCCAAAGAAATTACCTAATAGTTTCCAATTGAGGTGGCTTTTAAAAGAATTTGGGTTTGATTCAGCCATCATCTCAGAATAAGGAAAATATTTTACCCTTCAATTGTAATTTTCATTAGTTGCCTGATGCCAGTTGAAATTCACACCATTCCTCAACCCAACACATGCTTCTTAAATTTTCACTTCCTTTTGATAATAGAATACAATGCATAGGTGAAAGTAATAACCTGCTGTACCTCTAACCCACGATCCAAAAAGTTCCTTGAGAAACTGGATTTAATTTCCAGGCAGGGAAGATGGGTCAGAAGGAGCTCTGGGGCTTTGTCTGGGATCGCAAAACAAGCCAGCAGTTGACCTGGGAATGAAATCCAGGTGTGCTGTTTAACTTCCACGTGCCATCCTCTACCCAACACCACCATCCCAATTCCTCCTCTCTACAGCCATATCTGATTTTAGCAATGCTGGGAAAGTGCAATTTTTGTGCAAAGTTCTGAGGAACAGCAAGCTTTCTTACCTGAATCTGTCAAATATTAAAATACTGCTTTCTTTTGCTTTCGTGGCTGAGAAAATGTCTATTCCACCTGTCATTTCCTGCCACAGAAATGATAACTCTGACAAACCTCAATGCTCGTGTCTGCTGGTCTCTGAAAAATGTGGTTTAGGATGGAAAAAAAAATTCAGCTATTATGGCAAATATAACTGAGGTAGGCTTTCTTTCTGAGTCCTCTGATGAACCTTTTAAAATGTTCTTTGTTAACTAAACAGTGTCTTGTTGGTGTACACAATCAAAAGTAGTACTTGGGTCTGACCTAAGGAGGAAGGGGCTCTTTCAGGAGGGCAAGGTCCAGCTACAAAGAAGGAATAATGGAGATGCCTTTGAGGACAGGGATGCCTGCAGAAGCCACAGAGATTCCTCCTTTTGTCTCCAGACACATGACAAGGACCAGGATTGTTTCACATACAGAAAGAAACAATTGCTGGGTGCTTGAAGGAAATTCAGTTGCGCCCCAGATACTGTAAGCTACGAAACTTTTGTCCATGCAGAAGAAAAATACGATGCTTGCAAGTCCCACATACATCAACATCGAGTTGCTGGGGCTTTTTTTTTCAAATAATTAGGCAAAAGCTTTCTCTCTTTTGTGGGGTTCCTCCCTCAGAATGCCTTGGGAACTTGCTGCAGATCCCGACTCTCAAGTAGCTGCCCTTTTTGTTCGCTCTAAAAACGCGTCTATATTTTTTCTCCCTCCCCAATCAGATAATCTTTATTTTTTCATTCGCCTCGGGCCTAGCTGCATCACTTTGACCTCTCTGTGAGGCCTGGGTAAATCCTGGAGATGCTGGGCCACAATTCTTAAGAAGGAAACTTCAAGTTCTTTCCGCTTCAGTTGCCCTTCAGGCGTCTGAGGCAGTGGAGGCTGCTGCCCCGTAGTCTGCGTGGCAGGAGCTGTGTGCTGGCTGTGGCACCCATTGTCTGCATTTTTCCTCTCGTTAGTCTCCTTGACCTCTCATTGTCTTACTCCTGCAGTGTCAGGTCAGACTTAGTGTAGGTCTCCCTTCACCAAGGACCCCTTTCCTTTCGTGGATCACTAAGCAGGACAATTGCTCTATCCATCTTTTCAGGGCCTATTGTCGAGCCCCCCCTGAGCTGAGAAAGGTTTGATTCACTGGGAAACCATTTTGGTCAAAGGGAAACCTGACTATGTGTCCTTTTAGGAACTCTGTCTTAATCACTGACTTTTTTATCTGGGATATGAAGAGGATTCAGGAGATCAAAAGGTTTGGGAGTACATGGGTTTGACCACATTTTTCCTGGAAATAATGGGAAACCTCCACTGAAAAATGAGCTCCGTTACAATGGGCAAACAAGAAGGAAAGCCACATAGTGTTCCCAGAGCATTCTGAATCGTCAGACCTTCAATAGCTTCCATAGAGAAGGGAAAAAGTAAACAGAAAATGTAAATGGAATGTAATAATTAATGGACCTAAAGAAACAGACTCATTTGGTTTGCGCATAATCGCCGCCTTTAAAAAAGAGATAAGTCAAAAGGGAGCGACGGAGCAGATGGAGAAGGCTGAGGGCTGGAGATCCAGCCTGGCTGGGTGTGTGTGGGGCTGCTCAGGATTAGCAGCTTGTCTCACCTCCTCCAGTGGCTCCACACCAAACAGCCCCAGGAATTCCCAGGAAAAGCCACAGAGATCCTGCAGGAACATCCCAGATGTGCTGGGTTTGAAGGGCCTGGCTGTGACAGCAGACACATCCAGCCACAGTCCTGCTGATGCCTTGAGCATTTCCTCCTGCATGGAAATCCTGACCGTGAAGTCTTGGGAAGGCTGAGCTGGAACAGAAACTGGACAGAGCCAGAGAATAAAGCAGAGATTTATTGAAAGGCCTTTAGGATACACCTTGGGCAGGACAGGGCCTGACCAGGGCTATACCCAAGGTGGATTTAGAATGGTCACAAAATGCCTGACCAGCCATGAGGTCTCATGCTTTTATAAATTTTGGTCCATTTGCATCTTGGGGTTGAATTGTCCCATTCCAGCTCCAGGTTGTCAGGTCCCATCCTTGTTCCTCCCTTCAGCCACCCTTGGTTGTGCTTTTGGGCTGAAAGTTGTCCTTGTTCTTCAGCAGGAAAAGGATTTGTTTTGTATCCCTATTCTGTGAAGAGAGCTCACCAGCACTTAATATGAGGCTCAGAACTGCACCCAAGCAGCACAGAATCTGAAAATATGAAAGCTGAAACTTAAAGCATCAACCATTATTAGCAATTATGAGACCAAATTCTATTAGACAATCATGAAATTTCTACATTTCCAAGGAAGTTCACCAGCAGCAGCCATTCCCATCTAGGCAGCTCTTGAAACAGAGATGCAGGCGCCTCTTTATTTTCCAAATATCAAATCATTTATTTCAAGGACTTACCAAAAAAACAGGAAGAATGAAAATGCCTGTTTTTCCTGCAGTGTAGCTGGAACCCTTTTACCTACTCGTGTGCCAAAATGATTTTATAAATGAGCGTTCAGCTCTTCCTTCAACCAGCCATCACCTCTGCACAGAGTCAGCTCAAGCCTCTCCAACATGGAAAGCTGAAAGTTGCAGTGTAGGATAAAAGAGAGGAAATGGACTGGTCTGGGGAAGGCAGGCGAGCAAAGGGAGGAGCTGGGACAGAAAACCTTGGAGAGTTGGACTCATACTCCTGCTATCAATAAGATGAAAGAAAAAATGTAAGCAGAAGCCAGTGACTCAACTTCTCCCTTTGACCCTTCGAGGCAAAGTCAATAGGGAGCCAGGTTGTTTGCCTTTCTCCAGGGATCTACTTTTCCCAGCAATTATCTGAGCTTCTCCTTACATTTTTCCCCCCCGCAAAAAAAAGTAATTTAGGAGTAATTTAGGATTTTGCTTTGGAAAGTACCCCAATTTGAGCTAAAGTCTGTGTTTAAACTTCAGTACATGCTGAGACTTTTACCTGGATAAGAGAAAAAAAATCAGTTGGATATAGTGAACACCTCTGCACTGGCTTTTGGATGAGGAGATACTGCTGGCCCAAAACAGGGAGATTAAACATTTCTTCTCCAGTTAAAAAAAAAAGAGAGGAACAAAAATCCTTTCAGAAAGAAAAGTCAGAATAAAAGGAAAAACCTTTGTGCCATGAAGACCAAAAAGTGACAATATCTACCTCTGTGGTATTTCAGGGGTACATAGGTGTGGAATTCAATGAGATGTGAACTGTTCCTGTCTTCTACAGTGAAACTGTTGAATCTGGCATTTCTTGGATGAAAGACAGACATAATCTTTGTGATATCTACATTAAGTAAGATGAGGAGAATTTTTTTTTTAATTTTTAAAATTAATTTAATTTTAAATTTTATATTTTTATTTTTTTAAAAAAATTCCTTCCTTCATATTGCCACAGAAGGAATGACAATATTTACAGTAACTCTAGTGCCACCTTAATTTGCTGCTTCCATTTGATTTCTCAGTGTCAACTGGCCACTTCAGGTCAGCAGTGTCACTTTCTGCCAGCATTGCCATTAAATGGAAGTGTCCAGGATATTAAATATGCTTGCATTTACATGTGAGAGGAAGGGGAAAAGTGATACAAGCATTTCCTGTACTGTGGAAACACCAGAACATCGTTGAGCTGTGACTGGCTGACTGACAAAGTTCTGCTCCACAAGCGTCTGTAGTCCTGATCCTTAGTGAATAATAATTAATAAATACAAATAATATTATAAAAATAATAAATATTAATAATAAATAAAGAATAATGAATAAAGAATAATAAATAAAAAAAATAATTAATATAAAATATCAATTTTCTATTAATGAAGTCACAAATACAAGAGAGAAAATAAGTGAATGGGTGAAGGAAAACTCAAGTATTTCTGCTGATCTGGTGGAATCAGTGCAGCTGCAGCTTCAAATTCCCAAAGTCAGAGAGCAATACTATGGGATACTCTCCAGCCATACTAGAGAAGACCTTGGCAAAATGAAAGTGCATGGTTAAGATTATTTGGAAAACTGTCGAGCTTTTTGCACACTTTAAGCTTGATCAAGAGAGCTTTGCTGAACAGGGCTAAGGATCGGATGACTGTCCTGTGCATTCACAGAAGTTTGGTCTGAGAACATCCTGGAGGAAATACCTTTGAGTGGGAATGAGGAATTGTTTTCCATCTCCCTGGTGACTGCACCTCCTTGCCCGTGGAAGCAGCGAGTTGAGCTAACCTGGGTAAAATTTGTTATGGCCCCCCAGGAGAAATTAATTCCCCTAATTAAGCTGAAAATTTCACTTTGCACAGCTAACTAATTTGGAAAGTTTCATTCTGCCTTGTCTGCCAGCAGGTCGGTGGAGGCAGGACCTCCAACAAAGTCATGGCAAAAGGAGGAGGGTCACCTTTTCCATTTGCATGGTTGGATCAGAAAGAGCATGATTTACTCTCCCCATCCTAAACTCCCACTGAAATGAACAATCCTGCTCCTCACAAAGGACTGCTGCACATTTAACTGCAATGGCAAATATGGTCACTTGCATAGCTGAAGACAGAAGGTTTGTAATAAGATTGAGGTAATTGCTTCCAGAGGGAAAGAAACAGAAAGAAGCTGTAAAAAGGCATCCAATATTTGAAATATTGGATATTTCAAACCCCTCCAACCCCCCAACTAATTATGTCTGCAGACCTTTAAATGTCAGGTGGAACATAAATTATGAATTATTTTTCTTGTCATCGTGTACGTTTTTCGTCTTTTGTTAAATCTTTTCTCCGCTGTTGGTTCCTGCTAATAGCTCCAACAGTAAAATACACTACAGACAGGTGAGCAAAATAAGTGTGCATTCTGACTAATTAGTTTCAATTAGCAACTAACTACTGACATTTCATTCAACCTTGCAATTTTTTGATCTTGAGGCACCGAGTAAGTGCAAAGTTGTATTAACTCCTCTTTTTAATAACAGGGCCAGTAGCTGGTTAAAGTCACAGGAAAGATTCCCATTAACTTCAGTGGTCTGTGGATCAAGCTCTTGATATATATAGAAGGCCCCTGAAAGCAGCGTTTTGTTTTTTAATGTATTGTCTCATGTGTTGAATAGCATGGCTTGCTGCCCAGTGTTATGGCAGTTCACAATGACTATTCTTCCCACCCATTCTCCTTCTCCTCCTTCCATTAATCAGTGATGGGTCAAATTCAAATGTTTTGGGCGTTCTGTCTGGTTTTGATGTGTGATGATACATAAAAATATCTACAGAGTGGTTATTAGGGTGCTTGGTGTGGCTGCATTTGTCCTGGGGAAACCTCCCCCTCCCCTCTGAGGGCAGCAGCACATTTTGTGGGAAGGTTGGCAGCTCTACAAGGTCTTCTTTGAGGCAGGCTCCACTCCCTCTGCCCCAGTGGTACATCCATCATTTTTTGGTTTTCCTTTCCAAAATGCTTTTCAGAAAAGTCACTTCCTCGTTTCGCATTACCCCACGCTCTGTGAATTCAGACTGAGACGTGCCATGAACCAGATCCGTAGCTGGTGTAAATCAGCATCATCCTGCTGCTCTCAGTGGAGCTGCAAAATTCTGTGCCCATGGAGCATCTTGCCCATGGACTTTCTGCTCAGAAGGGGCAGTTTTGGTGCAGTGGAGAAAGGGTTCGTGTGTTTTGGGGAGAGATGTTGGCAGGAGCACCAAATTGCAAATCTCACCTAAACCATAAGGAGTTGAACTTCACGGATTTTGACATCTCTGTTCTGCCTAATGAGGTGATTTTTCTCTCTGACAACCCTCATGTTGTCCATTTCTGGGTACTAGAAATTGGTGCAGAGCAAAAAGAAGGGGAAAAAAAAAGAGCAGGCTGATGAGAGCTCAATTATTATCATAAAATAACCCTGCATAAAAAGATCTTTTGCACTCCCGTTTCCTTATATAACACACCACCCCCAAGCACCTTTTTAAAAAGTTCCTCAGAGTTTATTCAAGGATGCATTTTTGGTTAGGTTTGCAGTATCTGCCACTTGTTGGCCAAAAGTGACAGAAGGGATTTCAGTGTGCTGCTCTCACCGTGGTGACACTGCCTTTAATTTGGAGTAAGTGATTATACACATTTGACTGTCAAATCACTGCGTGCAGCTTTTGTGGTCGGGGGGCTTGTTTTATCAAAGAATTCTGCTGAACCTCTTCCAAACCAGCACTCCCATGTGTATAATTATATTGTATTTTCATTACATAAACTTTATTTTTGAGACTGAAAACATACGAAATGATTATGGGAACGCGCATTCTACACGACACCGCCACGTCCTTGTGGGGAGAGAGGTTTGTAACACAAACCAAATGTTGCCATTAATACACAGGTACAAGATACATCCTCGTGGCTCAGGGATAGAGAAAATAGGGGCAGTTGAACTTCAGATTGAATGAAAACCTTTATTTCACGTTAAATAGCACCTGATACTCTCTGGAAATGGATCTTAAGGATTCGTAGCCTGTAGCTGAACAGCAAATTTAGGTTCTTCCAAAATATCTTTCAAAGTGATCCTTCAAAAAATTGCATTCCTTCATTCATGTATTAGATAGGTGAAAACACTTCTCTGGTAGAGACCTGTCCTGGGACAGCTACTTGGGTGTTTTGCCCAAAACCTGCACATTTGGAGTTACGTCTTTAGGTTAACTTCATTGTTTTATGTCACAACCAGTGAGGACCTAATTTCAGTTTGAACAGGTACCACAGAGACCTTTTACAAGATCTCCAGCAGAATATTGCTTAAGGCAGGATCCAAAATTATATCCAGCAGCAAGGTCTGGCTGGGAGGGATAAACCAGGTAAATTCTGAGTAAGTTGCCATCATCTTCATGTCTGCAGTGTCTGCAGTCCACATTCATTCATATGGATTCATAGATTTTATTTTATTTTATTTTATTTTCAAGCTTTGTCATAGGAACTGAGTCACCACGTAGATTAAACAATTTACCACCTACATACTAAGCATTTCCACATGATTCAGCACTTGAATTTCCCCTCTCTTGCACCCTTATCCCATTGCCCTAAATAATAAACTGTCCTCTTTTTCAAATACTTTAAGTAGTTTCTTTCTGTCTGCCTCAGTAACTTTTGCTTGACTAATAGTGGCTCTTTTTAAAAAAAAACCAAAAGAAATCGAGACTCTAAAGGATATGTCATGAAAGAAAACCACTTATTTTGTGTATATATATAATATATTTATGGACATATATGCACACAGAGAGCAAGAGAGATGCACTGAGAGCAAACCAAAGCACACATCCATCATCAGAGCAATCTGTGAGTCACTCAAGACAAATGCTACCTCTTTCAAGGCAATCCTATACAATGGATCAATAAACAATATCTTCAGTCTCTGGCTGGGAATTTAGACCCAGTCATTTACAAGCCAAAAAAAAAAAAAATAGGTCAAAGAATAATGGCGATAACTTGCCTTATCATCAGGCAGGGTGTGTGACAAGCTTGCTCACATGGCTGCTGATTTTTCTGTCGGGGTGACAGCCCAGAAGTCATTGATGTCACCGTGCTGCAAACCTGAGTGGAAAATCAGAGACAGGTTTTTTAAAAACACCTCTGAGTAAGCTATAACAAACTTTTGAAAGGACTGCAAAATAATACCTGAGTTGGATGAACACAGGGCTTCTTCACTCGCACAGAAGTCACCTGAAGGGAGTTTTGCAGCTCAGTGTGGCAAATCCCTCCACAGCCTTCTCCAAGTCCCCAGCCTGAGCCACTTTGAGCTCAGCTGCTCTCGGGCAGAGAGAGTTGGGCGGCTGGTGAATCACAGCCGAGCAGCAATGCGTGTTTTCACAATCTCCACTTGGAGGAATGTCCATTCATCCACCCCAGCTATTGACCGGGTGATAAGGGTGAGGATGGAATGCGCTCTCCACATTTGGAAGCGCACTGGGGTGAATCTCTTCCTGAAGGGTGTTTATGTTTGAGGGGCTTTTGCATGCTGGCTATCTCCTCAGTGGCATGTTAAACTCTGCTCTCCAAAGACAAGGGTGCAAGAGGCAGCGTGGAGGGGGAGGAGAATGATCCAAAAGGATGGAAAAGCTGCAAAATGTATTTCCTTTGGAACGCTGAAATTGGATTGTCAAGATTTGAAGAGCCTTTCTTATTTAAAAGAAAAATAACAAACTCCAATAAACTTACCACAAGTTATTAAGTGTTGGGGGTGGGTCTGGACCTGTAAAACAAGAACACCATGCTTCCAGGTATCTCCACAAGGAACTTAATCTGACAGAACATCATGTGTTCAAACACTGAAACCTCTCAAAATGTTTACAGGTGATTTTTGCAATTTTCAAAGCTCTCCTAATTTTACACCATCTCCTTCCCTCTTTCCATACCTCTATGAGGATGCTGACATGCTGTCACTTAAAATTTGTCTTTCAGTGTTACAGTTTTTCACATACAGCCTGAGCAATCATTTTTGGTGTCAGGAAAGGGTTTGCCACCATTCTGTGCCGTGGCATTTTGGCTTGGCTCCCACAGTGTGCATATTTCCACTGAAGGCAATCAGTTCACATCAGGTACCCTGCAGACTCAGTACTGTGGTCTCGCATCATTTCTACAGAGGTGAGAGCTAGAAATTTAACCACTGCCTTGAAGAGGACACAGAATTATCCCTAGATTAGCCCCCAAACTCATGTAAATAGCTTCCCCATCCCCAAAACAACTCCTAAACTACCTTTCCCCCCTCTGCTCACACTTCTGCATCCCTCCGCGCTTCCTGAGCTTGGCAGGGACATTTCAGAAATAGCCACCACAATGGGGTTTCCACTCTGAGAGAGGAAACACTGGGTGGGAGGAGTTATGCAAGGAACAGAGGAAGCGGAGCTGTTTCCATCCCTTCCCTTCCCTTTTGCGCTTCTGCAGCGAGCGGGTGGGGATGGATTTTGGGCTCTGGAAGCAGCGGAGCCCCGCGGCACAGGGAATGTGCCCGGCCCGGAGCGTGTGTGGGTGCCGGCATCACCGGGCACAGCTGAGGCTGACAGGCGGCTCTGAAATGTTGAACAAACTCAGTGAACCGAGGTCAGGCCAGAGTCAGCCCCCAGCGCCCCTCCCTCCCTCCCTCCGCTCCCTCCGGGACTCACTGGGACATGGAAGGTGCGGGACGGCTCCTCCAGCAGCCGGGGCTGTCCCGTCACACGTTCCGTCAGCACTCCAAGATTTTAGCTCGGAGCTTTTCCACGGGGCCAGTGGCGGTGTTTTCTGGCTCCGGAGCGCTCTGGGAATGATGCGGTGTCGGCCGTGCCCTGGGATTGCTTTCGTGCGTCTCCACCTGCTGGCTGGCATTCCGCGCATCCCGCCGCTCCTTCCCGGTGGGAATCGGCATCCCGGGAAGGGACGGGCGGACCTGGGACAGTGCACTCGGTCCCGCAAGGAGATGAGCGGACAAGAGCCGCGGGAGAGATCATTTTCTTAATTTGCTAACTTGATTTATCACCTGCATCGCAGGTAGAAGGCCATTATGATTTTTCGAGCTTTTGAACTTCTCGAGGAGATAAGCAGTAAGAAAGATTTCTTTGGTGGGGGGAAAGAATTCATAAAGTGTGGAACCATCAACATTTTATTTTCCTACTGAAACCAGATGCTAAGGATGTTAACGTGCTTCCATTGACACAGTGAAGGAGGGAAATTGTCCATTAATATCTGGAAGCATGAGCATTCTGGGGCCCACAACTCAGTTGCTGTGTGGTTAGGAAAGCAGTTACTTAGCAAATGCAGGCAGGCAGCTGTTTCAAATGGAAAAGGAATAGAAATGATTAATGACTTCTGTGCTTTAAAGAAATGAACCCAGAGGATTTCTTTCTTCTGCTGTGCTGTCCCACTTGGCCATTTCTGTCATGTGCCCTGGGACTTTCTTTGGAAGTTTTCAATGGTCTGTCGTGAACCACTCTTTAGAAACTTACTGGACCAGATCTGGAGCCAGACAGATGCCAGCCGTGGATGTGACCCATTTGTACATACATTTACAGACTCTGAGCACAGACTATCAACGCCTGATATTCCATGAACTTTGTCCTGCAGCAGCAAGAGTGTCTTGCTGTCAGACACCGCAGTGATGGGCACAGTACTGACTCCTGTTTAGAGCAGGATCAGTGTCACCTTTTCCCTCTTGCAGCTGCATTTAATCCAGGCTATATTGTACAAGAAGCAGGCAAGGGGCGCTCTCAGGAGCCCTGACAATACAGGAATGAGCCTTTCCTCTGTTAGCCATGTCAGATGCCAGTATGGATTATTGGCTTGATTTATCCTTCCCAAAGCACTCATTCTGCCTCACTCTGGTTCTTAGCTCTTCTCTGTGTGGCATCACGAGGCAGAAAAAGGCTAAAAAGGGGATGAGGAAGAGAAAGAGGAATGTGGAGAAAAGAAAAAGGAAGGCTATACAAGACAAATATTTTCACTGAACTGTTCACAGTGAATCATCCAGCCAATTTTATTATATTACTTATCAAGGAGACTAAGTTCTCCCCTGACTTGACTTCATGGGATTATTTTGAATTTACTTTCGTTCAAAAGGGCACATAACTTGCTTGGTCCACTAACAGTCCTGTTGCCGTATTTTCGATTGATTACATGTTCAGAAATGTGAATGTTTGCTCTTCCAAAGTATTATCCCATTTCAAAAGGGCTATGGCTAAGGACTGAGAGCAGGATAGATGCTATATAAGCTGGTAAAGGTGCCCATTGCATATCTGAATGGTTGAACACATCCAAGTACATTTATTACATACTTATACCTATTACACACCTATTTATTACATACCTGTATGCCCATTGTATATCTGAATGGTTGAACACATCCAAGTACGTTTATTACGTACCTATACAAGCATTACATTCCTGGCAGGTCAGCATATTCAGTTTTCGTTAGCACCAGCGGTATGACCAAATCAGCTGGCTGAGTGTGAGCTCAAAGACATCCAGCAGTTTAGAAGGTGTATGAGTTTAAAGCATCCTGAATGTGCCTGAGAACCTGGCTAAGCACAGGCAGGCAGCTGAAGGGGGCTCTCAGAGATTACCCTAAGACCCAGCAGGGCTGGAAGATGATATTTCCTTGTCTACCAGGATATCACTCCCAAGTCATCGTTTCAGCACAGGAAATTATCTGCAACCTGGGGCAGCAATGTGCACTCACACACAATCAGCCTGCTGTCTGATGATATTTAAGAGTTAGCCACATGAGGCTTTCTTGCAAAGCTGTCAGAAAGGCTCAACTGATTGTTTTAACCAGGCCTGTGTAAAATACCTGAATAAACTGATGCAAAACGAAAGCAGCCTCTGCACGTTTGAACTGCAGGCTTCCTTTACATCACTTATTTTCAGTGTAGAGATAAAGACAATCTAAAGTGAACGGTGTTTCTCTTTCTCTTTCTCACTGGAGAGCTCTGTCAGGTACCTAGGTGAGTTAGCACTGATGCCATTCGGAGCTCACAGCAGAAGGATGAGCTTTATACCTGTGGGTACCTCAAATCACACCGAGGTAAAAATTCAGCTCAGTATTTCAGTCCACTTTGCTGAAAGCAGAAGTTGCTCCAATAGCCTGAATCTTCTTTCACAAGCTATTTTTGAGACTGATATAGCTCAGGCAGGAAGTGTGAGTGTGTGTATCTGTGCTGCTGAACACCACATGAGGGCCAGATCTGTTTTCTGAAGTTGATTGTTGCTCCTGGTTTTGTTTCATTGGGGTTTTTTTGTTGTTGTTGGTTTTGGTTTGGGGTTTTTTGTTTTCTTTTTCTTTTTTTTTTTTTTTTTTAACTTCAAAATACTTCCTGAAAACTTATCCTTGGTAATCCTAGAGGGTTTAATAACAAGGTCTTATTCCTAACTGGATCATCTAGCTGTTGTGCATATGGATAAATTTCTCTCTTGTTTTCCTGGCCTCTTTTATCTTTCAGTATTTAATCTGCACTCTCAGTTGATGCAGTCTCAGTTACCACAGCATTTTACTGCCATATTAAAAATTCTTCTAAAATACTGCTCAGTTGAAGGTCCCTCCATAGTACAGCCTTTCTGCCACCCATGAAAAAGTATATTCAAAACCAGGCTGTGAATTTCATTATTGCTATTACTATTTTATGGTTTTTTCCCAAAGCATGTTGGTGCTGACCAGAGTGTCAGGCAGGTGAAAGAGCCACAATGCACCATTTGCAAACAGATCCTACATCAGTGGACGTCCTCAGGCCTCAGGGTTGCACTGCCAGTGAGGAAACACTGATTTGGGGCATTTTCACCAGGAATGCCCTAATTAGCGTTTCTGTTTGGGTGGCAAAATGATTTGCCTGGCAAATATTTATATACATAAATATATATAAAAAGGTGGGTGGTTTGCTCTTGCTGTTAAAGGTGGGTGGCTGGAAGGTGACTGCCCGCAGTGAAACCCCACAGGAGGCTTGAGTGGTCCCACCCTTTTTCACAGGCTGGTGGCACCTCATCCTTTTCATCTTTTTTTATCCCTCTTCCTTCTGTCCTGCCAGCTGAAGCTTGTGAGCACCAGGGGGAAAGCCAGCTTTAGCCTAGCAGCTCAAATACCGAAGTAACTTACTTCCCTGGCTGGAACAAGGAGGAACTGTGGAAGGAATTGCAGCTCTCTGAGTCATACTTCCTCCTTGGAGTTTCTCTTGGAGTGGTGCAGCCCTGCACCATGCCTTAGGCTGACACCAGAATCCAGCCTGTCCATCACAGAGTGATAGACAGAGAAAAGGAAAGAAAGACAAGTGAGGCACTGGATTATCACACCCTCCAATCTCCCAGTTGCAGCTCTAAATATAGCCAAACGTGTAAAAATCTGTTTCTGGAAGCTGTACAACTATTTACCTCCCAACCCTTCAAACAACGTACACAATAAATAAAATAAATAAATACATAACAAATTAAGAAAAAGCCACCCCAAAACCCAAACCCCAAAAAGCCCCAACCAGTTCTCTCCCAACTGAGATCTTGTATGTGGAGCCATGCTAAGCACATTCTGATCTCCAGGCAGTGAGTGAAAAATTCCCAAATGCCACACCTATCCAGGGTGTGACTGGAGACTATCAACTGGCTTATATTTGCACTTTGATATAGAGCACATGCTTAACATCCTATGGTGTATCCTTGGAAAAAAAACAGCAACAAGTTTCAACACAGAAATGGTGTTAGATTAGGAGGCCAGAATAAATAAGAGCCAATGAGTTGTAGAATGACTTGAAGTAGGGTGTAAGATCTCATCTTAAAAAATAACACCAGGGCAGTACATTGCAGATGAAACACATGATGAGAAAAACATTCCAAACTCCTCATTTGAGAACAGATTACAAATAAAACAGGCCCAAGTGTAAAGTCTTTGATATGGAAATGCAGTAATGGTTAAGTGAAATGGTCCGAAAATCTATTTATCAACAGTGTGTAATGCCTACTTGGATCGTCCCATGAGAAAAGCAAATAAGGAGCAACAGGAGAATATATAGACACTATTAAAAAGTTTACATACCTCCTGCTTTCAAACTTCACGACACAGCCCTTCACCTGGACTGGAGATTTTGAGAAGTTACAAAGTTGGTGTGAAAACACACCTCAAAGGATGCAGGAAATACGCCCCGAGACCCAGATTTTGGGAGCCACCCGCTATGTTTGGTGTATTTAAAAGGATCTGGTCCCTTCTTAGTGTATTTAAAAGGACCTGGACAATGAAAAGGAGCCCTCTGGCATCAGCCCCCCCATGAGCATCATTCCCAAACCCCTCCACCCAGGCAGGGCTCTCCACAAGGTTCCCATTGATGAGACCGCCGCTGTGAGAGAAGAGCAGCCCGTGCTCCGAGTGACACCACCCAACTTCAAGGGGTCCCACCCGACACAAGGGGTCTGTCCTGTCACTGCCACCTCGGGATGCTTTCCCTTTGTGTTCCCGCTGGCCCTGTGCTCCATTATTGCCAATGGGCATGTAAGTCATTACATGTGAATCACAAACGCGAGTGCCATGGAAATTAAACTCCCTGACCTGCTCGCATTTTTCTCTTTGATGTCAGCCTGAATAGGCATTTTTGACTGGAACATAGTTTTAATTTTGAGAGCTGGCAAGGCAGCCATAACCTTTTCTACAAGGCAGAATTCTTTGTTGTTCCTCCCCAGTTGCTTTCCTAAAGAAAGAGCGTCTCGGGGAGCGGTGCTACGGAAGGACCGCGTTTGCACCGCTTCCAAACGTAGGAAACAGAAACACAGCTCCCGTGTTCCTGCTCACACCAGCAAACACACAGCCCCAAACTGCACCAGCTGGAGCAAGCTGCATCATTTCCATCCATATGACACAGAGCTGAAAATGGAAAATGTTGAGGATTTCTCTCTGCAGTGGCCCCCTGGGTTTAGGGTTATCGCGGCCACGTACAACCCTGCGTGCTCCAGGCCTCAGCACCAAACCACTGGGACTGCCAGAGCTGTTGGGACCTGGAGGAATCTGCAAAGGATCCAGGACCAATACTAGATTTCCCTTTGAAATCACATGATAAAGAATGATTTGCTGCTTTGCTGAAGACACTGCAGTGGGGCCTGTTTAGAAGCTGTAGTTTCTCACTTCTCTCTCGCTGACCTGTTTGAAATAATAAAGCCAGAATGTTTTCCAAGTTGGGTGACATTGGAGCCAGGGATCAAAACCTTACTCGTGTCTCTGAAGGCTTTTCCATGGTTGGAAAGCTTGTTCTTGCATCAGAGGACTATTTTTTTCTTCACTCTCTCAGCCAGGAGGCATCAAAAAGGGAAATGTCCAGGCCACCTTTGTCTTCAGTTCACAGTATGGCTCTTACAGCTGCAGGATTTAAATAATTATTCCAGAACTAGGAAATAAGCATGCATTCAAATTATATATCCATGCTACCCAAAGGAAAATTTTGTTTCAGACATGTGGCTATCTGGAAAAAAATTATTTTAAAAATAAATTTTTAAAAATTAAAATATTTTAAAATTTTTAAAAATAAAATAAGACTGTGTTTGATGCACTGTTCTGTAATTTGTCAATTGGACCTTTCCTAGAACTTTCAGCCTGGCAAAGAGGCGGAAAATAATTTTATGGCCAGGAAGATGGCACAGACATTCACTTGTTGGAGTTCCAGATGGACTCAATTATTCACATGAAATCATATTTTATAGCTCAAGTACTGGAAACAGAAATCTTCGTTACAGAATCACTACAAATACCTCCACAGTTAAGATTACAAGGAGAACAGACTATTTATTTTGAGCCATTTTTTCAAACCTCCTCAAACCCAAACGATAATTGATGGACTGCAAAAAGAATCTGTCAAAGTCTGGAACACAAATCTGAAGTTAAAGACATAAGAATAGTGCTTTTGAAACCTCAGATTTTCAGCTTTTTCTCAGGTTTGTTCTCTGCAGAAAAATGGGGAAAGAAACTTTGAGAACTGTGCACTGCTTTTCTGGAGAAGATGAAATTCTAGATTAAATCAAAGCCACCACCATTTTATCATTGGTTTTGAAGGAACCAAGGCTGAGAGACAGTAGAGGGAGAAAGGCCAAAGCAAATGTCTTAGATTTGGGTCTGTAACATTTGAAGATGCCACTATAAGATTTACAAGACACATTTGCTCCCCTTGCAGTGAGATTTGTGAAGATTTCTCTACACAGCTGATTTCCAAATGTACACAAAGGAGGCAAAGCTGGGCTCCCAGGGTTAGGGAAGAATATGCAGGAGCTCTTGAACCAAGTGAAAGCAGTCAGCAGAGATGTGGGTGCTCATGGATTTCTGCATTTGAGGCCCTGAAATGTTGCTGAAGAAACAATTCATTAATAGGGAGCAGAGTTTCACTCTGGTGAGGTGGACAGGACACAGGCCCAGCAAAGAAACCAAAAGATCCTGTTGTGCTTGAAAAGAGTAGTAATGTAATGTAAAGGAACAAGAGCTTGTGCTTGAGCAGCCTCCTGGTTTAAAAAAAGAAAAAAAGGAGTTTGTGCTAGAGAAAGGGCAGGCAGACCCATGAAGTGGATACTGATGTTCCCCATTTGCTTCTCATTCCTGCCAAATAATTCTTATACAGTGTTGGGCAAGACAATTCAATTTCTCTGGGCCAGTTTTCTTCTGACATGGAGGCAATAAAGAATGATTTCTGTCCCAGTCCTTTGTTCCTTTTGTCCATATGAGCAGCAAGCTGTCCAGGAGCAGGGCTGTATCTTATTGGATGCATTTTCAGTGCTTAGCCTAGATGTCTCTCAGTCTCAGATGTAGCCTCTTGGCACCATGGTACTACAAAATTAATTACCTGAGCTTGTGTGTTTATTTAATTAATTGTAATGACTTCAGTTGGGATATTGGATCTAATTTTAGCTCAGTGTCAATCAGTTCATACTCATTGATTGGCCTGTTCTCTCCGAGCCTATTGCTTGTGACAATATTGGTTCACAAGCAGGATGTCAACAGGCACATGGACCTTTCTATTGTTTGGGGCTTTTTTTTTTTTCCCTGTGAAATGAGCAGGTGAGGATGCCTTACTGCCTGAAAGTTAACTGACTCTAGGACATATTTCAAATATACCTGATGCTAATCGATTTGTGAAGGTGTAGAAGGGTATAACACAACTAAACAGCTTCGGGAGGAATGCCTGCATTGCTGGAAGGCATGCTGAATGTGTGCTGAATCACCTCCACAGAGGCATCCTCCTGTGCCTTCCCTCACTGGCCCAACCTCTGCCTTACTGGCACAAAAACGACTCTTTATTATCCTGGAGAAAACCGGGTCAAAGTGCAAAGCAACCATTCAGCACCCAGTGAAGCCGAGCAGAGCAGAATTATTTCCTTGGTGACAAGAAGCAGAAGGATTTTGAAGTCCCTTCCTGTGGCTGCTGAGCACTTTCTCTCCAGTCCTGAGCACGGTCAGTTTTTTGGGTTTTGTCTTGAGATGTGCTTAGCACCTCACAGTTTTCACTCCTGACATGCATCGAACTTTTCTGAAGGGTCACTGGAATGTTTAATCAGAGAGTGCTTGATATTAGCACTGTTCTCCAGAATGCTGTCTCTTAAGATGAAAGAATATAGAAGAGAGCAAATTATCACCATGACTAACAGTGGATTTATCACACTGTGGTTCCTCACACCATTCCAATTTGATGTTGCATCAAACTTACTTCTTTTTTGAAAAAAAAAAAAAAAAATCCAATGGATTTTCCTCTCCAACAGCGTTCAGCAACCTACAAGTTTCACAGAGACATCAGAAGCCTTTAATGCAGGTTTTCAGAGTAAATGGAACCTCTTTTTTCGGTGTGGTTGCCTTTGTAATAACAGTCTTCTTATTTGTTGGATACTTATGTAACGTAAGATGAAAAGGCATTTTATAGCCTGCTGGCAAGAGGACTTAAAATTAACAGCATACCTGTGGCTGCCCTAAGCCAGGGAGGGAGTCATTTTCAGGCCATGGGAAAAGTGCAGGTTTGCATCCTTCCCTTCTTCTGGCTTACCGGTGTTCGGCATTTCCATGGACTTGATGTTTTCCATGAAAGCATCACCTTCACGCACAAAAAAGAAAAAAGAAAAAAGAAAAAAAAAATTAAGCAACTGGTGCTGATGAAAGAGCAGGAGACCGAGGTGGCAAGAGGGAACTGTCGCCCATCAGCGTTCCGCCGAGGAATGTGGTGGTTTAACCCATCCTTTTAACCCATCCTTTGGTGTTGTATCTCTCTGTTACATCTCTGATTATCTCTGACAGCAAAGCCCGGCACATCCAGAGGGAGGAATCCTCGCCATCCCGGGGGCTTTATGGGCCATATCCTGTAGGCAGGCGGCCTCCCCCGGAATCCAAGGGATGTTTTACAAAACAATCGATGGCCTTTCGCACTGACACCCTCGCGGTGTGCGCGAAGGAAAACCACAAAAAGATAATGATCTGGGGTTTGATCTCACCCATCTACACCGGGCTGGCAGTGGGGCAATCCCACTGACTCCAGCTGATTTATTCCAAATGACTTTCACAGGCTTCGGGCTGCGCCTTTAAACGAATGTAAACTTGATCAGAACCAAGCCCGATCACATTCATGCCCATTCTTGCTTTGAATATTTGTCTTCCATAGCACGTTTTCACCTGGAACACGAATGACCTCAGCGCAAAGCTTTCTTATTTAACATTAGGTTGACAACTATTTTTAAACAAGTTGATTACTCTCGTTATGAACGCGAGGCACTTTTAATCCTCAAAGCGGCGGTGCTGGGAGATATAATTTCCTGCACATCCCCGTTGATTAGTAACAAATAGATCCGTCGGTGCTGCGGATCCCAAAGAAATGCAGATCACGGAGATGTGTCTGAGCTCGCTGGCTGGAGCAGGCTGTGGCCAGGAAAACCAGCCAGGAGGAATCCTTGGGATCCTGGCGTGTCCCGAGCTCTGGCGGTGCTGCCATCGATACCTGTGGTGGCATTTGGGAGGCCCTCACCTGCGGGCAGATAAAGACAGGGTTCAGAGGAGTGGCTGAAGCTGACCTTGGGCTTCATCCCCGGGCTTCCAGCACTCCTGGGATCAGCAGAGCAAGGATTCCACTCTTCCCACCCAAGACTCCGGAGGTGAGGGATGCTGCAGTCAGCAGAGCATGGACAGCACAGGGAGGAGGCAGCTGTGATCCCACAAAAGTGAGATCTGTAAGGAGCCCGGGAGACCAAGCCCCTGGCATTCCCAGCTCAGGGAATGTCGCAGCGCATCTCCCGGGGATCAGAGCTCACTCTGCTGCCTCAGACAGCCCAGCACTGCTGGCCCTGCTGCATTTGGGCTGCTGGAACTCCTCCTGTCAGCAGCAGCCGTGGCCCACAGCACGGGCATGGCAGCACCACCAGAGCAGAGAGTGACTCACGACCGAGCGAGCCCTGTCAAGCAAGGCAAACACAATTCGGTTCTTAGCTAATCTATTTTTGTTTGTGTTCCCAAATGCATCCAAGGCACTGATTGCGTTGCAGTCTACCATGCTAGCAGTGAGTGCATGCTGCCACAATGCTCTTTGCTCTGTCAGGAGAGCGTTTGTGAATACAATGGCTGTATTTGCCTGTCAATATTACATCACTGCTGACGTTCCCTATGCCAGCTCTCCCGGTGGAATAATGTTTTTGGGGTTTCCAAGAGTTAAGTTATGGAAAGGCAATATTTCAGCTGAGCAGCATTTAAGTAACCAGAATTCTCATCTAAGAAACGCTCGTGCTATCTGTCACCTTCATCTGCCAGCCCTTCCTTCCTGCATCTCTGTGACTGAAGTGTGGTGGCTTGATGGAGCGTAGCTTTGGACTTTGATCTAACAAAGCAGGCTTGACAGGGGCTGCTGCTGTTTTAAAGAGGCCTTGTAAGATGCTTTTGCACCTCCACTGCTGAACTTTATCGAGGCAAGAAGCTCTCAGGGGTGCTCAGCACCTACTAAAAGAATCCAGGCTACGCATTTGGGTTATTTCTGCACATTGTTCTTCCTCTCGCTTGGTTTTTTAGTTTTGTTCACGATGGCTATTTATGGAAATTTAAAATTTTCATGATAAAGAAAGCGGTTTGCAATTAGAATGAGAAGAAACCATTGGTCTTAGCAACAGAGAGGGAAACTTTCTAGCTTGCATGGTTGGCACATCCATTACCAAACTTTGCAAAGGAATAAATAGGCAAAAGTGCATGGCAAAAAAGGAGGTGAAAAGCATCATAAAACAGACATGCTGTCTTTCTCTAGGTGATATTAATATAAAGCAAATTGGCGTATCAGATAAGGCATTTATCTACGGTCACATTTCATAGAAGTCTGTTCAGACTCAAGTAAAAAAAAGCTGGCTGCAATCACTTCATGATCAAGCCCTTTTCTGAGAATCACAGAGAGATAACTGATTATTTGTGAAAAGCTGTGGCTGTGCAAAGCTCTGCCATATACACAATAGGACTAAAACGATCAAGATTTCTGCTGCTTCTCCTAAACTGCAGTAAACGTGGAAAGGATTGAAAGCAAAACATTAGCACAGAATTTACAGCACTTTGGGACCCGGAAAGCTGTGGGTGCTTTTCAGGAGTGGCATGAGCACCCACTGACTGTCCATCATGGTGTTTGCCCTCCACTGTGGTCCTTCTGCTGCGTTTTTACTGATTGTGGGAGATTCTTGCAGAGCCTGCTGGTTAATCATGATGGGTTTAAACAAGCTGTTAAGTGATGTGGGAAACCATTGCAAAGACATTCAGCTGAGGCTGCAAGGCTACACGGGGTTGTGTATAACCCCTCTCCATCTGATAGTACTATCGTGGTGGTGTGGGCTGTGTGGGAGCCTGCAGCTCCTATCAGCCCAGGCTGATGCTTCATGCCACATTTCCCATGCAGATGATTCTGTCTCCCTCCCGGATTTAAGCCCTAGGCTGGGATGAAAACGAGTGAAGCAACTTGTATTCTCCCTCTGAGTACATAACTCTGCATTGTGCTGCCTGTCAGGTACCTTCCAAGACAATAGCTAATTTTTCTCACATTTGGCATGAGATATTATCGTCATTATCATTCCTATTATTGCGTGATATCATTTAAACGAGTCCAAAATTGCATACCTGGGTGTAATTGCATCTCTCTCCTGATCAGCTGAGCCAGACACATGAGATAACTACACCATGAATGGAGCCAGGGCCCTGAGCTGGCTTGGGCTCCCTCAGCTCGGGAGCAAAGGTGCCTGAGAGGGTTTCCAAACACTCTTCTGTCAGAAGAGCAGGAAAGAAGACCCAGCCTGAGCTGAGAAGCTGGTTTTCCTGCTAAGAAGATGAACTGGAGCAGAGGAAACCCGTGTCTGACTGGTGTTTCCACTGGAAGTTTGGCAGCTCCGTCTGAGACAGCCCCACAATGGTTAAAATGCTGAATTCCCAGTGGGGTAACAGAGCTGTGGCCTGATCCCTGTGCTCTTCCCGCTCTTCCAACTCCTGCCTGCATTTCCCAGTGGGTGAATCTTAGCAGGGACCTTTCCTTGGTGACTTGTAAAGGGGAGGATTCCTCAGGGGCTGCCCGCAAGGCACGCAGTGAAACCATCATCTGTCTTGGCAGCTCTCCTTATCTCCAGGCTGATACCGTCAAAGGTCTCAGTCTACCCTGGTTCGGCAGGCAGTGAATGGCTTGTGAAAGTGGGTAAAGTTTGGATTTTTAGGTGGGTTCAGGCATTGTGATGGCACCCAGTCCTGAGGGTGTTTCCATCACTGTGTCCCATGGCCATTCCCAACTGAGCCCAACCATCAAATCCTCCTCAGGACAGAATCAGCTGAGGCTTCCTGCAGTTCCGTGAGGGAGCCCTCCCCAAGCACAGCACCCTACCTTTCCTCTGGTTCCTATGCTCAGAACTAGAATTCTCCCTTTGTCATTCTGCCCCTTGATCTTCCCAGGACACATCTCACCAGAGGTGGAACCGGCTCCCGTGGCTCGGGATGAAACTATGGGAAAGATCCATGCAGTCTGTGCTGAGGAGCTGCCACGGTCAGCCCCGGCTCTCCTGCACTCAGTGGTGGTGTTTTGGGGCAGTTTGTGAGATCCTGGGATCTGTGGAGGGACAGATCCTGTGGGATCAGTGGGGTCCTGTTTGAGGAACGTTACCATGAGGTGCTGGGATCAGCTGCCTGGGCTACAGATCTGTTCTGATCTGCTTAGAAGATTTCTGATTTGTTCTGATCAACTAGAAGCTGATTCTGCTTAGAATCAGCAGTTTTCTGTGGGAGAAAATCCCAAGATTTCAAACCAACACATTTTTTTCACCTACATTTTTTGCCTTCCACTGAGGTCGTTCGAGCTGTGGAAGCATCAGCAGGGAGTAATATGATTTAAATTCCTGGGAAGCCTCGCAGTGAGGGGAAATCACTGCAAGGCCTTTTTTTAACAGTTGGACTTGATGATCTTTTCCAGCCTAAATGATCCTGTGGTTCTATAAAATCACGCCAGCAGAGCCAGGATCAGGAGACAGCAAAGGAAAAGGACACCAAAGTCCCCACTCTTCGGCACTTCCAAGCTTAATTAAAGGGTAATGTAATCACGCCAGTGATTAATCATAAACTTTTTATCAATGGAAAATGAAAGATTTTCCCCGCCAGAGACTCCAGCTCACGTTTTGCTATCACTGTAACTCCATCAGATCCGTGCACTCAATCATTCCAGCTTCATGGAATTATACCAGGGTAAAACCGGCCCAGGGAGATAATGGCAAGGTAATAGGATCCCTTCCTTAAACTCCCATACCTACAGAGAGCCAAACAAACGGATCTGAATCCATATTCCTGCCGGGCGATAAGGGACTTTTTTTATGGCACAGTGCATGGCTTTGTAGATAAACTTCATGTTCCTTAAGGACACTGAATTCAGAAGCCCTGAGGCAAGGGAGTGCATTATCCTTGTTCCCAAAAGCACAGGCATGAAAGCCGCCGCCGGGGAAGCTCATCCTGCTGGATAACGCTGTTACTATAATAGGAGGCAAACCCAGGGGAGGGGGATGCTTTGCCACAGCCAGCAAGGATAAAATGGCCAGGAGTTTACACGTTCAGCTTCCCATGAAAGGAAAACAACAGCCTGCCCAATCCCTTCCTACAGCTCTCCCCGTGCCACTGCAGCAACACCAGCGCCAAGCCCGTACAGGAACATAAACACGGCCAGAAATCAGACTTGGCAGCAAATAAAGCCTGGGGTGGGAAATGCCTCTCGCTTAAAGTGTCTGCTGCTCTAAGAGGGTCTCTTTGTAGCAAACTCCCACGCTGCAGCCTTAAAGCTTAATGGCCTGTGAAAGTTATTATGCAGCGTTTTTAGCGTTTGGGTTCCGTCCTGACAGGGCTTTATGATCTGTATTGCAGGAGAACGCTGCTAAGCTAATCACGCCCGTAAGGAATCCTTGTCATGGAATAGCTCCTAAAAATCCTGACTTTTCAGAAATGCAGCAAGACTGAACTGTCACTGGTGTTACTTTCCCCCTGCTTCCCCAAGCCCATCTGTTAGAGCTGCTAAAGATCAAGGGCCATCATTTCTTTTCTTCTGCAGACTGAAGGGTGGAAAAGGCACTTGGCTTCCAACAGCCTAATTCTGCACTTTTTTATTCCCAGGCACAGACTCTTCAGGCACTATCAATTTGCCTTTTTCTTTTTAAGGCATGCCTGGTATAAGTCATGTCTGAAATATAATTCCTTATTTCTGCTACTGATGACAGCTTAAATGATTAAAAGGAATTTTAAAGTTCTTTGTAGGTTTCTCATTTTCATATTATTGTTATTTTCCTTTCTGCGTTTCATCCAGTTCTGGTAGCAGAAGGAGCCTTACTGGAGTCACTTTTTCCTTCTGTTCATTAAAACTAATTCTATTCTGTTTGCTTTTGATGAGCAGTTAAAAGAAAAGGAAATAAAAACACAGGTACTAAATAGCCTGAAACGCTCACCAATTGCACATACTTACAGAAAAGCTGAATTTGCATCCTACAATTATCAAGAAGGGCCCTTTAAGCTTGAAACAGGAGCAGATTCTTTAAACTTTCCCAGAGAATAGCAGTGACCTTGCAGATCAGATAACCCACGGTCTCCAAGAGTTCAAATATGTCATCAAGACTTTATTTTACTGCTCCATGTTCCTTGGCCTAGTTGCTTCAACCAGGCTAATTGCACCACTCCCCCACCCAAAAAAACCCCCCGCAACAGGAGTGCACAAGCAGAATGCCAGCAGAGCAGAGCTGGACACATGGCAGGGACAAGGATAAACGAGGCACTGTGTGCAAGGCTGGGGGACTCTAATCTGATGGGTACCACATATTAAAGCCAACGGAAAACATTTGATTAAAAAACCTGCTAGGTCTTTGCTCAGGGTCTTATCACACAGCCCTCACAGGCAGGCAGCCAAGTGCTGAGCAGCAGCACAAATGGTCCAGGATGGAAATCCACAGGCCCACAGACAACTTGCCTGAAGGATACCTGGGGTCCTCAGTCCTCCGCTGCCTTTCAGTGTCTGCAGGGAGAGACTGAGATCTGCTATCGTCACCCTTAAGAGTCCAGACAGCTCTGCAAGCATCATCTGCCCCAGCCCAGGACCTCTTGGGGTGTGTCCAGGAAGCCCTAACATTTCCAAGAGGCCACGTGCCTTTGAGTCAGGCCAACACCCTTCAGCCTCTGTGGTTTAATTCCAGAAAAATTCCAGTCAGTCATTCAGAAGCATCATGAGCATCCCAAAACTCCAGCATCTCCTGCATCTCACTGAGAGGGATGAGCATCCCAAAACTCCAGCATCTGCTGCATCCCCCTGAGAGGGATGAGCATCCCAAAACTCCAGCATCTCTTGCATCCTGCTGAGAGGGGTGAGCATCCCAAAACTCCAGCATCTCCTCATCCCATCGAGAGGGGCAAGCCTCTTGAAGCACCCTGTCTCCTCTCACTTGCTTTGCAGCCAGCTTGCTTTCACTGACACATTTTCTCTGCTGCTCCCTTCCCCCTGGATATCCCTGGCAGGATGGAAGAGCCCAGGAGCACAGGAAACAAAAGCATCCCAGTCAGCGTGAGAACTGCTCCCCTCTGTTCTGGCTCCAGCAGGCTGGGGCTTGTGAAATCAAACAGGGGCTGCATGTTAGCACAAAAGCTGACTCCAGCCCATCTCCGTGGATTTTAGCATTCACTGGGACTTTTACTTTCATTTTTTATGAGAAATGGATGCTTTTCAAAGTTGCTGAGGAAGTTGCTGTTCTTGTCAACAAGCTGTGTTGGTTTAACTCCAAGATGGGCATTTTTAGGGAAGCCAACCAGGAGAAGAATAATCACTTTCAACAACAGCTACTGTCTAGACTAGTTTAGCCTTAACTTTAAACCATACCCTTAGGCTCCAGTTTAGCAATGTATCTAAGCATATATTTAATTTTTAGGCACATGTGTAATTCCGGTGCACTTACTTATTTAAATTTAGGCACATGTTTCAGTCTTTTCCCGAATTAGCTTCTAAACCTTTCACAATTTAGCCTCACTTCCATCAGTGCAAATCATTGTCCACAAAAATATTCTTGGTAATTTCTTGACAAAAATTTCCTGCTTTTATACCAATGTTTTGCTGGGGGTTCAGCTTTTTAAACCAATTTCCTTTCCCTGAACTCAAAGGCAAAGCTGGGATTTGATTAAATATTTTGGTTATGAAGAGAATATGCTTCAACTATACACAGATTTTAAAGAGGAGAGATGAGGTAGGGGCATAGCTTTATTGTGCACTTCAAGAAAAATGCAGCCACTCCCCTTTCCCAGATCCTCCTTTTGCCCATTATTATGGAAAATATTATTATCCCAGTATTCTGGGACATCACCTGTTCAGCACTCACACCATGACACCACCAGCTTGTGGCTGGAGGAGACCTCTGTGTGTATTTTGGGTTGATGCAGTTGTTGATCAAAACCAACACCTGTATTTTATTTTGATTTTTTTTTTTACTTTAATCCCTCTGAAATGGAATGCATACTCAGAAAGATGATTCCTCTTTTTATTTTTTTTCTCCCTCCCTGGGCAGCTGTTCCACAGCTCCGCCACCCTCGAAGTTCTTCCTCCGGTTGGGGTGAAACTTCTCGTGTTTCGTGCTCATGCCCATTGCTCCTCATGCTGTTGCCGGGCACCACTGATGAGTCCGGCATCTTGGAGATTTTTACAGGCACCGATGGGATGCCCCCGCAGTCCTCCCCAGCTCCCCCAGCCTCTCCCCACAGGAGAGCAGCTCCAGATCCATCACCATCTGCCTGACCCTCTCCAGCAGCTCCTTCTCTTTCTTGTCCAGAGGAATCCGGACCAGGAGTGGGATTTTTTTATTTTTTTATGGGGGTGGGTGGGAGGCCTTCAGTTCCTCGGCGCTCCCGCTGCGCCGCTCTTCGCGACATTACGGCACAGCGCCGGCGGCACGCCAGGAATGCGCGCTCCCGCGGCGGGGCCGCGCGGCGCGGCGGCGCGCAGCGGCGGGGGCGGGATGACATCATGAGAAAGTGGCGGCCGGGCCCGGCGTCGCCGGCAGCGAGCGGGCGCCGCGGGGAGGGGAGCGCCGGGCAGGGAAGGGAGGGATGGAGAGAGGGCAGGAAGGAAGCGCCCTGGGAAGCCCCCGGGGAGGAGAGCGGCGGAAGCGGCCGCATCCCG